>JBBPCX010000114.1:13754223-13765124 GCA_037974365.1 Hydrocynus forskahlii
CACACACACACACATACACACACACACACACACACACACACACACACACACACATATATATATATATATATATATATGCATGTGTGTGTGTGTGTGTGAGAGAGTGTGTGTGCGTGCATGTTTGTAGTATTGTAGTAGATGTATGTCTGTTAGTTAATATGCTGAGTTTGATCCCTGGTGTTAGTCTTGGATTAATGGCAAAGACTGAAGCACTTCATTATCATGACAGCTGCCTTTGAGGAGCCTACTCTCAGTGTATCTTTTGGTCTAGCTTGTTCTCTTGAGAGCATTCAAGATAATATCACAACCCTTGCGAACTATTGAGGCTCGTGAAGTAATGACCTACAGATTTTGTAAAAAGGTTTGTTCTTATCAGAGAGAGAGAGAGAAAGAGAGAGAGAGAGAGAGAAAGAGAGAAAAAGAGAGAGAGAGAAAGAGAGAGAGGGTGTGTAACTGAGTGGGAATATACTTAAATTAATCACATGCCCACCCATACACTCACTATTAAAAAAAACATAAACAAGTGGGGCCTACTGTCTCAGTCAAGAGCCGGAGGATTTGTCTCTCACAAATGCTGATGCTTTTAGAGTTTCTTAAAATTGGTCTGTATATTTCAGGCGAAAAATGTCTTCCTCTCCTTTGGCTGACCTTTTGCAACTTGCAAACTCTGTTCTCTTCTGTAAGGCATTAGTGCAGGCCTCTCTGTTTGATGTCTCATACAGTAATCACTGATAGCTGTGTACCATAATCTGTATCCCCACCAACACCTCCCAAGGAAATGGTCCTCCATGTTCCAAAACCTCAATTTAAACATTGTTTCCTTTGGTAAAAAAATAACTATTTGTTTTCAACTTGGTTTCTACTACATGAAGATAAATATTTTGAAGCTCTATAAGCATAAATAATTGATTTATGTTAAACAACAAAAGCAGCTCCATTGATTCACATGGTGTGGCGTGGCTATTTGTTTTAAAACATTGTACAGAGCTGTGATGTACAGAAGAAAATAATGTTTATGCAGCCTGGATTACACTTAAAGTAGGAAACGCACATCATACGTGCGTTGGCTCTTTGCGAGACTGGTTCTGGTTAAAGCTCCATTGTAAAATAGCAGGGCTTTGGCTTTTGTTTACACACAGCAGAGCTGAATTGTAAACAGGTCCCTTTGCTTGTACGCACTCAGCGTTTAAATATGACAGCACAAGTCAATCAGAACCCTGACCTCGCTGACTTGATGACAGACATTTTTTGATTTCTGTGACTAGGGGCTAACCTGATGATCAGATTTCTCCATAAAATACCAAAAGCTGAAATTCCTGGTCCATTTCCAATGTTTCATTTCTTTTTTTGATTAGTAAGGTGCAATCATTCATAAGCTTTGGCCAGCTTTGAGTCTAAATTGGTTTGATACTCCATTACACAACAAGGCAGACACCACAGTGAACCTGCTTTATGCATGTTGCGCTGCTGCTGTGTAGATTAAACAAAATTACTCCTTTTTTTCCTCGCTGGCTGCAGCTTGTTTCGAGCACATTTGCCACTTCACCCGCAGTGATGTACCACTGGACCAGTTGAAGTGGATCAATACTAAAGAATGGCTTTGCCTCTTTGGCATGTAATCATCTTGTTGGCTGCTTTGACACTGATCCTCCATTATGAGCCAATGAAGCATGCTGGACAGGCTCTGCGGTGGGGCCTGTTCTCATTGCTGGCGGAAAGAGTGAAAGCAGGCTGCAGCACTACCACAATACACACAATCATTGCATGAATGTCACTGCTAATTATTTTCAAGCTACAATGGAAACTGGATTGTTATGATATGCAGGATTAAGGAGACAGATATTGTGTCTTAAGACATTTAATTAATAGTGATTTCCTTTATGATTCAATTATGAATTTAGGTAACATTTATTAACAATTATTCAAGTGAAATATCCTTAAACTGCCCCCAGCCCACACTAGATCATGTATTAAGCCTCCCAGAGCCTTACTAGATTAGTGCAGAAGAATCTCAGGGGGTAACTGACTTGCCTCTGAACTCACCAGGTTTGTTCTCTTCATTAATTTTCCACGGAGTCTTAGACTTGTGCTGGATCAGCAAAACCCTGAGCCTCTAACCTCACCTGAGGGAAGAAGTGATCAAACAGTATCCTTAGTGTTCAGATTTCTACCATCATCACCCTCTCTGACCCTTCTCCCACCATGTTGTCCCGACCCCATGAACAGTCCCTCCTCCCAAGCCTCATTAAACTGTGCCCAGCCTTCCCTGTTGCTCTCTATTCACTCGTGTCCTGCTCCAACAGGGCTCCATGCTGAAAACACCATAGGGCTGAGGACAGAGCCTTGTGGGACACCGTCTGGTTCTGGCAGAGCAGTGTCACGGCTGTTTGCTGGCTCTCTGTGGGTATGCTGGGACCGGGACGGCAGGGGTAATGAGATTTAAGCACTCTAATGGGAGATCATTGGCGTGGGAGGGTTTGGAGGCTTATGTGAGTCTGTCCTACACTGTACTGAAATTAACGATAACTGTTACCACTCTGACTAAACGTAATCAGTCATCAGTCTCATTAACAGAAAACCCATAATGGTCATATTGTCTGTATGACGCATGGCTCATGGACACTTTTCATGCACATCTATTTTGAGAAGAGAATATAAGACGATGTTGATTTTGTTGTAAAAAATATACTGCAAAGCTACTATTTATTAATGCTTTAGTCTTCCAAATGTCACATCTCAGTCCACTTTTTAAAGCATAGGCATTGACATTCATACCTATGGCTATACCCTTTCATTTAGATACCATTTGTCTTCCACAACTGCTCAGCCTTCTTTTAACTCCTGCTCAGGCCTGAACCACATTTCACTAGCAGGGTGAGTGACATGGAATTGGCTGGCTATCAGGATAAAGTAATGTATTCTCCAGACTGGTTAAAGCCCCGAGGTAGGACACCTATGCTCGCCTCCTGTGACTAGTGGCTTTGCTCCCTTCAGGTCTCAGCAGTAACTGGCTTTAATGTCATTTAGCTGAGGGGTGGCCGTCTCCTTACTGCTCCATGAATCCATTTCCAAATGCCATAACATTTCCCGAAAAGCCCCCACTTTTGAAATCCAATAATTAGAAATGTCTATTTAAAGTTCACCACTCCTGCACCGGTATCAATTAAAAGCCATTTTGGGGGTGATCAGTATCAATTGTCAACAAATTAAATCCATGCACTTAAGGTGGGTGGATGTGAAAGAACACATTCATCTGTGGCCGATGAGGTTGTGGTATCATTAGAGCTGTCCCTTTGCTCTTTATCTGTTACTAAGTGATTTAAATTTCATTAGTGCTTCACTGCTGGTGTTTTACACCGGGACCAATCATGTGAATGGAGACATTTTAGTTACTTCCCATTAAGCTATGAACACTGTAATTTCAACATTTCTGGTTTTGATGAACAATGGAAAATGCTATCTGTTAAACACACACACACACACACACACACACACACACACACACATAAGAAAAAAGATAGCCTGCTATTATACATAAAGCATACATGCATGACAGTCTGAGTCAGACTTTTCTCTATAATATTTTTTTTCTCTACAGAATAAATATTTTCTTGTGTTGAGTGATAAATATTTTCCTACAACTATAGTTACAGTAGAGAACGTGTAATGTTTTATAAAGACCTATCAGTGTTAAACAGGAAGCTAATCATTTTGTAAAGGAAACCGAAGGCTTATTGTTAAGAATCCACCATCTGTTTTTCTATCATCCATCAGATTGAGAACCACAGTGACTTCACTGAGAGTTGATTAGAAGACTGATTGGCAATCAATTATGCATACCTGTGTAAATCATTATATTTTCTCTGGTGACAGGAAGTTTGAATATTACATGCCACATGAATCAGGTTATCATTTGGCAAAAGATGAGTCCTGGAATCTGCTTCATAATACCATTTAGAGCATAGAGATGTACCGATTATTTTATTTCCTTGCAGGCCATGTTGGATTGAGCTCTTGTTTAGATCAAGTTATGTATGTACTGAATAGTGCTTTGTATGCTTTGTGTGAGAATTAGATTTTTTTTTTCTGAATGTTTTGCTTCAGTGAATCCTCTTCAAACCCCTCTCTGAATGCTACAGTGAGAGTAAGGAGGCAGCGGCCTGAGGTGTCACCTCTAATAAAACATTTATATCTATGGAGGCAAGCATGTCCATTGCTGCTGACCAGAGCAAACTGATGATGAAGGGAGAAGGTTCTTTTGATCTGAGTGTTTTGGTGTGGGGAAGTAATGGTGGTCATTGTTTGGGAAGACCCCCCCCCTCTCGTACCTCCTACCTCCCATCCCACTGCATGGGGCAAAGTGTTAAAGTCTCACAGTGGTAGCAGTAACTTCAAAAGCCGCTCCATGAATGGAGCCGTGTGACCCCTGCCCACTACCAGCAGCTAAATTGGTAGATAAAGAATCAGGGTAATTTGTATCAACTCAATAAGTTACTATGTGGCTAAACAGGAAGGTCATGACTTCATGCTGCTACTGTGGCCCCATGGCAACCGGACATCAATGTAACATCAGTTCTCAAAACACCATTCCCTGTACCCAATCTCAGAATCGGCACTCTGTAAACAAAGACCGATTGTGCAGGAACACAACAAGCCTCATGGTCGCATGGTAAAGTGCAACTGGCAAAAGAGAGGAAGTAACACTTTTCCGCGCGGGCATGAAAAAATCTGCATATGTTTGCCTGCCAGACCAGCTTTCAGAATGAGATCATGGCCGGATGGACCCAGACTGGGATAGACGGGCGGGGGTGGACGGCAGTGGTGGGGACTCTGTGGTGTAGGGTCAACGGTGACCTTCACGCCCTCATGGGAATGGCTGAAAATGGTATTCCCCCTCCGTCCTGCTCAGTTTGCTCAGCTCAACCAAAATTCTCTGCGCAATAAAATCAATGTTGCCATTGTTGGGCCAAACAGTACATTCTAACCATGGCAAATGCAAAGAATGCCAGAGTCCTTGTCCTGATGGCCCATTGGGACATACAGATTTGATTATGAGAATGGTCAAGGTTGTTTTTCACCCCCTTGGAAGAAAGGGCCCTCTTGTTCCCGTTTAGAACAATGGCGCGTCTAAGTGCCATGTGAAACTTGCTGAACTCCGTGCAATAATTCAAGCCTTTGATTTTACAAATGTTTTTTTGACGTCCTCCACATCTGCAAATACCTCCGCATTTCCCCCTCTGCCTTGCAGAGCACTATTCGGCTCCTCAAAGCCGAACCCACCCCTCCGTGCCACTGACTGATTTGTATGTTATCTACAAGGGGAGAGACAGACAGATGGGGCAGAAAGACATGGGAGAGCAAAATGACAGAGTGGGAAAAGAAAAGAAAGGATGTGGGGGAAAAAAGGGCATGGAAGAAAAAGTTGGGCACGTACATAAGTTTTGCTATTTGGCTTTGTTGTTTGAATTAAAACAAAGGTTTCCTTCTTGGCTGTCACAATGCATTAGCGGATGGGGAAAGCTGCTATCAGAGTGCTGGCTGGCTCGTCTGGAGCTGGGAGTGAAGCTGACGGTGTGTGGAAACTAACACGAGCACTGCGCTGTGACCGCGTCACCTGCAATCAGCACCAGTGCCCGGCCAGATTAATCATGACAGTAGGCAATATTTCCAACATTATTAGAAGAGAAACCTAATATTTTGGGACATCAGGGATCCGAGTTCTGGTGTCCATCAAAGTGAGAGCCTTCATTTTGTGCTCCGTGGATGGGTAACCTCAGCACTTAACCCCTTTTAGATATTCCATCTCTCTCCCCTCCTGTCTCCTCTCACCACCCAGCTCGGTTCCTTGGCGGAAAATAAGAGATGTCTGGCTCTTCTAATGCATTAATCCCACCCACTATATCTGTAGCTATTATGCCATGTTTTCCAGTAGCAAAACAAGTGATTGTATGGCTGTATCTGAGAATAACATGTCTACACTGAGCATTGCTATTGAATATTGGACCAAAGGGCTTGGAATTTTGAAAACAAAATAGCCACAAAGAAAAGGGAGTTTTATGTACTGTATTCTGTTTCTGCATTCCAGATTTGACCCTATTGAGATAAGAAGTTTCTTTCTGCTGTGGCAGAAATAACATGCACTTTGATGAACTGTATATGAAAAACATATTTAAATTACCAGGTACTAGATGAACAGGTACTATGCCATTTATAACATGTGTGTTGCATTCCAAGCTATTTTGTGTACTAGACAGAGGATTAGTATTCGTGAATTTTTAAAATGATATACGGTTGATAGAAAGGAAATATGGCCAATTCTACTTCAACAGGACATTTTGGTTTTTTTTTAAATTCTGAATATAAGAATACAACAACTTGTTTAACATTTTTCAGTTTAATATTCCAACAAAACCAAAATGTTTATTTCTCCCTAACTCTTTGACTTAGGTTTTGTAGTTCCCACATAGATTTCTTCATTTCTGACATTTTGTTTTAATTGTTCTTGAACTTGTATCTGGTTTATTTAACTCTCAGGTTCTTTGATTTGTAGTCAACCTATAGGAAGTAATCCGTTCATTGATCTCTCTCTCTCTTGCTCTCTCTCCCTCGCTCTCTATTTTCTAGTCAACTCATGTTTGACTTGTCTGGCACAGGATGCTGTGCACTAATGTGTGACTGTTCATTAAGGGGACTTAGTGTGTTTAATACACCATAGCGTTTTCCCATTTATTTAATTTGTAAGGCTCTGACATCAATTGTTGAGCTTCGTTTGCCCAGTCGTGGCATCAGATGTCACGGTTAATAAGGTAGAAGAGCTGAGCGTGTACAAGTATGTGTGGTGTGTGTGTGTGTGTGTGTGTGTGTGTGTGTGTGTGTGTGTGTACGTGTGCATGTGTGTGTGCTGTATGAACAGACACAGTGTTGTGCTGTATAGGTTAAAACTTGTATTTAATTTCAGCCAAATGCACCATTTTCAACATTGAAATATTGAGGGCTCAATTTGTATACATACATACATACAATATGTCTGCAGGTAAAATAGCAGTTAATTAGCTACTGACGCCATACCACAGCCTATACCATAGACTATTAAACCCTCTGTGTTTTCATTTCAATATAAATATTTTCTAGCTGGAACATTTGTGTATAGTTTATTTAAAATTGAAAATATCACTACTGACTTATAAGTAAAGCCTAGCGTCAGGGGGGTCATTTAGTGAGCTTATGCCCCACCATCCAGTCATCATACCCCACTAAACCCACTATTTATTAGGTGCTTCTATAGTGGCAAGTGATCTTGATCCAATGATATCTAAGATAATATCAGGGTTTGGTATATTTGTACAGCACTCAGCTTGGACCATTCTTGCTTGGGACTCCTATTATTTAAAAACTTTGTCCAATTTTCCAACATACTACCTCACAAAAGACTCAATGTATTTACTGCTTAAATGAAAATTATCAAGGGCTTTGAATAGCAGAGGAGTTAATGATTACTGCATTTTACCTCAGTATCAATTATTTTTTCTGTTCTTTGCTGCCAGTCAAAATTAGGCCTAAATTTAATCTAATTCCTGCTTGCCTCCTGCCATAGCCTGGTCATGTCAACCTGTCTGGCTGACCCACTCTGTGCTCAGTCACCTGGAGCATGAAAGAATGAGTCTAGAATTTTGTCATGAAGCTCAGTGATACGATGGAGCAGGGTGGCCCAAGAAAGTGACTGGCTGTTTTGACTAAAGTGGTGGCCCACCTAGGGAGTGGAAAAGTAATTAACAATAAACACATTTGTTGCAGATTCAAACTCGCCATTTGAAAAATGCATTGCATGTGAGATAATCACCATTGGCTCATGCAAGCTCTAAACATCTGCTTGACTTTTGTTTCTTGGGCTACTTCCACATTCTTCTCTGTGGTATTCTGAAGCAAGACATTTACAATGGCATGTGTGTCCCCATTACTGGTCATGTAGACAGTCCTTTAAAACTCTGTTGGCCTTTCGAATGAAATAGGCCCACTTTTTAAAACGAAGGCCCATTTGAATAACGGGGCACAAAAGGATGCGTGTGTTGGCTCAACTCAGACAGCAGTCCTTTATGCACTGGAAAACATGACTTCACAACATGGTCAGTGCTGGGGCTTGCTCTCATTCATCATTCCAGCAGCCTCTAACCATAAGCTAGCTGCTGGGTTTGATTAAAATGAACAAATACAATGGCCAAAGGTCTTGGTGCATAGTGAACAGCATGACTCAAGTCTCAATTGTGCCCCCATCACAGTTAAGAAGCTCTTTGTCACAGCCAGAAAAACATGCATCATGGTGTTGTCCTCCAAGAACGAAATCCACCCACACACAGGTCCAAGCATAATTAGTGTATCAATGACAGACCTTCTTCTCTTCTTAAGGCAGCTCAGGCCCGGATGTGCCCCAAATAAGACCACAAGAGCTCACCAGAGAGTATATTTTAAATAAAAGTGAAGGGGGGCAGGGAGAAAAAGGAATAGAAAGAAAATTCTGTTGTTGAGGGCTAATATATTCGTACCCACTCATTTTGAGTCATGTCACAAAAGCTTCAGTGTTGTCTATTCTCAGCAGCTTTCTGGGACGACAAAACTTGGAATCCGTTGTAGGCTGCAGAAGAAAACTTGTTCTCTGTGGAGCTTTATGGAATATGTTTTAGTGAACGCCTTTGCACCGCTTGTGAAACAGTTGCAGTTGCGACAGGCTAAAGAAAGTTTGCATAAATTAGCAGAGTTATTGCAAATCTGCAGCCCACTTAGACTTTCACGAGTAGGCTTGAAATACTGACATTGTCCTAGAGGACTAATGCAATATGATGTGAATGTGGAATTAAGGAGAAGCTGTTTACACAGTTAAACCTCTCATCTGGGCAGGACAAAACCTTGCCTTTCCATTTTTCCTCCTTTTGCTGCAGGTTCATTATACTGCTTTGATGTAATTACACTTTATTGCTTTCGTCTGTGGCATATCCAATTTTCTCAGCACATCAACATAGTTATAGATTGAGTGGAAGTCATTTTGTAGTGGGAGTTACAGTGTTTGATATAAATATCACCGTAACCTTCAAGTCAAAGATCAGATATTTGAGTTTGCAGAGTTGCAGATTTGCAGAAATTACCACTTGCATTAGAATGAATGCAAGAGGTTACGATAAGTAGAGAGCAGTTCAGTAAAAAACAAGAAGGGGTGATTAGGAGAAACAACGAGAATAGCTCCGACAAATTGGACTGCTAATACATCTCCATAATAGATGTGTTTTCCCAAGACATTCTGTAACAATTTTTCTCTAATTCTATTAGCTTAATCAAATATTACTTCTAACACCTAACATTTTTCATTGTCTCCCCACCACCATATCTCTGCAGTGAGAGGGAGAAAAGAGATGCCTAAGTCAATTTAGGCTCCTATGCACACTGTATTGCCATTACCAAATTATAAGTCATGCCACTCAAAATGGGATTTTTGTTCAGGGCACTGAGTTCTACCATGCTGTAAGTGTAGTTAGTCAAGTTTTTGATTAATAATGTGGTGCAGCCAAGAACTTTGTGTATGCCTCATACAAGTTGGTAATTTGTTAGCCTAAAGAGGGTGTAAGTAAGTCATTTATCCCCTCATTTCATTTCTAACAGGCTGTGTTTCTGTCTGATCTGCGGCTAGTCGAACCGTTATCAAACCCCATCTGAAAGGCATCAGATGTGCTCTTTCTTGGCAAAAACAAACGTGCATCACTCAGCTTGTTTATCAGTTGAAATGTGATGATTGCAGTGTAATATGAGAGAGTGCAATGCCAGTAGCTCTCCAACTCAATTTAGCTAAAACTTTGGTACAGAGGTGTGAAGCCTCTATCGCACTATATCGAGATGTCAAAGAAGACGTGGTTACAGTTTTGTCTACCAATTATGTATGCAGTAGTGCATGTATTGCCAGCTGCATGGAGCATCAGAGCTAGTGTATGAGGTAAACAGCTTTCTGAGAGTTAAACTGCAATTAAAAGTGAAGAAACTACACATGAAGCATGGCCACTCTAGTTGGTCTAAATTTGATTTAAAAGTGAAGAAACTGCACAGATTCTTGTTTTATGTGACACAATGGGCAGTTTTTGTACATCCAGACTGAAAACAATCAACATTTTATGTTGGCCTACTGTAGCTGTTACAGGTGATTGTTATAACAAAGTATTTAGGTCAGGCTAGTTCAAGTGGATATGTTCAGGGTGTTCCTTTCCAGGCACTGCCCTGAGAATCCAGTGTTGTAGCACGAGCCCCCGTACATTCATTCCTGAACTTAAGCCTTAACTGTCTCCATAATGTAAGAAAAATGCGAAAGCCACTTGAGCAAAATGTTTGTCTTCCTATGCTCTGATTTTATTGTTCGTCCTCGCCTCTGACAATAAATCAAGTCTTATGTGCTTTCTGTGCAATAAAAATCTCCTGAATTCAGTGTTGTGTTCTTCTCTCTGTGTGGCCCACACAACAACGCATTTATATCCACCCTGAGCCAGACTTGGAGAGGCTACCATCAACAATTGATTTTATTATGTTTAAGACGGAATGCATTTCATTTTCCTGGAATGTGCTGGAAAATCTTTCTTTATCAAAGCAGCATGCTCTCAATTACTTCCTAATTGACCTGTCACTGTGGGCAAAGGATTACCTGTTACATTTGGCGTGAGTCAAGAAATTCTAATGCTTTTAATTGCATTTATATGGAACTCCTATGGTCTTTTGTTCTATGGTCTTACCCCAATAGACGTAGAACTGGTAATACTCAAGCTATGACAGTTCTAAAGATTTGATCATATGTGTCCCTTTGATCTGCCAAAGGGACATTAAAGTTTTGCAGCAACAGTTCTGGCAGTGATATACCGGCTATGAACTGCTGG
>JBBPCX010000114.1:13766516-13782794 GCA_037974365.1 Hydrocynus forskahlii
CACTATATATAAATGTAAATGTATACACAGTTGCACACAGCCATGATTAACTTTTTTAAACCCTTCTGTGATTGAGGTTTGGGATTTTTTGGAGAAAAAAAATTTATTAGTACAAGCAATTAAAAATTATTATTTCTATAGAGTTCATAGACTAATTGAAATGTTTTTGAGTTCTTGCAATTACCAACTTTATGTGCTTCTAAAGGACGAGGAACTTTTCTTGGAAGATTTTTTCACAGGATTGTCCTTAAAAACATGACTGATGTACGTCTATCCTGTCTGAACACTAGACATTTCCTCTTCATGAGAATGGGTAATTCATTCACAATTAGATGATTTTATCCCTTTGGGCCATGTGTTTTTGAGACTGGAGCCAAGATGAAAACTCCTAATAACATAAAGCATCCTTTATCTTTCATCAGCAGCAAGACACGACCTCTGGACAAGCTGCTCATTCACCAACATGAACATCTGAGGAGTTTGGGCTCCACAGGCATAGATTGATCATTTAACGTGTTGATGGGGTCAACCTGTGACACTAAAAGCAGGAGTAAGCATACCGTCTTTGATTGTTTCCTTGCAAAATCTCAAGGGAGAGCTTTTTTTATGCAACCTTTTTTGTTGTTGTATTGTGTGTTCAGACCTTTGATCCCAGACACAAGAAACCTGATTTCATTTTAGGGTTGGTTTTAAGCATCTTTTCCAAATTATAGAACCACTAGGACATTTTCAAACTGAGGACTGGTTTGGTATCCATGATAATAGTGGAATTAAGAGTTACTGTGCTCTAAAGCACAGGTCCTCAACCACCGGGCCATGGACCGGTATCGGTCCTTGAGTCCTTTGGTACCGGGCTCCACAGAATGAGAATAAAAATATTTGATGGATTATCAGAGTCTGAAAGATCTTTCATTTTGGAAAAAACACTTGTCTTGTTCACGCGATATGGTACATCAAAAATTTAGCCCACAAGCTAGCAAAAACAAGTAGAAGCTCTTTGTTTTAGTTGTATCTTTGTTTTAGTTGTATCTATTTTTAGTCCGTGACAATATTGTTTTACATGAAACTGCTGCTCTAAAGTACCTATGAGTATTTGAGGAATTAAATACTGCCCCCCTGCGCAGGGTGAGTCCCTGCCTCGCTCCCGTTGGCCCTGGGATAGGTTCCGGGTACCTGCGACCCTAGTAAGGATTAAGCAGTTACAGAAAATGAATGAATGAATGAATGAATGTATAAAAGAGGTTGCATACATCAGAGGAAATAAACTGAGAAGTAAGGAGAAGTTCGTATTCTCTTTAGGTGTGTAGATCCTCATGACAGCGCAAGGTGTTCAGTTACTCCACATTAGGCAATGGTGGGGAGAAAGTATTTTTTCAACCACTCCACATTCAGCATCATCAGTATAGTAATCACCAGACTGATCATCTGTAATCATCTGCAACTGTTTCGTCACTGATTCAGACCCTGAGTTAGATGAGCTTTGTCATGCTTGAATGATTTATATGTAAGTCACTGTGTGATTTGACAAACAAAAAAACTTTTCTCTGAAACTAGGCAGGTAAAGGAACTATATATATTTACAATAAATCCATAACTGGTCTTCATGACCCTGGTTGCCTGTAGTAAGGCCTAAACAATTTCTGCCTGTATCTATAGCCCCACCACCTCTGGCCCTCTCCAGGCCTTCTCAAACCCTTAAGGATCTTGTTTTCTAGTTAAAAAACAGACGGCCAAACAATGAAGGCTCTGTGGTGGCCTTAATGAGCCACCACTACTGCCACCATGTCTTCATCAAAGAGCAGCGGAAAGAGGGAGGGAGAACGAGAGGAAGGGAAGGCAAGCCTCTCTCTCTCTCTGACACAAACAGTTGATACAACATGATGAGGGATTTTTAAAAAAAGCTGGCTTTGTTTAGCTCCTTGAGTGCTGTAGAATCTTTTAATGATAGGAAGTTTTAGTGCCATCAGAGGACACCAGCACTGTAGGCTCATCCTGTGTATTTGTTTTCGGAGTGTGTGAGAGAAGTGATTATGTTTTAATGAGCAGGGCCTGTGCCTCAGCAATGCTCTGGTGAAAAGTTTATTTTTATTACCTTGCGGGTAGATGTTTGCTCATCTTTTCCTTTCTCTCCCTCCCTTTTCGCCCCGTTGAAGTAGTGTAATGTGGTTGTAATGGGGATATTCACATAAGGAAGAGCTTTGCTCTGTGAGTTGCTATAGCCATCTTCAGTTTACCTGAGTGGCAACATTTAGAGTAATTCTGACCACAAGATGCATTTTAGTCACTTTTTGCTAATAATGATTCAGTTTAGAAGTCTTTTCTGACAGCAACAGCATACGCTCTTAATAGTATAGTGAAATTGCAGCAATAACTCTCAGCTTCTAGGGGTTAATATTTCTTAAATGGGAGAGTCTGACTTCATTTAATCTCTGCTTTTATATACTTCTTCCATTTTGTCAGTCCTCCCAGAGCACCGGGACATTTATTTCCCACCTATCTGCTTTTCTGCTATGCACTTTATTTAGGCCAGCCCGGCCTGAGTTGTATAAAGCTGTCCAGTCGTTAGAGAGCGCAGAATTACATTCCTGCTTTACTAATGTTTAATTACATTAATGTGCAATATCAGTCGTTAACGGGCATTAATTATAAATGAAGATGTAATGACGGCCATTAATATTTAATTAAAGGGCAATCAAGTGTTATTTGGCAGTGTTACAAAACTAGTCACTAATAAAAGAATATTCTGTTCAGTCTGTAATGGGAGAGGAGAAGACAAAGGCACTCAGTACTTGTATTATCATATAATGTGAGCACTGGGTGCATAGGTTATGGCTACATTTACCTTCTGAGTGGATTAAGATATAAATGCATGAAAGCATTGAGTGAAAAAAGTGATGCACTGTATTTGCTTGCTTCAAATGTGTATATTTCCACAGGAATAAAATATGGCACATCAACACCTTAAGTGCCAAAAGCAAATAAAGTAAAAAACAAACAAAAAAAACCCCCTAGAATTTAATTCATGTAGAAATGATGTTTTCTATTAAACAAAGCAAAACGATTGAATTAAGTAAAATCAATATATCCCATTTTCACTGCTGCAAAATGTATATACTTGTGTTATTCCATATGCTACATGTACTTTTATTTTGCATGCTTTTCACATAAATAAATTACATTCAACTTATTCTGGTAGCCAAAGGTTGAAGAAAGAACACTGATTAGAACCCACAAACTTTTACACAGTAGCAGGGCTTGAGGTACTGCACTTCAAAAAACATTTCTTGTTGTAGTGTTGGGCCTCGATGATGGCAAGAAATCAAAATGGAGTGGGTTGTTTTTGTACACTGTCGAAGCCTGTTTGGCATCGACTGAGGCTTCACAGTTTGCCTTGTGGCCCGGCCTGTTGTGCCGAGGAACACCCATGCAGCTCTATTGAGATGGTAAGCACGGCTTGTTTACTCAAAGTTTTCCTTTCTTCCCCATTCACAGTCACCAGTTAGCAAAACAAAAGGGCCTATGAGGCAGTCATTTGTCGAGTGGGCTCACGAGCACGCTGGTCAAGCGGAGGAGGCTGGTTTGTGGTCCGGCACATGTTTGTTAGGGTGGGTGTTACCATTGTTTTAACCCAGGACACCCTCCCTCTGGTGCTTGTGATGTCTTTGTGTGTGTCCTCATGACTTTCTGATAGTGCCCTCCTCCAGGCTGGAGGAGAGCTTAAGAGGAAATGTTAGCTGAATGTTTATTGCTGCATCTTCGCCTTGCGGTGCAGAATCCGTCATGCGACTTTCCCATACTGTGATAAAATAATTAAAATGGTGGTGTCAGAGTCAGCAAACTCAAGATGGATTCCAACTGATGGACCATGTGATTAACCTAGGCTATATTTTGGTAGACAATTTTTATTAACATGTTTAAAAAACCTGTGCCTTGACTCCACTTGACCTCACATTATGTTTTTGAAACACTATGCTGAGAAGAAAGCGTTGTACCCCACTCGTTTCTCCATCCCACTCTCTGGGGAGACAGAGAAGAGTGCTTATTCTTTAATTTATTGTGTAAATAAATATAATAAGTGATATTTTATTGTTTTTAAGCCTTGTATCCTTGTTAGTTAATTTCACCACTACAGACATGGTTTAGTTCATGGTAGTAGTGAGTTATTTGTTATGGGTTCATGACCATTTTACAGCCTGCAGACTCCTAAGAACATGTACTCATGCTGTCTGTGTGACCAAAGGTGCAGGAAGTTCACTCCTCTGCTTCTCTGTGTTCTGGCTAATATCTCAGAGTGAACTACACCGCGGTATTAGCATTCTCTGTTTTGCCTATGTATTCATTCTTGCCATATTTTTAAACTGTTTCAAATGTTTTAGGTAGACATTAATTTAAAAAAAAAAAAAAACCTACCATATTCCCCCCTACCATATTTGCTTATTCGTTATCAATGTAGGTTTTAAAGCACACTTTAAGTAAACCTTCACTGTAAAATATTATCTATATGTGTCATCTGATGTGTTTGTGATGTATCGTTACTGTGTAAAAAACTCCCCTTCCCAGCAGCAAAACATATTTCTAAATATGAGGGAGACACTGGGTTAAAAAAATACATTTTTAGAACATGTGAGTCAGAAAATCTTAATTGACTCTACAGCAGTGACAGAGGCCAGAGCAGAAAGCTGCATAAGCTTTGTGAGAGTGAGGAACCGAAATCAATACCCTGTAGGAAAGTGACGACCTACAAGACTTTGCAATGATCCAATAAAGCAGAAACAACCTTGTTTCTTTAGACACTAGAGGCGACATTTCAGTCACAGATATGTCCATGTAAGCCATGGACATAAAAAAGTGCTTTATGAAGTTTCTGTGAAATACTTTCGTGCACACTTCCTGAAGGTGTCTCTGCTTGAACAGACTGTAGATGGATGGGCTTTATGGGACAAACTGGGCTGTCTCTTCACAGAATCAGATGACTCTGCTGCAGAATATTTTAGCATAAGATTATCACTCATCGAATCTGACCCCGAAGGATGGGCTACATTAATGCATACTGTACATATAAATCTTGCATTTATATCCCCTCTGACATTAATGACCAAATGTTACTTCTCATGGATGCCATTATTATGATGTAGATTTCTTCATGAAGATTCTTTGGTCTTTTAAAAATTAATTTCTGTCTTCTTTCCTCCAACTAATATTGTGGATATGGAGATCTGTTGGCGAGGATAAAAGGAACTGAAAAGAAATGTTCTGAGTGCCTAGGTGTCACTTAGACTGATATTCTACTGGATCGTTTAATTTAAAAAAAGTTTCAAACTGGGTGCATTGATGACTTGAGTAGGAAATGAAAATGTTGAGTGTCATACATGCCTATCAGTGAATTTTTGAAATGAACTTTTCACCTCCTACTAAATTTAGTGCCATTATTAATCTCTGCACACAAGAGATTTGCATGGCTGTATGCTAGAAAGTGTGTGTGTGTGTGTGTGTCTGTGTGTGTGTGCAGGGGCATATGCTCATGCATATGTGAGTGTAATGTACAGTACGGTGCAGTTAAAGGCCAGAGTGTGTCTGTAATAGACTTCTGGCTAAACATGGCGGCCATTCCTCAAGTCTTCAGTATGCAGAGAACACGGTGCCATAATTAAACACAATCCCCAATGTCACGCCATCGCCCATGCTGCACTGACCCCGCAATATTTCATCCAATTTGGGCTGTTTGACGGGCCGTCCCTGTGCACAAGCATTTTAGATTGACACTGAAGGCCTAGGGACATCCACACAGTGATCAGAGCAGAATTCTGAACCTTTACACAGGGTTTACTGCAAAACTCATTTCCTAAATCCAGACTGGAAAAGGAGTGGCCTTTGGCCTTCAATTTATCACACAGTATCACAGTATCAAAAATGTTAATGGTACAAAATTATATATATATATATATATATATACATGTAATATATACATACATACATATATATATATGTAGACATAAGACTGTAGCATAAGAACCCTTTGTGGTTCTGAAGAATAGATTATGTGAAGAACATTTTAAAGGCTTGAAAAACCTTGGCATGTCTCCGTGACAACCTTTAGGTTCTTCCTATTATGTGGAGGTTCTTTCCATTTTAAACGGGTTCTTTACATTCACAAAAGTAAAACAACAATCTCCATGGAGTCATTCACTGAAAGGTCCTTTAGGGAACCGAGAGTGTTTTGGCCCCTTAATTTTCGAGAGGATATAAGAGGATGGATGAAAGATGGAAGTAGGCGCAGGTTTAGGTTGATGCATCTGGGATCCTTGCTTTGACCCCAGGCCCACGAGGGATATGTTAAAGAGGAGCGCGGCAGAGGCCGCGGCTGATTGGCTGCTTCGTCCTCGGTGTGGGGCGAGAAATCGATCTTCTTTATTGACTCGCCTTTAAGGAGCAACAGGAAGCTCCATGGTCACATTGGAGCCTTTATTTGGTGTAATTTATGTCTGGCAATTCATGTAATCCTGTACAGAACTCCGTGCTCATTCATACACTGTGTGGCTGAATTAAACACACACACACACACACACACTCTGTCCTTGAAGCCAGCTTCCCAGAGAGAGATCCAATTACTCCAGATATCTCAGGCCCGTCTACTGATGGTTTCCAAACACAAAGTGAGGGCGGATCGGCCCGTGAGCCCGTGGGGTCCGAGGTTCTCTCGAACACCGGGCCGGCGTCGCTCATCCCTCACACACTGTGAGAACGGTGCCCTAGAAAGATACGCTTGAGTCGCCTGATGTGAAGAGAGAAAACGGGGAGAGTGAGAGGGGGGAGGAGGTGAGAGATAGAGAAAAAAGGCAGCGAGAGAGGAGGGTAGAATGGAGGAAGAGAGAACAATGGAGAGAGAAGAGAAAATGATAGAGAGAGGGAATGAGAGAGATTTTTTATCTTCAGAGGCCAGATATATGTGCTTGTGTGGAGGAGGGGTGTGAGTGCACTGGTTTTCACTCCACCTTGGACACCAGCTGTGCACACACACACACACACACACACACACACACACAGCTGGGTGGAGATGACAGGAATGCACACATCCGTTGGCCTCCATGCTATTAGCATGTAGCATCTCCCTCCTCACAGCATCTCAGCTCCACCATTTCTGTTTCTCCCTCCTCCCCCTCCCAGCTCCCCCACCACTGATCCCGGGATCAGTCCACTTGGACTCCTTCCTGCAAGGGTCTCCTTTCTCTGCCTGGATCCCGTCCCCGGCTTATTTCCCATATGTAGGTTAAAAGAATACATCACGCAAAATGGCTAACGTGCCATTGGTGAACGGAAGTTATTACTGAATAAATGCGATCAAATGAGAACATGCTAACGCTTGCCCTCTGCATGGATTCCATCCCTGCCTTATTTTACAAGTCTGACCTAAAGTTAGCGAATGTATTAATGATGAATGTAAGCTATTAGATAGCATTGAGCAAATTAGATAAATAAAAAGAAAAACATGCTAGCACTTGCCTTCTGCAGGGATGCCATTCCTGCCTTATTCTCTAGATCTGGCCCAAATGTAGCCAACATGCTAATGGTGAACGCAAGCTACGTTTGCGTTAATCAAATGTAGCACTGAGAAAATTAGTTTATGCTAACGCTAGCATCCTTCCTTACTAACACCATCATGAACGGGGTTCATGAGTCTTGGACACATAATCGTTAATACAGTATTTTACCCAGTCATTACGAAAATAAACACCTTAATTTTGTCCTTAATATCCCATATAGGAAATTAAGAAATATTAAGCGAGAAACTGCACAGATTTAGGGCTGATGCATGGGATAAAACTACTGAATTTTCCCCTTCTTTAAATTTGCCCCTTAAACAACAGAACCTAAGGGGTTTCACACTCCTGCCTTAAGTCTAATTTCAAGGTAAAATTAAGGGCTCGGTTTCACAAATTAACGGCCACTTAATTCAAATGAAGGGGTTTGGTGTATTTTCAGGGGGCAATTAAGGGAGGGTTAAACACATTTTAAGTACACTGTTTCGTAGTGAAATGAGCTAACATGCTAACATTAGCATTTATTCCTCACTAACAGCATTATGAAGGGGACTCTTTTCCCTGCAGCGAATCATGTCCCTATGGTATTTAATAGTATTTAATAGAAATAGAATAGTTAATAGAAAACGCTACATGAATAAGCTAGCATGATGGGTGGATGCTACCATTTAGCATTGGGCAAATAAAATCAAATGTGATAAATACCATCATATCTTCTTCACAGATACCATTACTGGAGGTTGGGACTCCTTGTTCCTATGTTATTTCCCAAATTTAGGTTTCTAGAACACTTCACCCAAATTTGCTTACATGCTAATGGTTGCTTATATGCTAAGCTACCAGTTAGCTGTATTTTTCATCTCTGATACCATTAGCACTTCTGTTGCCTGGATCCCGTCTCTTGTGTATTCTCTTGGAATTAATATTTCACCCCAATAAGCTAACATGCGTTTGACGAATGCATGGTGCCAGTTAGCCTGAGTGAAGGAAATGAACTGAGCTCAGTTTCTCGTGAGCTTTTGTTCCTCACTGACCCATTAGCATGCCAGGATGAGTCGGTCTTCTTCACTCTTTATCTTGAGATTTCTCTGATTGTCAGTTAGTCATCACATCAGCTGGATACTGCCGAACAAAATTGAAGAACTGTGAATGGAGAAGGACTGATTTCACACACTGTGTTTGTGGAATTTGTCTTCCTATATTGTCTCAGCGCTGCTCATCATGGAATATAACAGTTAAGACACAATACTGGGGTCTATCAAGATATGCATACATAGGCCATGGGGAATAGATAATGAAGGGCAGGGTCATACATGTAGAGCGGCAGGAGCTCAAATTAGGGCAGGGAGGTGGGTGGTGGTTTGGGGACGTTTTAAGAGAAGATATACATTGGGTATTTGAAATACATTGCAATTTGAAATACATTGTGGAAAGAGCTGGGGGCAAGTGTTACACAAAGTATTGTCCACCAGTGGAGGGTGTTCATCTCAGTTCCACACTTTATCCTAATACTAATGCACAGGTATCTGTTCTTTTCTGAGCTATTTCAGTGTGAGTGTGTAAAAATAAGAAACGCATCCATATGTGTTGAGTGCGGTAGTGTGTGTAGAGCAGCTTTTCTATGGTCTGTATTCCAGCAGCTTCACTCCAGATTCAGTTTCTGATGGATGAAACACATGCACACACACTGCTCTTAACATCACTGTTTTAATTGTTGCAACTGTAAAGTAATGTAAGAGTGTCATTCCAAGGTATAAAAAATAATTTATATATATTCTTTAAAAAAAAATTGTTTGGAATTTGGAATAGTACACATGTGGCAGGTTAGTCAACAAAATATTAGCATACTGCACCGCTTCACCCCATGAAGAAGTGATGAAGTGTTGCTTCCATTCCGCATCGCATTGTGAGACACATATTAAAAAATCGAGCAGGTTTAAGTGTCTTAAGTGTGGATATTGGGTGTAATCAACTTTGACAGTTATAATAAAAATACATACCTCTTACTCAAACACTAGTTAGTATTATTATTAAGTGCTCTATTGGAACACACTCCGTTTTTGTAGTTGTGGGACACAAGCTTGGCCAAAAAGCAAAAACAGCCAATGGGGCAGGTGCTTGAGTGTCTAATGTGTCTAGTGTCTTCACTTGTTATGCTTTGTTGTAACAAGAAAATAATCTTAATATGTTTCTAAAAATGATATTGTTCATCTTACATAGTCGTTTGTTCTTGTAATAAAAAAAATACAAGATCTTCTGGTTTGTTAAGATTTCCTTTTTGCAGTGAGAACAGTTTTCTGTGTTAAACTACAGTAAATGCACATTCAGTATGTTTGAATTTGAAGCAGTTATTTTGCCCTGGAGCGTTTATGGACTGTGATACTGGCTGTGTCCGACCGTTTTGTATGTAGTGAGGACACACAGCCTTGGACAAAGATAGAAAAGAGGACACATGTCTCCTCTGAGGTTATACATTCATAACCTTTGGAGCCATTAGGTGTAATGACCCTGGAGGGGTTATCTGCCCTCTGAGGAGTGATATTTCTTTCCCTGTCTGGTTCGGCGGGGGAGATTCTGTGGTGTCCTGTGAGTGAAGGCAAGGCCTTTACTCTCTGTTTAATAGCCTGTCTGCTCAGAAGGGAAACGGATTTAGGTGCTTAGGGATGTTGAAAAAGTCTAGGCAACAGAAAGGTCAATCAAATTGCCCTTTTTTTAGATTGTCAGTTCATGGTCGTATTAAATCTCGATTCATCAAATCATTTCACTTAATGGACAAAATTCTTATTTTCGTGTAAATCTTCATCTAAACGGACTTACAATTTCCCATTCGTACTGAATTTATAGTCAAACAGAGATAAAAACGAACCAGTTTTATCTTGTCACTTCATGCTTTTGGTCATAATAAGCACAATCCATCATGTCGTATCGTTCAGAAGACCAAATTCTTGTTTCTCTCTGATCTTTGACTGGATTGTCTGCCTCTGATGTTTGATTACATCACTTTGTAATAGGGGCAGGGAAAAATTACAGGTACCAATGAAATAGTATGTCCCTGCACAACCAGTCTTCACCTTTATTGTTTTCTCTTTTTTAAATTTTGGCTTTTTAGAAAGACAGAGGTCAGTGAAGACTGTCGGCTTTTGCAGACCACCCGAGTCCATTTTTGGGGGCATGGAACATTTTCACAATCAGGGATGAAATCATAAACTCCCCCACAATTATATCCCACCCAAACAGGCCGCTTCGCTCAGATTTACTTCACATTAAGGAAGAGAAATACATTCGAATTTCTATTTCTTTATTAATGTGTTTTTTTGTTTTGGGAATGTTGCCATCAAACCTCACTATTCGTGTCTATCTTAGAAATAAGCAGCTAGGGATGTATAATGGTATTGGAATTATTTCGGTATCAGCGAATATTTTCTCAGAAATATATTTTCGTCATTTGAGAGATGATTCGATTTCATCGATGCGAGGGTCTATTCCAGCAGTCAGAGGGGAAAAGACAAAAAAAAAAAAAAAACAGGTCACCAGGCCGGTGTGTCATGTTTCGATTTGACTGTTACTTTAAACTGATACTTAATAACACATTTACTGCACTCTGAAGGAGCAGAATGTTTAGGAGATGCTAGAATACCAAATTAAATGCTTTCATTTGCCTTATTTTACTTCATTTCTGGGCTTATAGAAATAAAGATAGGTTAGGTAGATGCAGTCCCAATTTCTACCTTTCATTAATTAATTAATTTATTTATCTTTGTACTTGCATCGGCGGATGTATGCATGAAAAATATAAGATATCGGAATCAGCCTAGAAGTCCCACATCGGTACACCTCTACAAGTATCAGACTTTTAAACATGAGCCTTTAGACCAAAAACTGGTGTGAATGTTAAAATCATTCCATGACACAACGCAGATGTGCTAGATGAGACAATGCTGTGTACACAGTGTGGGGTCTGTAGGAGTGGGATTGGGACCCTCTGGTGGTGAGTCATTCTTAACATTACCGTGAACATAAGAAAGTTAAAAATAATTCATTTTGGTCTCATGGTTGACTTTAAGACTCTAACAAACATTGGATCAAATATGTCCAGACTTTTGTCCTACATTTGTCACAACCTGGTTTTGTTTCTTTGTTAAAGAGAAGAGCTAATTATCTAGAGCGGTGCCGTTGGAGGGTTTGGAGTGAACACACTGTATACAGCTGATTCAGCATATTTTCATTCTGTTCTTCCCTCTCAAATGAGTGTTGATGATTTCAAAGAAACACACAGTTCATCTCACGTCTCTCCCTTTCTTTCTTTCTTTCTTTCTTTCTTTCTGTTTTCAGGCAGCAAGACCAAAGACAGCGTCGCGACGGGTGAGTCAATTCTCCCAAGCCTGTAAATAATGAATGGACTTTATTTAATGTTCATCTAGCTTGCCTTGGCTCCAAGCCGCGCCGCTGCACGGAGACGACAGCAGGTGTGAAATTGTAAATTTGGTGGGCTGTCCCTGTGAGATTAAATTACATCCTCGGCTGCACTTACACCGACACCCAGACCAAGCTGGTTCCCTCACAGCGCTTACTCAGCAGAGCCTAATATAGCTTTATTTATTTATTTGTTAATTTATTTAACCGCTATTGATCCGAGGCAGTTTTTCTCCTTCTTTCAATGAACATTTGACTAATTCTTAAACAGCAGCAGGAAGCTCAAGTCAAAGCAACGAACGTTCAAAATAACAGTTTTACCCAATTTGCTATAAGTAGCATATTATGTCTCTCTCTATTATGCAGCATTGAAAAAATAATATATATTAGGAATTAAAGAGACATGATAGATAAAAGTGTCATTGAGTCGAGTGTTTTCTCTGCTACCGAATAATCCAATCCAATCCAATCCAATCCAGTTTTATTTATATATTTATTTATTTAGCACATTTTAACAACTGAAACAGTTTCCAAAGTGCTGCACAAAAGATAAAAAGCAGGAATAAGATGCAACATACTTAATTTAGCATCACTAGTCAACATTAAAACGAAGTAAAAGTAACTAAGAGCATAAAGCAATAAAACTAATAAATCAGAACATTGCCATAAGACTAAAAGCTAGTGTTATAAAATAAAATAAATAAAATGGATAAAAATACAGATTAAAAAGAAAGAAGAAAAAAAAAATAATAATACATAAATAAATAATAAAAATAGAATAAATACAGAGGACCACACAACTCACGGCGTGTGAAAAGCCCCAGAATAAAAGTGGGTCTTAAGGCGAGACTTAAAACACTCCATTGTGGGGGCTGTCAGAACGTGGGGGGGTAGAGAGTTCCAGAGTCGGGGGCCGACCACAGAGAAGGCCCTGTCCCCCCGGATTTAAGTCTCGTCTTCGGCACCACGAGCTGGAGCTGGCCTTCAGACCTCAGTAGAAAAAAACACAGTAGAATAGAGTGTTTTGATGTTTATGTTGATAGTAATAATACAGAGCAAAGAAAGCCTAACTAGTCATAATGAATAGTATGAATAGTATGAAAAAGGTGGATGCTATGTTGTTCTGGCTTAATATGCACTGTATGGCCAAAAACATGTTATGTTGTTTCAGCTACACTTATTGTTAAAAAGTGTATAACATCAAGCAGTGGAGTCATGCAGTCTTCACAGGCAAATACTGGCAGGTCGTACTGAAGGGCCTCAGTGGCATTTAACGTGGCACTGCCATTGCCACCTTAGCAACAAGACTGTTTTTGAAGCGTCTGCCCAGCTAGATCTGCCCCAGCCAACTGTAAGTGCTATTATTGTGAAATGGAAGTGTTTGGGAGCAGCTCATTCTCAAAGCTGTAGACCACAGTAACTCACATAGGAGGGCTGAAGCGTGTTGAATATATCATTCCTTGGATCATCACTACACTACAGAGTTAAAAACAGCCTCTGAAAATAACAGCAGCCCAATAACTGTGTGCCAGGAGCTTCATGAAATGGGTCTCCATGGCTGAGCAGCTGCACACAAGTTTTAAGGTCAGTACGCACTGTAGCAGCCGTGGGCTGGAATGGTGTAAAGCTGGACTCCAGTGAAAACGTTCTCTGGAGTGATGAATCATAATGTACAATCTGTCAGTGAAGGATGTATTTGCAGGTGCCATGAGAACATTTGTTTGAGTGCCTGACCTCACAAATGCTCTGGGAGCATTTGAATGGGCACAAATTCTCCCAGATACACTCGAAAGGCTTGTGAAAATCCGTCCCAGCAGAGTGGAGAGTATTATAACTGCAAAGATGGGGCAACCCTATATTAATACCCGTGGACTGGGATGGCCAGTCAGGTCAAATAGCTGTGACTATGTCCTAAATCATTATTATGTGCAAGATCACTAAGGTCACTACTTGTGTCATTTTGGCCACTACGTATGTGCAATGGTTTATGATGTGCAATAATCATCAGTGTTATCAATATCACGATTACAATATCATCAATATCACGATTACAATACTATTAATACCACTATTATTGTCAATATCACTATTACAATATCATCAATTTCACTATTACTGCATCGTCAGTGTCACTATTCAATATCGTCAATATCACTATTACAGTATTGTCAATATCACTACTACAATACCGTCTATCACTGTTACAATACTGTCAGTATCACTATTACAATACTCTCAATATCACTACTCTGTGCAGTAACAAACTCAGTATAGAGAACAACTTCAAACCACTATTTGTGTTATTAGTAAACCACTTCAGCAGTAATTTTATTTATTTACATCCACTTCTCTTACATTCATGACTTTATGTAACATTTTATATTGTTCTTGTCTGTGTGTGTCTGTTTCCTCTGGGGTCAGTAACGTTTTCTGATTCTGAGAGTCAGATGTCCACTTAAGTTTGGCCTTACAACGTGTTGTTTTATTTCTAATTCTATTTCTAACAACAGAATGCAGCATTAAGATTTAAAATTCAGCATTCACTTTATTGGTAATTAAGCATCAGTCAAAAGATTGTGAGCTTGTTGTATGTTTTTATTTGTGTGTTTTATTTGTGTGTATATCTGTGCGTGTGACAGTGGCTGAGAAGACGAAGGAGCAGGCGTCTCAGCTCGGCGGGGTCGTGTTGTCCGGCGCCGGAAACATCGCCGCAGCCACCGGACTCGTGAAGAAGGATGAGTTCCCCAGCGACATGAACGTACGTCTGCAGGCTCTTTATTCTTAATGTTGACGCTTTAAAAAATAAACATATTAGTACACAGTTTCCTCTCCTTACCCAGTCAAGGTCAGTCAGGTGAGACAGAAGTTTGCTACTGTTTTGCACTGGAGTGACGAGGCTAACATACAAATAATGGAATCTTGCACTGCACCGATTGTCATCGTGCTAACTGCATGCATACTTTATCTCCCGCCCCAACAAGTGTCGACCTGTATCTACTGTGTCTGAGGCCCCTTTAACACTTTAATGCCCAAAAAGGGGTTATTTCTGCCTGTTAATCCACTCTTCTCTTTTAATATACAGTAATCCCCCACGGGGGTTGCGTTCCACGAGCACCCGCGTACAGTGAAAAACCATGTCATGTTTTGGTAAAAAAAAAATTCATTGTAAACTCAGTTTAATACATTACCCTTAGCAAAAATGTAGAGGTAAGCCCGTATCCATACTGTAGAGTTTACAGTGAACTCCCGCAGTGCTAGAATGTAAATACCGATGTTACCCCTGTATAGACTGGACTGTAATTCATGCACAGGCATTTTCTTTGGTATGCGCTGTCGTTTTCTTTGGTATAAACAGGTAAATACAGTAATACATTTGTGTAATTTTTAGTAATAAAAATACTTTAAAATGTAAGGGTAATCACCACTAATTTTTACATCAATAATTTACAGTTCCTCAGCGGCGCGTCTTATTCAGGGTTCTTCAGGAGGAGGACTGTCCTGTAGAGACCTGCCGGTTAAAGCAGACACTGGACAGAGATTGAGCTCAACAGCCTCTTTTAATTTAATTTAGAGTAATTAAAATACAGGGCAAAACGAAAAACAAGAGAAACGCTCGAGACGCTCCACGGAGGAAATTCTGGTCTGCAGCTGCCACTGATACAATCAGCAGCAAGGAGAAATAAGTAACGTTCTCGGATTGGCTACTTTCAAACCTCCTGCCTCTGGGCACAGCGTTTTTCACCATCCCAAGACGTGTACAAAAACATTTTATACGGTTATATTTTATACTTTAACATTTATGTTACAAAATTAGTGAATTATATTTTTGAGAGATACTGCTGAGGCCTTACGATGTTTGGAGCCTCAGTGTCTCAGACCTGCAACCAGACTCCGATTCAGACTGGTGACTGAATCATCATGGGACAGTGGTGACCAAACCCTGCCTCACTGCTACAGGGACAAAGAGAGAGTTCTCTCTCTTTCTCCTGACCTTGCTGAAGGTCAGGTAGCAGAGCACTGAGCATTTAAAACCTCTCTGAGGGTCCCTGTGTGCTGTGTGTGAAGATATCCAAGGGTCTTTAAAAAACTTTATCTATCCATTTTAAATTCTGTCTTGCAAATTAAATATTTAGAATTTCTACACATTCTGAATTTGAATTAACTTGGTCTCAGATTTTATGATATTTTGTGTGATTATTTGTAAGGATCCTTTAAAAGACTTACGTTGTGTGAAGTTCCATTTTACAAATTAAAAGCTTTTAGTATTAAAATATATATTAATTTTTTTTAATTTCAGGTTTTTTTTAGTTACAGGGACAATCTTACA
>JBBPCX010000114.1:13782894-13817894 GCA_037974365.1 Hydrocynus forskahlii
TGTGTGTGTGTGTGTGAGTGTGTGTGTGTGTGTGTGTGTGTGTGTGTGTGTGCATTTATGATGAATGTTGTTGGGAATGCACTCCATACATACAAGAAATATGTTATTATGATTAACACCACATTTATTTGAAAAAAAGACAAAGTGTTTTCCATTTTCCTTTAGCATAGAATGTTATATGATACATGACTCAAACACATCCAAAACTGGTACAAATGTACACACGGAATTTTGGAATTAATCTCTTAATAGACTGAATAACTTTAAAACCAAATTTGATCATCTGTAGCATTTCAGATTTCATCACATATATGTGAACCATTACGCAAATGTTTGCTTATTGCTTGCTTTAGAAGCTCAGAGCTCACAGCTCATCTGCTGTGTCTGGTTGTGTTGCTCTCAGAGGCTCTACTGAGAGAAGTGTGTCTTGTGGAACTGATGGGAGCAGGAGCAGAGTGCTACTGCCGATGGGCTGGAAACCATAAAGATGTGCATGGAGCTGACGCAACGATTTTAAAATGACTATTAACAGACAGGCCAGTGCAGCAAGCACCCCATCACTCTTACTCTACAATGATCCTAACAGAGACACGAAAATTGTGAAGAATCATTACTGAAATACATTTTTACATACCTATTAGTTACACTCACTGGTGTCCACAACTATTGCTTTGGGTGTCACAGTGGTCTAGGTTTCATGTTCACATTAGGAACATGGTTTCCAACAGTCTTCCAGCTGTAGGGGGTGAGTGGGTTGAAAGAAAGTGCTTACATGTTTTTGTTTTTCTAAAAGCATAGCTAAATGAACTTCACTTTAGGTTAGAAGCAGGAACCACTCTATTTCTGCCACTTACAGAACATTCAAGCACTCCCACAAAGTGTGCTCATAGATGGCACTAGGGAAGCACAATTGCTGTGTTCAAAGCTTCGAGTGTGTTTTTGCTACTTGCAACAAACTAGAAACAAAAATACTCCTCTTAGTCAGGATCGGTGATGGATAGGTTGAAAGCAACATAAATAAGAAAACAGACCTAACTAAACTACTAAGCTACATGACAACAATATGAGAACCACATTCTTTTAAATATTAATTAAATGTATTCATGTATTCATACTGAAATTAAGTGATGAATGAATTAGATCTAAATACTGAGAAAGTAAATCTTATTTTATTATTTTTCTATTTCACACTCTCAATGTCATAATACTGGTATTAGCATGCTTCATTCTTTATCATGGTACATTATTGTACTTATAGCCTGAAATAATGAAAATACTGAGTAAAAGTGGGCTGGAAGCTTCCGGACTTAAGGAGTATCTTGACAAGGTTATTTCTCATATTGCGTGGGTCTTGGGAAAAATACTACCTTTTCATTTAAATATTACCTTTACTTAGTGTCTAATCACTGTTCTTACAAAAGCTCAGATGCATCACTTAAATTAGTTCTTTATAGGAGTAAAAATACATCCTTTAGTGCAATAATAAATCCTTTAATGCAAAAGTTGATTCCAAGTAATTGAGGTTAAATAATTAAATAATTAACCACTGTTAATTTGACCATTTGGCATCTATCTATCTATTATCTATCTATTAACATATCTATTATCTATCTATCATCTATCTAATTTATCATAATAGAAATATGTCTGCCATGTCCTAAAAGAAGCATCACATCAGCACTTCCCTTCTGTTGAACATGTATTTGCAGTGCATCCTAATCCTCTGCCGTTGAATGAAATTGCATTTATCAAGTGCACTTTGTGGTTGGCCATTTGTACTAAATGATTAAGAGCAACTGTAATATCGTTTACACATTCCTCCTATCACAACAAATAATACCATTCCCAGGAGTCTTTCTGCACTCTACTCCAGGGCTTTTGGGAGCTCTCATGCTGTGGTGACACATTGCTAAGAGCTGATGCGGTGGCCCAGGAAAAGCCTGCTTGTAAAGGGCACAGGGTAGAGGAAGGGTAGAGAGAGAGTTCAGCTCCGGAGGGCTGCGATGGGGAAGGAATGCTAACATAGTGCAACCTGACTCTGCCTTCTCCAAGTGCTACCCAAACAGCACAAGCACGCTCCGTCCTGCATCTCACTCGCAGCAGACGTATACCCTGAAACTCCATCTGTCTGGTGTGAATATTTCCCTAGATCAGTTTCAGATATTGTTAGAAATGCTGCATGTGGTTCTCTTTCTGGTAATCGTATAGTTCGTAGCTATAGTTCTATAGGAACTCCAGTTATTACCAATATGTACTATAATATCTCTATAGTCACTGCTGAAAAAGTATATGGTTTTAAGTTGTAATGTAAGTAATGTTAAACATTTTTGTTGAAGCAATTTTAGACCATTCCTATTAATTTATTCATTCATTTTCTGTAACTGCTTATTCCTTACTAGGGTTGCACGTACCTGGAGCCTATCCTGGAGTCTACAGGCGCGAGGCAGGGACTCACCGCAGGGCGCACATACACACGCCATTCACTCACACATTCGGTCAATTTAAAATCCCCAATTCACATGTCTTTGGGTTGTAGAAGATACTGCAGACCCCGGAGGAACCCAGGCCACCACGAGGATAACATGCAAACTCCTCGCACACATGAGGCCAGGAACCAGATTCGAACCTCCAGCCCTGGAGGTCTGAGTCAACAGCGCTATCCACTGCGCCACCGCAGACTCATCAAAGAATTCATTAAACTTTCAAACAATGGAAAGGGCAGCAACTTCTTATATGATACATGACTCTTTTCAAACAGATTCTTATTGTCCAATCAGATGTTTTATTGCCTTTAGTGCTCTACCATTGGTTAGGACTTCAGGGGTTGGAATGAAGGCCTTACATGTTAGATATACTCCCAACATGAACAGGAAATAACAGTGGACTCACTGAATTATGTCTGTTGGGACCAATTTCTACTGAAGGAAATATCATTCAAAGCCTTATGGTAGTCCTAGATATATCAGTGACAGTTTTTAGTAAAGAGCTTTATAAGAGACTCTTTACTGAAGGAGTCTGGTTTAGAAAATAACATCATACCATTGAAGATGTAGGCTTCAAATCAAATATAAGGAAGGCCTTTTGCTAAGTTCAAATGTTTGTGGTTAATCATGTTAACGTTTGGCAGTAACATACTAAAGGACACAAGCAGACAATGAGATTTCATTTATATACACAGTGGGGTCCACACGCCTGAGACCATATGGTGAATCTGGGATATTTTTTCTGTGCTATTTCAAGGTCACTATTTAGATATAAATTTTTGACACTGACCATGTTGACACCTTCATGCAAGAAGGTCGTATTTTTTATCCCTTCCATAGAAGCACGTATTCAGACGACTCTCATGTGGATTGAATTTAAGCTTCAAAGGCTTTTGCACAAACTTGTCCATGCCAGCTTAAATACATGCTGTCATTAAGTCAAAAGAGACACATAATGTACCAAGAAACTCCGTAATGAATTAGAAAATAATGTGGTTATATTCAAATACCTGACTAAATTTTCTTGATTAGTCCTCTGACTGATATCTTTTTACTATGAGGGTGAGATAAGGATTTTCTTTTTAATGGAGAATCTTTGAGAAGGCCATGTAGTCTGGAACAAGGCTTAATCATTGTCTGGGAAACTGACTCTAGGAATTGAATGAACACACACATTTACATGAATTTTGATTTAATAGTGCTTTCACGGTTTATCTTTTCCCCACAAAGTAAATTTAATCTTTGACGGTCTCTGCATGGTTTGTTACTGTTTTTTATTGTTTGGCCTTAAAGAAAACTCTGATTACCCAGTTAATGATCAAACTATCATCATCTTATTAATATGATAAGTACTTAGATCAGTAATGGGGTAACTTTCTGTGTTTTTGAGATGGTAACATGACAATAAAACACACTTTTAATGCACAGCTGTGATTAAAATTCGCTTGTAATTTAGTGAAAAAAAAGGGTTCGAAAAAGGATCAGTTTTTGTTATCTAAAGTGCTGGAGTGAAAACTCAGTTTGGCCATTATATAGATTAATGCAATCCATCCAGTGCAATGTAGCTCATAGACACAACAAAAGCAGGAGTGATGTTCCCAGAGGTGAGAACTGCCTTCCTTTCCTCCTCCTGATGTAAGAACATCCTCACCTTATTACCTAGGTGAGACATGGAAGAGGCGTTAGGAAAAGTGGTGAAAGTCGCAGCCCCATGCCGAGGGCTCTTCACCTAGTAGGGAGGTGTGTGAGAGCGTGAGCTGATCACAGGAAATCCCAAGCTCCTTGACACTGTTTGTGGCCCTGGAGTGTTAGTTCTCACCCTGCACTGCTTTTGGTGCTGTGGCCAACACTAGGGGAAGTTCTTTTAGCACATTCATAAACTACGCCAATTAGCATTGTCACAACAGCATTTAAAGCAGAGCTACTGAAAAGGCAGCCGTGCACTTCAAAGACAAGCGAGACACTTTGTACAAGTGTACACATTAGTTTCAGGTAACTGTGAATGATGTTCCAGGTTACAAGTTATGGTGTTGATTACCAGTGTGACAGGAACCATGATTAAAACAGGGAGATGGTAATGGCATAGCATTCATGTATTGGCTGTGTACCTTTCTAAAGGGTGATGTATGACACCATTAGAATAACCTCATGGCCCTTAAAGACACCAATCTTCCTTGTCTTGTCCTTCACACATGCCTGTCTTGACATCTGGGAACTGTGGGATGCGTGGGCATACACAGTACTTGGACTGTATATATGTGTGAGAGAGTGTGAGCTTTTCTGGGATTTGATATGCACCCATTGCCCTGTTGTAAATTGTAAATATGGGATTGACAGAAAGAAGACTAACATGCTAAGTTGACCATGCATACATACTCAATGGCTAAACTGTTGTTGTTATTAATCTCCAAGCTCTTATGGCATATTAGCCAACTCAGCTTGTTGGATCTTGTTTGCAAGGGGTCAGAGTAGCAGTGGCTGTAAACACACTGTATTACGGCCTTCCCAGCCGGGCCACACTGGACAAATGTTTGTCAGAACACCTCTGTAAACACGTCCACCCCACCAGGGTCAGCCAGAGGGTGCCTGATACTCAAGCTGGTCCGCTGATACCGCAGTCATGTCAACGGAAGTGTAAACATATACCCAGTTTTCCTAACGAGTCAACCTCGTCTGGGGGACAGTGGCATTTGCAGGCCCTGAACACATGTCCACCAATCCTGCACCCCGAAAATACACACCGTATTTTCAGCATGTGCCCCCTTGATTATTCTAGCCAATGAATTTGAGAAGATTAGGTTCTGCTTGCTTAAGTGTAGAGGCCTGGGAGGGTGACTGAGTGGCAGCTTGGAGAAATGTGAAAGATGATGGTTTATGAGGAATGGGTTAGGGTGGGGGAGTTGGGACAGTCTAATTTTAATCCTGCTGGTAGTTCAAGACAGCAGATCATGTCTCTTCACTCTATCTGTCTGTCTCTGTCAGTCTGTCTGTCCAGCCACTGCTGATTGGGATAGGAGTGTAGCTAGCATAGATGAGAAAAGCAGACGTCGTCTTTAAAGCTTAAGCTCACTTCACGCAATGAATAACATTTGTATGTGAGGTACTTAGTGGAGGGTGCCAAGATCCAGGATTGCAGTGTTGTCTAAGCTGTGGTGCCTAACAACACTTGATGGACTGTAAACACTGTTAGAGAAAGCCAGAACTTCTGCCTTAGCTGGCGTGGGAGCCCCTACAGGTAGCTGGAAGTCAGTGCAGGGATTTAGACTTTATTCTGGCACCTGCTCAGACCAGCTCAGACTACTAAAGCATCCACACCTCCCAGTTTTGATATGTGAGGAAAATTGATGTAGCCTAGTGCATGACAAGTGTATTTTGACAAACAAATTGCCCTTAAGTGAATGTAAGACACTGTGTAATGTGACATATTTTCTTACGATTCATGTTGAGGGTGCCTCTGAAACAGTGCTGTACATTTTAAGGTGATTTACTGCTGCATGTCATCAGTAAGTATGTGTGGGCTTATGAATAACACATCCTCGACAAAGAAAAAAGGAAACATGGCATTTATCAACCAAATTTGGTGCACTACAAAAATGTAGTGCAGTTTATACTTGTTTGCTAACAAAAACATTTTGGGGAAAACACATTAAATTAGCCGACATTAGCTGCATTTCACATGTGTTGGTGAAGTCCTGGAGTCCTAGCTTGTGACAAGAGCCTTCACCCACCCAGTGTTGGTGAAGTCTTGGAGTCCTAGCTTGTGACTAGAGTTGAAGATGACATTAACATAAACTAGTCCTACCGATTAACTTCAGAAGTCACATAATTGATTGGTTAAGGTCCACCCATGTCCATTCAGAGAGCCACATGATCTGTCACATGATAAAAGTATTAATACACCTGTTCTGAAAGGCCCCTGAGTTTGCAAAATGACTTTGCAAGAAGCATGAAGACCAAGGAGTTCTCCAAACAGGGCAGAGCAGTACAGATAAGGGTTGAGTGCCATTAAATCCATTAACAAAACAGAAAGTAAATTACATCACTAAAAACCTGACCAGATTTATTGCAAACACCAAAGATAACACTGAAGGAGCTGCAAAACTCACAGTGGAGATAGGAGTACCTGTCCATGGGAACACAGCAGTACACTCCACAGAGAACGGCCTTATGGGAGAGAGACAATAAATAGCCGTTGCGTAAAAAAAACACATTTGGAGTTTGTCAAAGAACAAACTCCAAATGTGTTTAGTTCTCTAGTCAGGTTAGACTAAATTTGTGTGAACTCAACACATCCTACAACCCTGAGAATGCCATTCCCAAAGTAAGGCATGGTGGTGGCCAGTATTGATGGCTAATATTTATGCCAATATTAGCCATCAAAGCTGAAGGGGCTGGAGCAGTTTTACCTTGAAGAATGGGCGTAGATCTGAGTGGCTAGATGCGCTAAGAGAAATACAAAATATACAAAATATACAAAATATGCACATTGAATGTGAATATTTCTGTTTTTTCGTCTTAAATTATTGTTTGTTCCACAAAAAAAATCAATTTTAAGTCCAGTTTGTAATGCAACAAAACAGAAAATAATACCAAGGGGTAAATACTTTCACAAAGCACTGTAAGTGTTCTTTTTTCTCTGAATGGTAGGATCTAGAAGCGTTACCGCACAAGGAAAACCTGCAGGAGACCTTTATATCCAGCCTCTGAAAACTCAAAATAGCATTATTACTCTGATTTTGGTTGAGTCCTGTGACAGGTACTTGACATTTTCGGAGCAACTGGTGGGTGTGTTGGTGGTTAAATATAAACAGCGAGTTTGTGGCATTGATTATTTGAGACAATCTTTGGAGTGGAGAAATAAGAGCCTGCCGAAAAGATAAATGATCTCAGGGTCGATTTCATCTCAGCAAAGGCCAAAGCTCCCTTCTACCACCATTTGTGCTTCCAGTAGTATTAAAGTTTAAAAGTAAGTTGTACAAATGACCTGCTGGAGCTCCTGGCTCCCAAATGGCAAGTCTAAAAGGAACAACTCTGATATATCACAGCTTCTGGTTGGAGAGAAACTTGAGTTGCCGAGCTGTTACGCTAGATTTATTAGTCGCTGTATTTTTCTAGTGTCAACTGATGTTCCATGAGCCTGAGCCACCAGGGTTTAGTGTGACCTCTTTCCCAATGGCAGCCGATAGAGGAGTGTTTGGATGCCAGGCTATTCCTGTGAGAGTGTTAAACACAACAGATTAAGACGCTTCGCAAAGCTCCCAAGCTAGCATTAGGCCACTTATCATATTAGTTTAGCCGCACTTGTCCATCTGATACCATGACACCTCTGTCCTCACTCTTGTGGCCCTCCTTCAACTTTGGTTGCTTCGGTGACACTCCTGTAACCCCTGAGGCATCAAAGTGCATGAATGTGGAGGACTGCAGCATCCTGAATTCCTGAGCTAAACCCGGTTTTGGCTCCAACGTTGAGCCAGGCCGGAAGAAATGTAAATCTGTTTGCCACTTGTTTGGCAGTCTTGGTGGTGGTTGTGTGTGTGAGGTAAACAGATGCAAGTCTGAGTTCAGAACCATTTCTTGTAGTAAAAGCAAATTTGAAAGTTTTTCAAATGTCCATTCTTTATACAGCATCCACGAAGCAGCATGAAACATGACTGGGGTCAGCTTAACGATTGGTTAACTGTTATGTGAGTACGCTTCGGGATGTTACTAAAGATACCAAAGTATCAATATCCACACATGTTTAGTCAGATATTCTGTATCCGCATAGTGGTCATAGTTGTCGGATGACACTGGTCACTGAGCTTTGCACACTAAATCTGGCTGTCAAAGATTTTATCACACAAAGCATTTATTGATTTACATTTTTGTTTATACTACTGTATGTTCTTGAGAGGGGCTTCCAAATAAAATTCATGACACCCTCCCGTAATAAGCAATGCTTTCTCTTTCAGTTCTTATTCGATTATTACTTTTGTTTTTTTTCTACAACCTTCCCTTTAATGAAGAATGGATCAAGAGAAATGGTCCAGAATTTGTTAAAATAAAACTTTTTTACACTGACTTACATTAAAAGTAAATAACGTTTTCCCTTTTCTTGTAAAGTTACCACTTTAGTGACACATTTTTTTTTTTTTGCAGTATTAACACATTACTTTACAGTATATATATGTTTCTTGAAGTGACTTGAGTTTGCTTCATTTGTATTAACTTAAAATGTATTTAATTCATTCAGGCTTAATTGTCAGATTAGTTTTGTAGTACAAATTAAGAAAGGTGGAACCAGTACATTGTGAAGGCATGCAGTGTTACACATTTGGTCAATCAAGGAGTCCAAGGACTTTCAATTACAGATCAAATGCAGGCTGAATTGTGCTCTTGATATGCTTGTTGCTCTCTGCATGTGTGTGTGTGGTTTGGTGCAAGAGGTGGTTGTGTGTGTGTACATTTATAGCCCAGGTTAATTGACAGCATGTGCGTATCCACAAGCTCTTGAAAGCATAGCAGAGGCTTAAAATGAGGAGAAACTTCATGCCAGGTCCTAATGCATGTTTTTGCAAGTGTTGGTCTAGAATATACCACACCTCTCACCTCTCGGAGCTGACACACAAGCTTCAGGAAAGCACTTTAGCTGGCTTAGAGCTTTTCCTGTTGTGCTGAGGCCAGGGTCAGGGCTGGACACACCTCTTGTCTCTTGTTCACACACATACACACATGCACACACAGCTGAAGATTTTGGCAGGTCAGCTACTTTCTCCCTGTCTCTAACACACACACGCACACACACACATATTGATGGTCGTAAAAGTAGCCGTGCCAGCAGATGCCAGACTCTCTCTTCCATATAAGAGCAGTGAGGAGCTTCTTCAGCTGTTGCACTAAGATCAGCTGTAATTAACCCACGTCCATTTCACTTCTGCTGCCCTTTCTCTACTCTTCCTCTATAGCAACTTAATCTTGAGGGTGGCATGTGAGAGAGTGAGTGGCAGAGTGAATATAGATGAGTGAGTGATGTACATAAAATGTCATTTGGAAACAAACTCTCTATTTGAAACGGTTTGCATACCAAACACAATTTATTTGCCAAGCAGCCTGAGAGGCACAGACATGAAGTAAGATAATTTCATTTGCCTGACTTTCTCACTTGGGCCATTTTCATGAATGTGTTTGTTTGTAAAGTCCCTGTAATATGCTTCAGAAAGATCTCGCCTTCTGAGAGATGCTTTCATTTCTGAAATTCGTGCCTAGGCCCCGAGATTACCCATTGTAATAGGACAGCTGAAGCCCAAGGACCATTTCTCCTCCTAGGTGCAGGGGGAAAGGGGGGGGTGGAGGGAGAAAATCTGATGGAGAAAGAAAAATCAGTCAGCTTTGCTCTCCTGCCCAAATGAAAAAAGTTTGTGGTGAAGATTGAACTCCATGAGACAAGATGTACCATCAAATCGATCTAAGCGGCATCTTACCGTGACATTAAGGAAAGCATTGGTGTTAGCCCCCCTATCCCCTCTCTCTCTGTCTCTCTCTCTGTCTCTCTCTCTCTCTCTCTGTGGAGAGGATGAAACCTCATTGTTGCTGTGAACTGTTCTCTATCCTCCTGTGTGTGTCGCATGTGCCTGAGGGATTTCTCTGAGATTGAACAAAGTGGTTAACATGTCATGGTACGCCATCACTCATGAAGTATTTGGATGACGGTTGTTGCCAAAGCAGTTTGGCAAACATGAAATTGACAAAATAAGAAAACAAATTACTTTAATACTGTACATTTAATAATGCTTTAATTTTCAAATGCATCAGGGCAACGTACGCATAAATACAGTGTAAAGAAAGAGGTGCAGAAAGGCATGGCTTTGTATACCTAGATGTAGAAGATTAAAATTGCAGCAAGTATGCAGTTGCAATTTGCTTTGCTCATTATCTGCATGAAGAATATTTTAGTTTATTCAAAGAAAATCAAGAAGCATTATTATACTACTGCTGCTCTTCATTGTTTCTCATTAATCTGACAGTGTTAGTGCTAAACAGCAGTGGTCTAGTGATGTTTGCAAAATCTCACTTTCCACTGATTACTCAAACGTATCCTAAATTGTTAAAAAGGCCCAAAAACACACTTTATCACTCTTTCCAAAGTGCTACGATAGAAACATTACCTAAATGGCTGGCAAGCTGTGGCTGTTAGCCGAATGCTAATAGGTGTCAGAAAAGGGGGCTAGAATTTATGACACACCATCTGTTCTCCAGCATGCAGCTCAATGTGTACTTCCAATGTTAGCTCTGGTAAAGACTTCCCCATTCAAACTCACTAATCACTTCTTCTAACAAGAATTAGCTTTCAGTTCACTCCGCCCAATAATGTTTTCAGCTCCTCTCCTCAATGGAATTAAAGTGTCATTAATTCTCTTTCGGATGGCTGTGAATAATCTGCTCTCACACACGACATTATTTTGCAATTAAAATACAAGCATCATTATCATATTTTGATCATTAAAGAAATGATTGTTATTATTTTGGGTTTTCTTAACATTATGGCTCAGTGTTATTTATAGCATGGTATTATTTTGTATACAAAGTATGCTAATGTTTGGTGGAGAGGGCAGAACCGAAGAATTCAATTGTAAAAGTTATTTATCCGAATTGCCTTAAATATTATCTTGAAATGCTGTTTGTGGGATGGGATATATTTTTTGTGTAAATGCATGTACTTACACATCAGTTCATGTTATTCATATAACAACGAATAAATATATATGCGATACATTATGATATTGCAAATACACAAATACTTTTTTATTAACTGGTGAAAGAAAATCCACAGCATTTAAGTTTTTCCTAATAATACGTGGGCTGAATCTGTGTAAAGCGTTTGAAGAAGCAGAGAAGTTTGGCAGAGAACTCCAGCCAATCCATCTGTCCAAACAAGTTTATCCTCGCATTTGTCTTTTCTAGATTCCCCTAGGTCTAATGATGTCTAATACTGTCTGATGAAGCTCTAAAGATTTCCCATATCCTAAAACAGTAAAAAGCTAATTGTCGAGCCTTAGCCTGATTTACTGTTCTCTGCTTTATATGGCCGGCATCTGTAGCCTTTTACCCGGGTCTCTGAAGAGGCATATGTTACGATCCCACTGTCAGTGAAATCAATCCTTATCAATTTTAAAGTTTAAATTTTGATTTCACGACTTTCAGGGGACCAGCTAAGAGTGAAAATGACCATTTCACTCGCTGTTTCTATTCTCCATCTGCTTGCGTATTGATTGTCTTTCTCTGTCTGGCTGAACCCTTTAGAGAGAGAGAGAGAGAGAGGATAAAGAGGGTCTGAATAACTGAAGATTTAGTCGTGTTAAGTAATGGCATTTACAGACATGCAGTAGTCTGTGGCTACCTGAGAAAGAGAGTGGCAGTTTGTATTTACTTCTGGACAGTTTAGAGTTTTGTTTTAACAAAACACATTGAGTGCCACTTTCCTGGATGTGTATTAGCCTAATCTCTTATAAAATTGTGTTAATGGAGAACAGAAAAAATATTTTCTGCTTAAACTCACGCACCACGAAGCTATAGCATATTCCATTGCAGAAAAAAATACAAAAAAGTTTACTGTGCAAAAGCAACAACACATAAATAAAACTTTAAGAAATTGTTGACACATAGATATATTACTACTGGTCAGTGACCAACTTTTTTTTTCATTGCCTTTTTAGTGTACCAGCTAAGCTAGTACATTTTTCTTGGCAACTTAGAGTGGGACAAACATTGCAGTGTTGGCTGCAGGTCTGAGGAATATATGGGGCCAACGATAAACCAATACTCTGGCGCTAACTGGCCACTAAGTGGGTGGGACAAGGATGCCATGACCCCACTGGCCTTCCCACCAGTCCCTGCTAACAGCTTTGGCCCGGAGGTCAGCCCAATTTCCCCAGTGCTGAGTGCTCATTACACACACGCCCCGTGATAAATGCCCACGGCTGCACGTGGCTGCGTTGTCACGGCGCCCATCGCCAGGGAGGCTGCTGGAGACGGATCGGCTCTGGGTCTGCATGTCTGTGCTGGAGTGGTTACCTAGCAACCCGTACCTGAGTCTCTTTTTCTGTCTCATATTTGCTTTTCTTTTATCCCATCCTGTTTCTTTCACGCGCTTTCTGTTTTTGTCTCTTGGCTTCCAGTGCTAACTGAGATGAAAATGTATGGTACAAAGAGGATAACGAGATTAGGTTTGGTGTAATAAAGCCCATCCAACCCTCAGTAACTTCACACTTCCTGATGAGCCCAAAAATAAGAAATTCTACAACATTTGTGTCTGTAATAAATCAAACAAAATTGATCGGGTAACATGATTAATAATAATGAAAAATATTTGGCCATTCGTGGTCATTTACTTTAATTTATTCTTACCAACATTATCTTAAGTAATCCGCATCATCACATCACGTTTTTAAAAGGGATTGTGTTTACATCACCTTTCATACATACGCACACCAAAAACGGTTCTTTACGGAAACACTTTTGTAAACGAGATTGTGAGTATGAGGAACCTTTTTTTACATTTTAAAAACCTTCACATAAAGTAAAGGTTCAAGGAAGAACCCTTGATTTAATAAAGCACCCACACATGATGTGAAGATTGTTCACACTCACACATCTCATTTACAAATTGGTTCTTTTGAAGCAAAGTGGGTCTTCAGTGGCATTGCTCCAAGAATAATTTGTGGCACTTAAAAACGAGTGATAGGGCAGCTAGTGGCCTAGTGGTGTGGGCACTGCCCCTGTGATCAGAAGGTTGTGGGTTCAAATCCCAGAACTGCTAGTGGCACCACTGAGGTACCCTTGAGCAAGGTACCATTCCCACACACTGCTCCCCGGAGGCTGTGTTCCTGGCTGCCCGCTGCTTCACTTGGGAAGAATTTCGTGCTGTTCACACTGTGTGCTGTGGTGTATTCACGTATGACAGAATGGTCACTTTACTTTACTTAGAAATGAGGAGTTTCTCTACAAAATGCATTCAATGGAATTTTCTTTCTTTTTGGTTATATACATTGTCGGCAGTGGACTTTACACATACAAAAACTGTCAATGCTACATTATAATTAATGCCACCTTTATTCAAGAAATAGAATGTATGCCCTTTTTAAACCCATTTAAGTCCAAAAATTAATAGAAATAACAACATTTTGGAATAAAGTTCTTTAAATATAGACTACAGTGACTGAAATCACAGATTCTATAGTGGGGCTGCAACCCTCCAGACTGTTTACTCTGTCCTACAGTTCTTTGCACCAACTTGACGACAGGCAGTAATCTTAAAATACGCAAGCAATAAACACATTGTAAAACAATTTGCTTGTTCCACTCTAGAGCCCAGTTAAATGTGGGGTAAACTAATATGAATGGATTTCTCTTTCTAAAATTGTGTTGAATAAAAGTGATTGTATTTGTATGCTCTGGTTTAAATGCCATCTGGTATTGCACAATAGAGCATGTAACAAAATTAGAATGAGCTAAATTAGAGTGTGGGGCACAGTGGGAAGACAGGGTGGGGAGCTAACCTTAAGTCACTTTTGAGAGCCTGGGCTTGTTTGTATGTGTATCCATTGTGTGTACACATTGGGGTTAAAGGTTTTCTTCACACAGCAAGATAAATTAGATTTGTATGTTAAATTCAACATAGAGTCTAAAGTGAAAAAAATCTGATTTGTCTTGCCAGACTGAAGTTGCTTTTGTTCAAGTATCCAAACTATTGCGTAGTAATGACGCAGACGTGCATACACAGTCTAGGACAGGGTGGGCCCAAGTGTAAATAACTTTGGTCCAAATAATGTCTTGCCCTCTGAGTTTCACCTGAGCATTTGAATGTGTTGTAAGGCCTATTGTAATTACAGTAAATATAACCAGGTCATTACAATATGGTATTTCATACCTATCATGCTCCTGTGGTACTATTAGAAAACAGTTGAACCAGAATACTTTCCATCACTACAGTGATAACTGGGTCCATTTTGGCTCTCTATTGAATTCTAAACACTGCAACAATCACCGTAAAAAGTAAAGTATTAAACGGTGACATTGCCCCAGTATTTTTCAGCCCTGGTCACCACCAGTGCCACGTCACAGTGTGAAGCAGCAGGGGGCAATCTCCTGCCTGCCTGCTACCTGGTGCCAGCCGCTAAGACCTGCTATGCCAAGCCCTTTGTAAACTAATCAGAAATGTTAAAATATCCAGTGAACATTCCTGTGAACATCAAGAGCATGCTCAATGTATTGTACATATTAATGTTAGTAATTACTGACATTACAGTTCCACTGAACATGCTTGTTTGCACACATCGCACATAGAGACCAGTCATATCATAGTTACAGCAATAAAGCTATGGAATGTAAGTGTGGTGAAAAAAGCTGTGTGTAGTTGTTGTGTGTGAGTGTGTATAAGAGATCAAGGGCGGTTTGACAGGAAGATGTGCTACAACACTCCTTCACAGGCCTCCATTCATCACAGAAGAAACAAACACTTCTTGCATGAGTACTGAAGATGCCAGTGTGGATCTTCAAAGCCCAGAGCTCTTTGAAAGTGTGTCTGGCTGTGTGAATGGGTCTTTGCATCTGTGGGTCAATATTTGCACCTTGTGCATCAACATCATTAAAACTTTGAAGTGTTTAAAGTCCCACTGGAATAAAAAAAAAAAAAAAGGATCTTAAACTTGAGGGTTGTATTAAACATTCATCCGTTTTTTAATTGAGAAGGAAAAAAAGAAAATAGAAACATGCTGAAACATTCAGCTAAACCCAAATGAATGTACTGATCTGAGAATGACGTGGGTGTGGTCCAGTGCAGGGGCGGACTGGAACCAGGCCGAAAGCAGTCAGCACCCCCCCCCCAACCGCCACCCCCCCCGGAACCACGGTAAAGTCTAGGGCCGTTATAGTTCACATCGATAGTGCCTCCCCATAGTCAGTTAGAAGCCTGCCCGGTTGATCCGCTCTGGCGCCGGCCCTGGTGTGGTCTAATATTCTAATGAACATGCTTCATTGGGGTTGGACAAACCTACATATACAAACCTAGATATACAAACCTATGAATGCTAATTTACAGAAGTTAATCCGCCAGAATTATTCCAGAATGCTTTGGCTTGAACGTTATCTTGCTGGTTTACTCACCAGCTTTCTTGTGAGTGAAACTTTTTAAATCAAGGCACATTGTTATGATGATGATTATATTAGAGGGCATCAAATGAGGGTAAGCTTAAACATGTTTCAACCAAAATTGGGACTGCCCAATTTACATCAAAAGAGGAGACATTCTGGTGAATGTACATGTCAACATTGGAAAGTTATTCATAGGGGCCACTTTGTACATCCACTTTGTGAGGCCACAAGACCAAAATCGCTCACGGATTTTGGTTTCCTAAACAAAGTAAGGCCCCTAAATGACACAGACATCTAGACGTTAACCCCATTCCCAACAATGCCACCGCCATCTGTGGCTGGGATCCCAACAGCATAATTAGCCTCTCTCTCTCAGGGTGAGCAGGATGGCATGGGTTGATTAGCAGATGTAACAGAATTGTCAGTAACCATTCTTCTCCAAGTGTGGAGCTGTGCTGTTATGTGTTTCGATTGAGCACATGAAAGCCTTTATCCTCCCATCATTTGACAGGGGTAAACCAAGCTAGTTGTTGGAACTGGACATTCCTAAATTGGGGAGAAAACTGAAAGAAAAAAAATATGAAAGACAGGATAAGATTCAAAGAAATGTTTGTACTGTCACTGAATTTTTCATGTATAAATTGGAAAGCATGAACATGCGTTGATATGCCGTACCTCCAGCATCACAATGAACATTCTAAGCAGGAACACCAGTACTTTCTCACACAAAGCCACAGAAGTATGGAGAAACAGATTGCTGCTAAAGCAGTTCAGAGACTGCCATGCCGCCCATGATGTATTGGGAATCACTCTGACACTAATTACCTTAGATTAACAGTAGAGTTTGGTGTGACAGTTCACGTAACTGTTTTTTTTTATCAGTTTCAGATGAATGGGTTGGGGGAGTTTCTTGAAGGATACTGTTGACAATCGGATTCCCAACAAGTGTGCTGTAATCAATTTTTCCCCTCTTCTCCTCCTCCCCTCTCTTCCTCTTTCCTCTCATCTACCCCTCTCTCCATCTGTGATGGGAAGGGAGCAAGGAGAAACCTGAGCTAATTGAGATGTTCTGGGATTTTGTATGTGACCACAGATATTCTTTGTATATATTAACTATCACTTGAGTCCACAGAAGACTGCACTTGAAAACATGAAGAGGGTCACAACATTATGCTTTTTAGGTTTTAGGCTATTAAGGCTGATCCAGTAACTAGGAGCTGTTTTTTTCAGTGCTTCCAATTCACAAGAACATTAGTTATGCACTGATTAGACCATAGCAACCGCCTTCCTGACATTCCCATTGATCGCGCTTCCTAAGTTATAAAGTTAATTTTAGGATAGGAGATATCCAGTATTTTTCTGTGTATGTGTGTGGTGTGGAAATTGGAAATTGACTACGTAATTTTCACCTAAACTCTGGAATTCATTAAAGATGTAATAAAATAAGGCATCATAAATGCTGATCAAGCTATTATCTGTTAATATCCATATGACTGCGTTACCATTCTTAGTTACTATACCTTGTGACAACAGCTGCTATTAAAGAAATTACAAATAAAATAAATTGAGATACAGTGACTATCAGGTATTCAGAATTAAGTTTAAATTCTGCTTAAATACATTTTCTGCTTAAATTATTTATTCATGTTTCTTAATGCATTGTTTATGCTGGCTCCATGACCTCACTATGGTAGCAGATTAAAAATGATAACAGAATAAAAAATGTTTAATGCAGTCCTAAACAAACAACCACCTAGAAGCATCCTAGAAATACCATCCTCTCTGCATTTTCCTCAGGAAACTCACTTTTCTGGTTTAGAAATGATGAACTTAACCGAGTCTATGCAAAATAGTTGTGTTTCATCAGATTCTGAGAAATATTTCAAATAACTCTGGTTATTTACTGATGATTACTTAACAAGTAGCTCTAACACAGTGACTCTCTTAGGTCCTCTCATTCAGTCTGTTCAGCCTTGGGAATAGACTGTGTGTTCCTATCCTTATAAAAAGAGCTTAGGGAGGATTAGTGGCTTAGTGGAAAGGACCAAGAAAAATGTTTTCTGATCAATTATTCACCATCCCACAATCCCAGGATGCAAGGGTGTTGCATCTGTAGCCCATGACCACATAATACCTCTTTCTCTCTCTCTCTCTCTCTCTCTCTCTCTCTCTCTCGCTCTCTCTCTCTCTCTCTCTCTCTCATTCAGCTACTGCAGGCTGTTCTGTCCTGTCACCAGAGAGCAGCCCAGCTCCCAGCCAAGCTGCTGTGGATAATGGTGGCAATTAATAATGTGTCATAATCCACCACCAGGCTAACAGGGGGAGGAGTTTGAGTGTGTGTGTGTGTGTGTGTGTGTGTGTGTGTCTGTGTATGTATATATGCATGCACAAGCTTTATATATGCGTTTGAAGGGGCATGGGGGCTGCCAGGCCTGTACTAGCACTTTTTGATGAGATGCAGGTACCGTTCACTTCAGAGCATTTCGGTGCGTATCAGGGGCCGGCGGGTTGTGGGCCAAGCCGCAGTTCAGCTCACACCACACTGGGACATAGCTGAGAGCAGGGCAGAAGCTGTTCCAGGTGCATCGGCGCCCTGACACAGCCGTCCTATTGTGCCACACTCAGTCTGGAGTGCAAACCACGTCACACAGGTGTGAGGCAGCAGGAACCTATACTCACTCTGAGCATGGCCATTACAAAACACTGTCATTAGTCAGCCCTACAAGATTGACTAGAGGAGTGTGTGTGTGTGTGGGGGTGGGGTGGGGCTGAGACTGTCCTAAGACAAGCAATAACGTTTATTTTCTTTAATTGTACAGCTGAAAGAATGACATTTGACAGATTAAGTAATATTTAATAACTAAATAATTTATTAAGGATGTATCAAATCCAGATCATGATCTGATAAGCAAGACTGCATTTACAGGTGAACATACAGCAATATAGAAAGTTTAATTTCAGAAGTAATTTTGATGTTCCATTTTCATTTTATTTCTTAAACAACAGAATATTTTCATTCCAAAACACTCTAAATGTACAACTCAGCATCTAAGAATTTCACTTACCGTTCTTAATACACTTTCATTCTATTTGAATTGGCATCTATCTATCTATCTATCTATCTATCTATCTATCTATCTATCTATCTATCTATCCATCTATCCATCTATCAGCATCATGTGAGAGAGAGTGCAGGTACAGCCCTATTCACAGATAAGGCATTCCTTGCTCTTCCTTGTTAAAGGTCTAGATTCTCAGTGTTTGTGCAAAACAGTACAGTCCCCTCTGTTCATCCCCCTTATTCCACAATGGCTCCACTTCACTGCTGAAGCTCACAGGCAGCATCCACTTGGTCACTGTGGACTTCCAGCCTGATGTCCGTGTGTGTCGGCACATGTTGATTTAGTCAGCGCTTGCAGTGCCAGACACCCCTGGCCTGGAGAAGCAGGCAAAGTTTACAAACCTCTCGCCATTTGTACACTCCTATTACCCACGATAGCCGCCGCATTAGTAATTGTCAGCAGGCCCGGCCCTTGTACGCTGCTCTCATTTGACCCAATTCATTTCAGTGGGTGTGTCTGGCTGGCATTGATATATGCCCCCGTGGTATTTTCCTGATGTATAATCCCTCAGATCTTCTGCTGCTAGAGCTCTCTTGGCTTCAGTTACGGCCAAGGAAACAATGGAGAGCCACGAGATACAAGTTTAGCTAAGCTTAAGAGGCAGGAAAGGGGGATATTTTTAGATGTTGCTATGCTAATATGTACCCAGGATCCAAGCAAAAACACACACAGGAGCACATGATTATTCTGTTGAAAAAAATGGCTAAATCATATGCTTTGTTCAGAATTACTTTGGAATTTCCTTTTCTGTTCTCGCAGATAGAGAGGGTTCTTAAGTTCAACTTACCCTTGTTTTGGTTAGAGATAAAAAAGGTACATTTTGTCATTTTGTCACGGTCATGACCTTAAAAACAAATACTTGAACGAATGGTTCATAATCTTAATTCACTGGAATACTTTATCTCTAAATGAATCAGCTTCTGATAGGAAGCATTACTTGGGAAAGAATGATGACCTTGAAATAAGGACAAGGGACTCTTTTTGGCACAGAATAATTCAGGCTCTTCCTGTGAATGCTTTTAAAGGAATTCCGCTTTCTGAGAAATCAATTTTTGCTATTAATGTGTTTTCAATAACTGATTACACTAATTTGATACATTAGAGTATTTTGCAGTATTTCATTATGAATGACGTTATATTCATAACTCCTGACCAACAGTACTGCTGTTCTTGCTCATTAAAAGTGACGTTCAGCACGCAAGCAAGCCGACTTAAAATGTAAAAATACAACAAGGACAAAATAAATTAGATCTTCCTTTATCTTTTACATCGACGGTGCAATCGGATAAGTTGTTGATCGGAAATGAAGCGGAATGACCACCAATCACCATCAGATGACCTCAAAGTCATGGTCATTTATCTCAAATGATTAAGTTGCTCATTGTGTACTGAAATATCAGCAGTCAGACACTTAGGTAACCACTCTATTTATGTTTTCTCCAGTTTGTTTTAACCTGTAAACTAACAGAACTGAAAGCAATGAGTTGTGAACTGAAATGTGCTCTTACAGTGCAACAGGGGGTCCAGGTCAAACTACTGGGTTAGAACTTAATGGCGGCCATTAAATGTGAGATACAACAAGAAAATAAGTGTGAATTAACTAAACACTGATATTAAGTAAAGGAAGGAAGATAGATCTGTTTTGATACCCTTGGATGATGCAAAGTGAATTTTTAGCGAATTTTGATGGAACTTTATGATGGACCATAGGCTTTTCATAAATAAAGATTTACAAAGAACTGTTTCTGAATGACCAGTGCTTGGGGGGAGGACAGGAACACAAAGAGGAGCGGGGCCTGGGGTAGAGAGCAGATGGAGAGAATGTGAAAGAGCAGGTGCAGATATGAAAAGGGCACAATAAAAGGAATAAAAAGGGTGAGATGGAGAAAATGGAGCTTGTTGTGGTATGGGTTCTGCTCTCAAGGTGATTGCCTCCTACTGGAATTGCTCCTCACCTTCAGTGTTCTCCAGGCCAGGGAAATTTCACCATGCATTCCAGCTCTTCCAGCACCCCTGTTTCCTCTCTCTGAAATGTTTTTGTCCTATCTGCCTGCCCTTTGTTATTCTTCTGGCATGGTGGAAAGCAGTGGCAGAAATGCATGAGATTCTTTTCCCATGTTCTTTCATTCTCATCCCTTCAACCTCCTTCACTTTGGAATGGCACCTTATGGCCGGTTCCCCTCTTTCTATATTGCTCTGCATAGCTTGGCATAAATCAATTGGGCTTGCCCCAACCGGAAAGTCCTCTTTTTCTCCATTGGACTCGCAGATTTAGTGGCATTTCAAATAGATAAACACAAGCAACATCTATCAGCACAACAAAAGGGGGGGCTTAATCAAAGGGTCCTGGTCCCTGGTCTGCAGTATCTCCATTTACCTTGAGATAAATCCATTGGGGTGACCAGCGCTGCAGCGGGGGGCTGACAAATCACCACCGTCAGGCTGCTCTGTGCTGCGGCTTATTGGCCTTTCTCTAAGTGGTCTTACCCTTCACCGAAAAGGATGGGGCTTGTCAGACAAGGCCAGATTAAAGTTAGACAAAAAGAAATGATTTGTTATTAGAGAACACCCATTGTGAATCTCTAAAAGGGAAACAAATATGTATGAGGGCTGGATATTCTCTAGACGGCAGTAGGTTGTGCGTGTGCGGTGGTGGGGGAACGGAACGCAGGCAGAGAAGGAGGGTTGGAGGCGAGGTGGAGGAGTGTGAGGCTGGAGGAATTCGATTAAGGAATGGGAGATGAGCATGTGTGGGGGGTATTACACACAAGCAGACATCATCATTTAGGGGCTGGAGAATGTTAAATGCAGAATCAAAGAGAAAAGATGAGTGTCAGGCGAAGAGAATCTTCATGCACTCTGAAAGAGGCTGTGCTGACTGATAATGTTAAGAGTGAGCAGCCGGTGGAGGTCAAAGCAGTGGAAAAACACCCTGAGGTGCTACAAAGTAAGTTAACAAGCCCTTTTGAGATGAACTGAGTCTAAAACAAGGCAAGAAATGCTTTTAATGAATTAACAGTGTTTTGAAGGGATGCTGGGATGTTAGGTGGCTATAATATGATGCACGTGATTAGTTACAGTAATTTACTGGCACTGTTTAAATATGACTGGTTTCATTTAAACCCAAACAACCCTCCTGAGGGAAGTCCTTTCATTCATTTTCTGTAACTGCTTAATCCTAACAAGGGTCACGGGTACCCGGAGCCTATCCTGGGGTCTACGGGCGCGAAGCAGGGACTCACCCTGGTTGGGGTGTCAGCCCACTGTAGGGCGGACATACACACGGCATTCACTCACATACTCACTCCTACGGTCAATTTATAATCCTCGATTCACCTGGCGCACACGTCTTTGGACTGTGGGAGAAACCAGAGACCCCGGAGGAAACCCACGTCACCACGAGGAGAACATGCAAAGGTCAGGACCCAAATACTTAATACTTATACTTAATTTGACCAATGGATGCACCAAGCACTAATATAATCTTTCATAGCAAGTTTTGCAAGGTTGGGCAACAGAATGTTTATAAAGATCACATCCAAACTAATAAGACATTTGAAGATGCCTTGTTTACAGTTGTTACATGATGTTCATTTATCTCTTATCTTACACTACGGAGCTAAGCTATGTTGTTGAAGCTGTTTGGTACCAGGCAGACTATAAATGAATCCAGCAAAATTGTCATCAAACTACAATCACTCTATCCAAACACTGACATGGTAAAATATCCATCTCAGGTATTTTGACACAGACTGCCCTGTGCACGGTATGTTTTGTAAACTCATGTTCTGTAAAACTTGTCCAAATTCTCTCTGTCTGTCTCTCTCTAAATATAGCATTCTTATGTGTTTCTGCATCTGAAATCCTTGAATCCCTGCTAAAGTGCACAACTATATACCCATTTCTCATGGGCTCATGTCCTGACATTCAGAGAACTGACTGCTTTCAGCAGCTCAGCCCTGATGATGAAGAATGTCACATCCAGATGACCTGCTCCTGAGCCCTGCACTTTGACTGAGGTAATATTAGAACAGTGTACTCTCAGCTGCTGGAGAGGTGTGTGTTGAACGAAGGTGGACGAGAGAAAGTGAAACGGGGAAGAAGTGAGGGAAAGAGGGAAAAAGAGGACGACAGGTTGGGGCAAAGAGACGGAGAGAGAAAGAGAGAGGGAGGGAGGGAGCGAATAAGAAAAAGCCAGAGAAAGAGAGAGAGCCTGTCAGGGTAATGGCCCCAAGAGACTGGCTGTCTCTCTCTTTTTTTCCAAAAGTAATCTCCACCAGCTCTAAGCAGGTGTACCAGGGCCCGCCACACCATAAATAAATGGGATTGGCAACAGAATGGGGAATCGCATATAAAGCAATAAAGCAATTTTCAATCACAGCCTGCAGGCTGGGCCTCACTCTCTGCCAGGAAGACTTCACTCAGTCCCAAGGTTATGGAAACAGTTAGTGAGACATGGGCTGTTCACACCTCTTTCACACAAACAGACCCCCCCAACACACATTCTGTAGTCACACCCGGTACACCTTACACTAAGCTCTTGCTGGTCACCACTTGATACTGTCCACCGCCTGCAACTCTTCTGTCTGGGTAAATCCTGTAGGGTACTGGTTTCGAAACCACTCATTCTCTCAGGCGTATACTCTCAATATGCTGAAGATGCATAAATTCAGTCCAAGATTAAGAAGTTTAAAATAAATTAAAATAAAAAATAAATTAGCTAGCTGTACAGTAGAAACATAGATTTGATACCAAGAACAAAAACAACTCAGAGTGGATCTTTGAACACCAAATTTCTGAATTGGGTGTTCACATGCATGAATGATGAGTGAGTGCAATATTTATAAAATCAAGCACATGGCAGCTCTGTAATACTGATCTATTATTATAATTAAAAATTTTTTTTTTATCAAAATACGCTCTAGAGAAGAAGTTGTCCAGGAAGAACTGGTGTCAGTAGAGTCTATTAATTACATCACATGTTGTTGTGTTTGTAAATTAAACTGTTGTTAAGGTGTCAAGTTCCTTGATAGATGTGTACTCGAGTTTCACTTTCACGGATGGGTTTTACTTCACGGTTGTAGTGAGTTATTAGTTTGTAGCCTGCTGTGATTACCATTTAGCGATTAACATTAAGTTTATTTGCAGTTCTGCTTCGTGTTACATGGTTAAATGCTTAGTAGGTGATATTTCTGTGCTTTATGTCATCTGTGGTGTTTGTCTGTGAACTTTTTGTTATTTTTCATACGTGCATGTAAGTGCTCATATTGGCCACTGCCTATGCTACTGCCTTGACCAGCGCTAAAGGGTGAACCACACCTATAATACAGGCTTTATGAGCATCTTAAACATTGTGAATTCATTCAGTAATAATCTGTCGTATGATAGCATCACAAACATGTTTCATATTTGAAAAGTGACTGATTTTGCAAGTGCCTTACATATGCATCATGTCAGTGTCTACAGTTGTGTGTGTGTGTGTGTGTGTGTGTGTGTGTGTGGATTGTGAATAGGTACATAGCAGGCGGTTTAGTGTTTGAGGGCATGTGGGGCTATAAAAATGACTGCCATTGAAGAGTCACATTTGGTTCCCTCATGAGCATTTGAATAGGTGATTCTTCCCAGGAATAGTCCAATTAACAGGTAAGGAATAGAATCAAATGTGTTGTCCATAATTAGTGGCACTGTCAATAGAAGCTGGAGTATTCCTCCAAGGTGCCTCCAAGGAGTCATTAAAATGTTCTTCAGAAAGGCAAGTGTGGTACCTCACTTCAGAGAACCATTTTTGACATTGTTTTAAAGTATTTAATACAAATTCATTCAGAATGCACACATTTATTTACCAACTATGTTTTTCAGAGTTCATCATTTTCAGAAACTTTTTTAAGCATTACAAGTGACCATAAACCCACTCTCAGCCATAGTAAGTCACTAAAAGACAAATACCCAAAAGATGGTCTTTTACAAGTGGTTCAGACCTCTTTGACGGCAGTGCGATTGTGTTAATGCTGTATGTAACGTGTGAGTACTCATAAGACTAGCCCTGGCTAAGGTGAATGAGGCCTATGTGAGGTGTTTGGACTAGGCCTGTGTGTTAGGTGTGAGTGTACACAGTGTAGGGGCTGTGAGCGCAGCTGTGTTGAAACTGTGAGTGGAGGTATGTGTGTTGTACTCAGAGGGCAGACAGTGATAAAAGGCCATGCTCCTGAGACCCCCGACTAGCCCAGCTGTGACAAATAGTTTCCCTCGCACCCCTCTCATCATCACCCTCAAGCCCTGGTGTGAATTTTTTTTGCAAACAGCTCGATTGGATAGACAAATGTTTGAGCAGCTTCGAAAGAATATTTAGACCGAATGGGTCTAAGCAAATGTTAGCATAGTTGTATCGACTGTCTGATTTAGTTCTTCTCTTCTTCTATCCATTTCTCACCCGACAGAGCAAAGCAGTGCAGAACATTTCAGAGAGACGTACCACAGTTGGCAGACTGACCTATGAGTGCCCTGCCCAAAAATGGACTCTTTCATAACGGCGGCTGCAACCCTGGAAAAGCCTGAAGAGACATTGTAAAGATCTCTGTTTATATTAGTTGAATACATTTACATTTTAAAAAGCTAGACTAGACTATGCAGGGTGGAAATTACAATGACAAATTTACCGCCATACCAAATCACAATGTATAATACTGTGTCAGTATACGCTACAAAAACTGTTTATCAGTTCAACCTCAAAAACCTTCTTCTTGGGGTAACAAGCAATTACACTGATTTTTATTCTAGTCAAAAATAGTTTATATAAAATGGCGTAGAGCAAAATTTGGTTATATCAGCAACAGCAATAGCTAAGGCAACATTTTACATCAATTCCGAATTTCAAAACCATATACAAGCCCTGGTCCTCTTTTTACACACTTGATGTTTCACATGATATATCCAAGGTAATTCTCTGCATTCGCCCTGTGACCGCGACCCATTTCAGGCTCAGATGGATGGACGCTTCACATGCATACAAAATCAATACTATTTCAAATTACTGATGAACTCCAAGTTTGGGATCTTTTACAAAGTTGTGCACACAGCACTGATGTATGTCGCTCTGGATAAGAGCGTCTGCCAAATGCCATTATTTTAATTGTAACAGCTCCTTAGTTTGAATAGCCTTCAGTAAAGTATGTCTAACATTTGCAATAGTAGAACATTTTAATGATTTCTTGCTTAATTTTTGAAAAGACAGTTAGGATCATTTTATTCTAAGACCTGTCCCCACTCTCAATAACAGAACACAGATGACTAGAACACTCTCTGAACAACCACTTTAATACTGAATGTGAATTTTAATTTTAATGGTAGATGAGATTACAGATACAAACGTGTGCTCTGAGTACTAAATGGAAAAAAAGAAAGTTTCAAAATAAAATTTGAAATACAACCTCCCTGCCCCCCAAACACACACACACACACACACACACACACACACACACACACAAACATCTGCAAAGCGAAGCATTTCACATATCTTCCAATGGCAAGGTTGTTTGTGCACCAACCTTCAAATAATTTACAGCTAGCAAATCGTGCACTGTTAGCCACAGAAGTGTCTTTAAATCTTTGCCTTCAAAGTCAAACGTCAGATAAAGCACAGAGAAATAATGTTTATTTTCCACTCTGTGTCCATCCTCAGCCAGAGTGCAAGTCAGCAGGATGATGGAAACTCTTCAGTTTAGGCGAGACTGCACTGTTTTAAAGCTTTAAAAATAAAGTGCCTTTATTTAACTCTCAGTGTTTGTTAAGGTGAAGGCATCATTATGTAAAGCAACTACATCACTATATTGAACATGTAGTACGTAGTATGCAGATATTTGGTTACTGTTAGGGCTCTCGCAATTCTTACATAATCATCGCAATTATTTTAGATCACAGTTGTTTTCCACAGTGATATTTAAATGTAGATTTCAATATTACATTATATTTGCATTTTAGTTATATTAAATTAAAAAAGACAATGCAGTTGCAATTATTTATACAAGAACTAATCATCTGCTACATTATTAGGGTCGTGACAGGCCTGAGTTCCAGTGCTGTTTTTCATTCCTAATCTTAGGCCGTACTGTGTGTAGAGTGGATTTCTGTCATTTTGTGATGCTGAACAGAAAGAAGAGCCCCAGTTGCCCTTATCTTGATAAAATGATACACGACAATATGACTGTGACTCGTGGATAATGCAGTATAATGCAGAGAGCAAAGGATGTATTACATTCTACAGTTTTGCCAGTGAAGAGAGCCAGGGGTTGCTGTGAGGTCATTTGGTTTGCTTTTGTCTCTTCTGAAGTGAACAGAAATCACAGGAGCAGAAATCCATCCCACTTATTAGCCTATAAAATCATCATCTTTTGGCCCTCTGTGTTTGTTTGATTGCGTTTTCATCTGTGTCATTGAAAATATGTGAGATGTTATGTTACACCCTATTGATTACCGGTGTTAATTAAAATTTTAATTAAAGTTTTTTATGGTGTGCATTTGCGCTTGTGATAATAGTATGAAAAAAGAGCACGGGGCCAATAAATTGCAGCTTTATTTGCGAGCAGCAGCCATCAACAAATACAACAGTGTACATAAAATTTTACTAACATTGATTTTGAAAATATGAATGTTACTTTAACATCTGAGATGTATTATTCAATTTAAAACTACAAAGCATAAAATCCAGGACCTATAAGTCAGTTAATGAAGAGGAAAAGTCCATTACAAACCTATCAAAATCTGGATCATCTGATTCACATAAGTGCCTTGGATTATAACCAGAATCATTTACCTCGGCTGCTAGAGGCTTCTTAGAGTAATACACAGTCAGCGGAGAGCCGCGCAGGTTATGGGATGGATGGCTAGTTAGTCTGATGGATGGAAGAGTGCAGTCTGTGATGAAAGGGATCGTCTTTTCATATCCCTTCTCTGTATATTTCTAGGCATAATATGCTATTCTACTTTACAAAAAGAAATAAAGGAAGAGAGGGAGAAAGAAAAGGGAAATCTGTCAGGGTATTTCATAAAGGGTGAGAGATGAGAGTGAGGCTGCAAGTTTGAAGCAAGAAAGAACATCTAGAGTTCAATAGCTTTTCAGTTTTTTATATTATATAAGTATAATAACCATATATTAAAAGCCATTTGGCGTGTAATCCTTTAAAACCCTTTTTCCAGTAGTATAGATTTGCCACAATGTAGTTTTAGTTTAAGCTAAAAATGCTTTGAATTAGGACAGAGAAAGAGAGAGTGAGAGAGAGAGAGAGGGAGAGAGAGAGAGAGAGAGAGAGAGAGAGAGAGAAGAAGTGAAAGAAGGTGGAAAGAAAATTCAGAATACCTTCATGGGTACCACTTTACTACTCTGCCTAGTAGGATCTTATGAGTGGTTTAAAGTTTATTATATTACTTAGGCCCCAAACTCCTTATAAGATAATAATCAGTTATAACACATGAATAAAAAGGTCTACAGCGAACCCTTGATATCTGATGAGAATGAATGTGATGAAACATACTAACTAGTGGACAAGACAAATTAAAAGCAACCAACAAATCTTAGCTTTAGCTGTACAAGTAAACATGGTTTTGCGGGTTATCTATGTTATAACTGCGTATTAATGATTTTAAAGGTGTTTATGACCTACTTAATAACAGTTAACAAACACATTTTAAGCCAGTTATAAACCCTATGTAAAGAAAGTCATATTGAAAAGTACCCCTTTACCCTCTCATGATAAGACTCAGGAATTCAGCTTGGGAAGGGTTAAGACAGTTTTAATGAAAGTAGATAGATGTGGGCCAATGTGCTGGAGGCTCTGTAGCCTCTGTTCCTCCTCTTCAGTCCCCTACCAGCCCCACTCTGAACCCACTACAGAAAAGAACAGTTGGAACAAATGTGCCTTCAATAGGCCAACACCATGGGGAGATCATTCTGCTGCACTGGCCAGCCAGCCCACTGGGGATTCAGTAATGTGAGTGGCATTGTTGGGCTGAGGATGATGGCGCTGCATGTTGTTTTAAGGGCTTAAACCTCCCCAATAAGCCCATTGTATGAGGATCTCACCCTCAGCTGGCTCTTGCCCTGGGGTAATGTTGGACAAGATGGAGTGGTTTAAAGCCCTGGGCTCTACAGCAGTTATGGAGCAATAAGTCTATTATCCTCTGATTGAAAGACTTCCCATAGCTGTCAGGATTTTGTATATCCCAAAGTTTTAAATGTACGTTCCCAGTTTCAGGACAATTGATGAGGCCTTATGTAAGTTGTCTTTAGGAATAGATGCTCTCTCTCTGACATTTAAATATTTAGGGCCTGAAAATTAGGGGTGTAATATTTTGATATGATTTGATATGATGCAATGGTGTCTCAAATATATACATTTTTGAAACAACAAAATTATTGACAGGCTAAAAACATTACAGCAAAAAACAGTTTTAGTTTTTCCATTTTCTGTATATTAGAGCATTCATGTCATAAAATGGCAATATTTGGAACACAAATTGTGGTTTATAGTGCCTTGATCGAATGTTCTTGCCACAATTTAATATGCTAGTCACAGTGCAAAGATACGATGCAATACGGTACACATATGCTACAGTGCAGTCAGACACAGTATTATATGCTATAGAATTATTATGTAATGAAGGATCTTAACCCTTAGAATTTGCTTTTATTGGTGGCAATAATTAACAATGCCATATTAATTCACTTCATAGCTCATTCAAACATCTGGTCTTTTACATATGCACATATTTGTGTGCATATGTAAAAGACCAGATTTTATTTATTATGATTTTAATTTGATGAAAATGTTACTGCTGTGCCTGTTTACCTTTTCGCCATATTTTTTGTCATTGCTCTGAAACAAAAGAATTGCATTGAAACAAAAGAACTGCAATCTAAATTGTGATTTATACAGTAGTAGCCCTCAAATTCAAAGGGACTTCAGTCGGCCATTCATTCTCTCGGGGGTTTTGAAAGTTGGTCACACTGTACAGTGTGTAGTTCAAAAGATCATGCTCCTTCACCCCAGCACCATGTTTCATGTCTTCTTTAATCGAAGAACTGTATTAGGCATCACTCTTGAGTTGTGCGTGAAATTTATTGATTTAACTTTTTTCATCATATGCCATGTTCTAACTCCAATGAATGGTCAAATATCTGAAGAAATGCTTTCCTTTTCATTGTTCAAGATTAGCCCAAATCATGTGTATTTGCCACTGTCCATATGTGGTAACAGTCTTCGGCCAAGCCTTCTTTTGAACCAGGGGTTTTGGAAAGGTGGAGTGCTTTAAGCATGGATTTGTTGTCCAAGTGTTGTCAAAGGTCAGCAGCAGAAAGGCCCTCTGATAGCCATTAAAAACCCAAATGCTGAACTTGTTCTTTCTCCTCCACCATGTAGTGATTAGGAATATCTATTACAAGGCGGGTAGTAGGTGGTCACCAGCACCATTTCAAACTGCTAGTGATTCATAACGGGCTAAAAGGTCATGTCAAGTGGCATGTTAGTATTTCACTTTAAGTTTGATTAAAGATTTTTGGAAAAGATGGGGAAAACGACTCAATAACAGGGCTGCCCTCCCTCTTCTCTGGAGCCCCCGTTCTATATTTCTTGCAGAAATCGATAAGATGAGAACTGAAGAAGCTATTGTGGCTCATCCATGGATCCTCCTCTCAAAGTGTCAGGAGTGTTGCACTGAAAATACAAATATTATAGCATTTTAATACACATTTCTCTCCTCACATAACAATACTTCAATGTCATGCATTTTTCCATATGATTAACATGTTGTAGTTATTAGTAATGTCAGGAGTGTTGCACCGAAAGTGTCAGGTGTATTGCACCGAAAATACAAATATTATAGCATTTTAATACACATTTCTCTCTTCACATAACAAGACTTCAATGTCATGCATTTTTTCATATGATTAACATGTTGTAGTTATTAGTAATGTTAGTAATGTTATTAGTTACTTAGGTCACATCAGGAATACAACTTATTTATTCTCAGCTGTGATATTAGCCGAGGTGAAGTGGTTACATAGCATGTTTAGTGTTTTTCCTCTTGATTTCCTAGTGTCATCGATATAAGCTTATAACATAACTTTAACCATGAATATTTACCCATAGGAAATATACAATAGGGAAAAGTCAGGCACTTTGACAAACCTCTGAAAAGATTCTAGTCACGAGCAATGAAAAAACAGCTAGACTTTGACACCACATTATATAGACTATATAGACACTATATAGACTGCCCTTTACCTTTGCCATTCAGACTGTTAGTAACTTTGGCTGATGAGTTTGATATATTAATGCTAAGTGAACAGAAATATTTTTCCCATATATATCGAGATAAGAATAGAACTGGCTCTGTGAAGGTTAGGTGGCTCTGTGAAGGTTAGGGAGTACAAACACAATCATACACACATAACACACACACACACACACACACACACACACACACACACACTATGTTCCACTCCTGTAACCACCAGTGACAACAGTGACCTGCATGGTCTGTGGAGACTGTTTCTGACTGCTGAGATGAATATTTACCTTTGCCCAACAGCATGTAGGGCAGTGTGGGAGCTGGCTGGGAGGCAGTAATATGAATGTAACTGTACGCACACTCGGGGGACTCCGGTCACAAGCCGCAATTACTGCAAGCCCGCTGTAATGGGAAACAAATTTGTGGGAATATTGCCGGCCATCCGTCTTTATTTACACGCCTGGTAATGAGGCTCAGTGTTAATCTGGCTCGGAGGAGCTGCAGTGCTGTGAGCAGGGCACTGCCTTAAGCAAGCGGCAGCCTGGGGATAAATCAATCCCTCACTCCTCTCTTCTTCCTCATATTGATCAGCTCTTCAGCTAGATGGATGCTTTTTACAACTCGCTCTCCTAATACTTTCGAAAACTCAATTACCAACAGAGGGAGAAGAGCCTTTTTGCGTGTCCTGCCTCCAAAGATTAAAGAAAAAGCACTAAGGAAAACAACTCAAAGGCACAAGTAGATACGATGTCGCGTTTAGGCTGCGGCGCCCTTTGGTCCATTGCTGTGAGCAGAGAAAGCTGCAGATTGGCCTGCTCTGTGTTATGATATATGTGGACATGAATTGAATAGTCGTGCATTTTTCTGTCAGAATATTGCCTTTCCTCACTCTTGTGCTAGGAGAAAGTGCAATGAGTCATAAGGCATGATGATGAGGATATGGATATTATTATGTGCATTATAATATAAGCATTATTTTATGTGGATGCAAGCCATTCCTTATCCATGTTAAAAGTCCATAAAACACCATGGATAGAGGTTCATGTACAGTCAGTATGGAGACTTTTGAAAGCTGATTTGTTGGGCGTTGGGTTTTTTTGACAAATTGTCCAAGATCTTAAATGACCAGTGGGCATGGTTAGGGCCTTATTGATTAATCTATAAATCTGTTTGCCACATTGACTACATTGGAATATTCTACACCTACATATTAACAAATTAGTATTAGTACTGAAACGGTCTGTGCTCTTCATCTGGACAAGTGTGGTTTCCCCCTTTCATCTGGCTGTGTCTTGTTGTGTAGACTGTATGTAGTACCTTATCTGGCTTGTTTAGGCAATAAACCAGTCCGCATGGAAGGATGTAGGTATAGTATAGCGCATGTCTTACACATGACTAAATGAGATGTCTACCGGGGTAAAAGCGTTGCATTGCATCCCTCCTTTCATGCCAATTACACAGGGCGGCAGGAGTAGTCACACCACTGTAGTCATCACTGCCTCCACAACACCCTCTGTGACAATACTTCCACTCATAACCTGAGCGTGAGCAGCTTGTGGTGCATTATCTGAAGCACACAAGATCTTGCTTATTTTTATATGGTCAACGACCTAAACATTGAACAGCATGAATCTTCAAGGGCTTCAATAGATTAAAAAAAAAATAGTCATTGACTGTCTTAGAGGTATTTGTATATTTAGTATTTTAAGCATTTAGGTCTAAAGTATTTTAGGTATATAGATTATATATGTTCTGCCCTATGTCGTCTGCTGTTTCAGAAAAATAGGGTTAAACAATGAAATGCTTAATGAAATAATGATGTAAATTAATTTATTACTGTGGTTGGACCATATCAATAAATATTTATAATATTCAGTTGGTCATTGGTTAACTGATAAACAACATATTTAAAAAATATGCTCATGTATCTCACTAGCGCCCCTCCCTGGTACACTCAGTATTTCACCAGACAGAAAAGAGAGCAGTTGCCCTGGAAAACAAAAGGTAATTACTGTTAATCACCTTAAAAAGGCGTGACATCACTATGCATTCCTCTTCCACAGCAAGAGAGAGAGGGACCCAAACTGGATTAGTGATTAACTGAGTTTGTGGCCTTTTTGTGTCCAGTGGCAGGGACAGCACAAAGATGCAGTGTCCTAGAGGCCTGCGCTTCCTACTGCATAGAAGCCCTTGGAGCTAGGGACTGGAGGGGATAACGGGGTGATAGAGACAGAGAGAAACAGAGGGACGGGAGGGGGTGTCCCTGTACTGGCTCCCAGGAGGGAAGTAGCAGTGTCCCGTCTGGATTCCCCACCGAGCTGCAAAATGAGCGAGGCTCCACGCACCTGAGCAGGCCAGGGAGCAGCCTTGGGCAGTCTTTCTTTTACCCTTTTCTCTAGTCCTAGGAATTGCCTGATCTTATGTTGTGGTGAATTAACACATAGCATATTGAAACATACAGAGAAATTCTGTTATAATTACTGATTCTAAACTAATCATCAATACCACATTTATTGTAAAGTAAAGAGGGAGATGTTAAATTATTCTTTGAACTTGACAAAAAGTTCTTGTGTGAAAAGTCTTGCTTTGTGGATAGGAATTATCCACAAAGCAAAACTTTACTTCTTGTTTTAACATTAAAAAAGGAAATGAACAGAGAAGAGTAAGAAGTGAAGACAGTCCAGAAAAAGTAACGCATAAGTAACTCATTATGGAACTACCGGTGTGATTATGAAACGAACCTCAACAAATGATGGACACCAAAGTGACGACAATAAAACAAGGTATAAGGGGTTAAACTTCATGGACTCATTTGTTGTCCTGACATCCATTTGGCATTCTCCCAACTACATAATGCACATGTTAGTTTCACAGTAGTTACCAAATAACTGGCAGTATTTACTGGACAGTAATCTTTAATATTGACTACAGAGTTTAGCCCTTTTTTATGAGCAACCACAGCCCCCTCATCTATAATAAACCACTTTAAATTCTTTAGTTCTCTCTTTAACTATCTTCTTTGCAGCTCTTCCCCCCTTCCCCCACCTCCCTATCTATACAAGCTGCACAGCAGTATAAACCTGCCTGTCACCAGAGCTTTTGTGATGTGGAAAACTTGCCATTGTAACAGACAGTTTGACAAATGCTGAGGGTGGCAGAGCAACGTGGTCCGCCAGCCAGACTCTTCCCTGAGCCCGCCGGCCACAGAGAGGCTGGGGTTGGGGGTGGGGGCGGGGGTGTGGGGCATGCAGTGACTTTCTCAAGGATAATGAGCCACTGAACGATGGCTGAAATGTTGCCGTCAACCTGCCCTTCTGCTACCGGCTAATTAGATAATTAGCAAGGTCCTAATTACAGGATCAAGGTGCAGGGAAACAATTAACAACGAAGTATCGCCACATAAAACAGAAATGTACGTTCTGCCAGAGCATATTTAATTCCCCCCTTTCATCTGGGTGCAAGTCACCCTCTAAATAAGTACATCCCCTCACAAAAGACTATTTAACAAGCCCTGTATTTGGTGTATGGATGATGCCATTTATAAAAGGTTAATGTTTCCAGCAGATAACTCGGTTTAGGCCGGAGAAATATAAACCACAAGGACAAATAATGTCTGTGTGGAAATTCTGTATGTAAATGTGTTGCTAAGTAGCCTCATCATCTCTGTAAATAATCATTACATGGTGCTGCATCCTCCTCTCTCTTTCTCTCTCCAGCTTATGAGGCTCCATTATCACATGAAGGGGATAGAGAAGGGATAAAAAACAGCAAAGAGGCAAAAAAAAAAAAAATGAAAAGAAAAAACGAGGAGAAGACAAAATGAACACCAGCACATATCCGCATGCTCCCATAAACAGAGAACGTGCGTGGGAGAGAAAGAGAGAGCGAGTGAGGGTGAGAAAATTGAGCCTAACAGCCTGATTCTTAACTATTATTTATCCATTATGGGGAGCGAATGGAGCCCGGGTGCTGCTCGGCGGCAGAG
>JBBPCX010000114.1:13820394-13830934 GCA_037974365.1 Hydrocynus forskahlii
TTTACAGGCTAGCTGGAGCAAAACATTATGCTATCTTTTTTTTGCAGAACTGTTGTATAAAAGCAATAGAACAACTGACAGTGGGCTCTGATGAGCTATGTTGTGAGGAATATATGTTTAAATAACCTAAGCCTGACTGTTTATTTCACAGGTGTAGTACATACTGAAGAATTATATATATATATATGTATGTGTGTGTGTGTGTATCTATCTATATCTATCTATCTATCTATCTCTATTTATGTATGTATATATATATATATATATATATATATAAAGAATAATAATTATTATTTCATGACATTGACAATCTCATTTTAGTCTTATAGTAACGCCCTTGCAAAACTCACAGCCGATATGTTGCTTCCTGCAGTGTGTTAAGTACTTCACTATATCATAAATAAATGACAAATCATGCTGCATGTTTTTCAAAGGAATGCAACAACGCAAAGCGCATTATGTTCATACATTAATATTATTCATTTTGGAAGCATAACTCATTTGAAAAAGCCAGATAAATGTTAGACAAGTGCAATTTGAGGCCTGCTGCACACCAAGGCTCTGGTGAAGTAAATGGAAATTCAGGAGGGCTTGTGGATAAATAGTTTTCCCTCCCTGTTTAGGATCCATTTTTCCAGGACATCCTCAGAAATATCAGATGACCTTTCACTGTCATTTCTTTCCTCATTTTCACTCACTGGCCAGCAGATCTGTTGGCCCCTGTTCCTCTGACAGCTAAAAATCAATTTATACAGTCGGCGTGCATGCAGAGAGAGGGAATGGGACGGCCAGGCAACCATAATGACATGGCCAATTGCATTGTGTTTGGCGACAAGGGGTCAAGAGGGATCTGTGTGCAGCGGATGGGGTGCTTTGTTCACTGTGACGGCATTATGGGGGAATTACACAGAGGGTCGAGTGACCGCACCGACAGGGGGCTGCATCAGGACCACCCCATCATCGCTCTGGGAGATGAGAGTGACATAGAGACTGACATTACCAAGAATAGGAGAGGGGGTTCTCAAAGAGCTAAATCCATGGGACCCCCACCACCTCTCCCAAAATGCCCCACAGTTCACCTTCTGATAGTGATAGTGACCTCTCCTAAATCCCATTTTCAGAAGGGCAGGAAGCTGGGCATTTTCATCCACAACAGCTTCTCCATAACTTAGCCTCCTCTCGTGTATGAGACAAGACGCTCTCATTTGTGTATGGATTCACAGCCATCATTTATTTATTTATTTACCAAGCGGATGTCGCTGAAGGTGGCAATACTCACTTGCTCATCCTACTTAAGCCCCATGGATCTCTTGCAGATAAAGTCCCCCTGGGTTTCCCAATGATTTATCAATTTGCAATGTTTATTAAGATGGCTTTGCACCCCTCGAGCAGGTTTGGCTGCCTGGCTCCACCTGTTGCAAAGACCCAGCGTGTTACAAGGGTCAGTCAATGCAAGACTTGAGCAAAGTTCAGGTGAGGTTACGACCTACAGCTTGTCCAGTGGAGTCCATAGATCTGGGGTTAAGTCATCTGCCCTGCTCATGCTCCCCTCCTCACCATAATTACTGCACACAAATTACAACTTTATCAACTTTCCAAGGAGAAGCCAGTGAGGATTCTTTCTTAAAGGTTCATATCATTACCCTGAGTCTGAAAGTGTATCTGTCTATTCGGTGGAAGCTCACAGTCTGAGGTTGAGATGAGTCTGAGGTAGAAATGAGTTTTGTATGAAACATTTATATTATGTGGATGTTCATTAACTTTAAAAAAGCCTCTCTAAGGACCAAAAGTACAATTTTTTTGTCTTGGAGAGTGAAGTTTGTGTCTGAACCTTTTGTCTCGGAGAGCCAAAATGTTTGAGGTTGACTTAGATTCCAAAATAAAAAAGGTATAATTTAAAATAGTATATAGGTCTGAGGTTGAAAGATAACATTAGCAGCTGGTGGCCTAGTGGTTAGGGTGTTCACCCTGCAATCAGGAAGTTGAGGGTTTGATTACCAAGCTTACTAAGTACCTCTGAGGTACCCTGAGCAAGGTACCGTCCCCACACGCTGCTCCTTAGGCGCTGTGTTCCTGGCTGCCCGCTGCTTCACTTGGTGAATGGGTTTAACACAGAGGAAGAATTTAGTGCTGTTCACACTGTGTGCTGTGGTGTGTTCAGATACGACAGTCACTTTCATTATACTTTAAACATTTAATAAATGTTCCCTCACTGTGTGATAGAGTGGGATTAGAGTAAACTGAACTACCTTATGGGCTAACTTTGACCCATAGGGCTCATTTTGGACACTCGTGTTCTTCAGTATCGATTGAGAAACCATTTTTGAATTTATTTTGGAATTTAGTGTAACAAAAATGATCTAAAAAATTATCTAAAAAAGGTACATACAAATGAAGCTCTATTCCACTTGAGGATGTGTGGCAAGGACTTGGGGCAGAGAAGTTGAGATGTGTCAGACTAGACCTTTAGTGAAGTAAGCCAGCAGTGGTGACAGGCTGATGAGTTGGTGTGTTTTGAAACAGTAGACTGTCGGGCCACTGTGTGAGGTGGCTGTCAAAGGACTCATGATTGCACACCTGACCCCTTCATCCCTGCCCACTTGCCTCCACAGACATGTCTGTCACTACACTTGCCATTTTGCTTTCCAATGTGCCAGCCAGGGCGAGTGTGGCCACATTTTAGTGTTGTTTATTGATTTCTGACCCCACGCTTAATAGTTTTCCCAGGCCTCCCAAATGGCTTTTGTAAGCAATAGGGTTTGTACATCTCGCCGATCAATACCTTTTATATTTACAATAAAATTGAAACGGCTTCTTGCAAGGGGGCTGCTGGCCCGGCATTTGTCATCCTTCTGCAAGGGAAAACTATGTCATTATCTGAATTAAAACATTTATTTCTGATTAAGAGAGTGTCCTATCTCATTAATTTTTCCCCTTCCAATATGAAGGGAATGGAATCCTATTGATTTTTGTACTTTTTACACGTCTCCACTACTGGGAAGATAATTGAGAAGTTAGCCAGAATAAATGAAGTTTCTAGTCCAGCAGAAGCAGCCAATACCTTGGAAATGCGAGGTGTTTTTGTGGAGCAAGGTTTTTAATTTTGCGGTGGGCGAAGACAAGAGGACTGAACAAATTGGATTAAGGTTTGGGACATGGGGCTGGGGAATAGGGCCTGATCCCACCAGGTGACAGCAGTAATAAGACAAGCTTCAGCTTGTCCCTTGCTCCAAAAACCACTGCCACCAGAGGAAGTCTAGATTAAAGAGCCAAAAGCCTATTAATGCTAAGTTGCCCTAAATCCATTCCTCCCACAAAGCTTATTGTTGAGGCAGAATCGAGAGATGGTAATCAATGGCTGAACTAGACCTTTCGACATCACGTGGCTATTGATTAAGCTTTACTAAATGAATGAGATTAGATTAAAGTGCTCTTAGTCTTCATTTTAGGTGAGTGAGTTATATCCATGTTACGATTCTACTCAGGGAGAGGTTTCATACGGGTTTAAGACAAAGTTGGCAATTACAATCAATGTGCATGCTTGACTCACAAAATAGCATGTAAACTCCTCCTGCCTAACTTGCGCCGTACACAGCAAATGTTTTAACGATTGTTTAATGAACAATGTTTTACTGATTGTTTGCTCAGAGCCACAGAACCTTGGGTCTCCAAAACTATTCAGTTGCAAAATAACATAATTGTACATTAATGTAACAAGATAGTAATACTACTGCACCTTTGATTATGGTGTCATTTCAGAAATGACACCATGTAAATGGTAGCTGGCCATTTCATGTGATATATAAAAAAATGATAAAGCGAAAGCTGAAGAAAAGGACCTTTTGATATGGCAGTTTATCTGAATCCTGCATGCCGAGATGAATTAATGTCGATGCGCTTTTTGTTAAAGTTAACTAACTGGACCTCACAGGACCTCACAGAAGCATGGTTAAAGCATATAGCTGGCCACGGCTTTGAGACTGAGAGAAAATGTTGTCTGACTTTGAATGAGAATCGTCCATCTTGACTTCTCTCAGGCTGTCAGTGAAGAGACGAGTGCATGGATCAGTAGAAACCCCCACATATCCCCCAACCCCCACCCTTTCTCTCCTATTTTCCCCTTTCCTGTCCACTGACCAGCTCACTGGCTAGCTGACCGGACACCTCTGCTCCAGGCGAGTAGAGTAGTTGATCGGCCAAGTAGCAGGGAACCTGCCAGCCATAGTAGCTGCCTCTGAAACAAGCCTGACAGCACATTAATTCAACCTGCGGAAATCACTGCAAATAGGCAGGAGACACTGTGTCCACTGAGAGCGAGAGAAATGAAGAGAGAGAGGGAAAGAGAGAGAGAGAGAGGGAGGGTGAGAGAGAGAGAAAGGGGAGGGAGAGATAGAGGCAGTGTGAGAGGAGCCTTTTAATGAGCTGCTATAAGTTACTCTGTCTGACTTGACCATTAGAAGACTGTAATGCGCAATTGGTTGAGAAAATGTGTTGCAACTGTGATAGGCACCCATGCCAGAAGTAGTTTAAATCACAGGGGGCATGCTGAGTGTTTCACAGAGGTGAATTACACTCACAGGATGTTTTATTGCCATATTTGAAGTTCTGGTGAGAGTTAGACTGATTGATTTGGTACTTTAAAAGTGGATTTGCATCCCTGTATTGGTACCATAAAAATATCAAATATCAATCTGATAAAACATGTCTTGGTGAGTGATCTGAAGTTGCATGAAACTGGAAAGTCATGCATTCACTAACCCCACTGTCAAGTGTCCCAGCGAGGCAGTACATATTGAAATAAGGACCTACATTAAGCACTTTAAGTAATACAGTAGCCTAAGATGTTTAAGCTGCAACTGATAGAATTTAAAAATGTATTCCATCTAAAAAATACTCATTTTGTGATACTGCTTGATTTTCCTAAAATAGATATTTAGTAATAAACTCTACATAAAATGGGCTTTTTACATAAGCTGTAAGATTAAATATCTGTTCATTGCAGAAAAACAGAGCAGGAAAGGAATGAGTAAGAACAGCTTCATTTGCAGTTGCATTTCCATGCACAGGGCAGCGTGAGGTGAGATCCACGAAAGGCTGGGAACATTCATCACAAACAAACCCCAGCATCCATGAAAAATTACAGAATTACCGATGACCTTCCAACCAATCAGCCTCTGTAATTACGCTCGTTTATTACGGCCGGCCAAGACAGAGCAATCCAGAGATGACCCTAAAGCAAACCAAAATGTTTATAAATAGTCAACCAAGAGAGAAATGCTAATACAAAAGTCATTTAGCGAGCAGCAGTGACTAGAAGCATATTTTAAGTACATTATAAAAGGTGCATGTGGCTAATAAACATGCTGTTGCAGTTTGAATAGACAGGTTTATAGCTTGAAAACATATGTGGTTTCATTTCCTTCTTTGGAATTCATTTTTCCTATGGTGAGAAGATAACTTAATCTGAATTCCATATCCCTGCTATGATATCGACCATCTTGCATGGTGACCCTTGGAATAAGATCAGGTTTGGCCCCAAACAATGTTGCTTTCTGCGTGTGTGTATTTGTATTTGCAGTGTAAATGAGTTTCTCTCCATCGCATTGCTCAGCTTTGGAGAGAGAACACACATCAGTTTCATTCCCACAGGCAGCCAAAAGCTCCTGACATCTCGGCGGTCAGTAAATGGCTTTTCTGCAAGGGGGAGAATAGGCTGTTGCGGCCACAGTGTGTGTGCGGGTGTGTGCTTGTGTCTACTACAACCTCCATCCCACCAACCCCTCCCCATCACACTACCTGCTCACCATCAGCTGTCATTATTCCATGTTCATTGACAGAGAAGTTATAGTTGGCAAGAAACCTATCAGGTGGGCTGGACAGCAGATAATTGAGGTGATGATCGGAGCTGTTCAAAGACAATTGATAGTGATGGAGTCAACCTGGGAGGCTTTGCGAGCATCCCATCCAGCCCAGCCCCTCCTCGGCTTAGAGAGCACCCGACAGAATGTGGAATAACATATACAGCACTAACATGTGACCACCAGGAGATCTAACATGGCTCAGCCAGCCTAAGTCCTCTATCAAGCACAAGGCTTATTACAAGCCACATATTACATGCTGAACAGAGCGGCAGAGAAACGATCCTGACTCCATATCTCTATTTGATCCATCTGTTTGACAAGTTGCCAAACTTACCAAATCCCCCTAAGCTGGTAGGGCAAAGCAAGTTCAGGAGTGATATTTCATAAGTGCGGGCTAAGGTAAGGTAAGAAATGGTGGAGGTTATTACTTTTTTCCCCTCGAGAAGCCTTTGCCTGGATGGAATGGAATGTGTCTTGATATCTCCTGTACACAGCTCTGTTTCTCTAGTTTCATCCTTTATATGCATTTTACAATTCTATTGTTATCCACAATAGTAGTAATGAAATACAGTGCAAATACAATATATCCTAAATATACAAAGCAGCTTTAATCTTTTCGTTTCTTTTTTTATTGGTCAGTATACAAGCACAGTTGTGTGAATTCTCTACTGAAATCCATGAAGCTCTTTGAAGCTCTCACAATTACTATATCAATAACTCAATACTCAGCGACGAAGCTGCCATGCCCGTGCTGTCTGACAGGACGAAGCTGGCAACATGGGAGAAGAGCTGGGGGATGGGAGGGGCCATACCTGATGGCTCATCAGCTCCTTCCATACCTCAGCATCTTGTCATTGCGTAGACAGCGGCAGGTGAAAGGCCTGGGTGGCTGACCTGTGGGGCCTTAAGTTGGCACAGTCAGCAAAGTCCCAAGCTCATTGTCATCCCACAACAGACCAACTCCTTCAGCAAAAAAAACTGCCAACGTCTTAAGAACAAACCTTAATCCTCAGTGTTCTGCCTCGAAGCCCTTCAGTGAGGCCCCCTGAGCCCAGCCTGGCTCCCCTTCTGGCCCCTGATATTGACCTAAACTGTCATCCCAGCCTGCTGATGACCTCAGCGCTCGGGCCGATCTATGGTGGATCATGAGTTCAAATGATTTTCTTCCCCTCTCCCGCCCCTGTTTTCCTAGTGAGCTGATTGCTAATGACAACATTAGAAAGAGCATAATGGGGATTCCACAAACAATTTGCACCTTGATTTTGCAAACCTAATATCTGCAAATTGCATTGTTCTACTATATCATGTGATGCTTGATGAAGGAAAATAATACAAATATATGGACCAATACTGAATCTTAAAATTAGCATTAGGTTAAACTACATACTTTTATTGTAGTTAAGAAAGTGAAAATATGTATGACTAATCAAACAGCTGGATCATATGTAAATTAAAATAAATTCAAAAGTGAATGAACCTACTGGGCCCAAATCCAACATTTCTTTCTCTGAGGTACATGTATGACATTTAGATAGTATCATGTATCCAAAAAATAATTTTTTCTTTCTCTTTCATATTTAAACTACAGGTTACTGTGCCGTTAAGTCTGATATATGTAAACAAACTCAGTTCTGAAGGGCTGCCCTGTTTGTAACTCAAAATGTAGTCTGGGCTGAAACACTCCTTATAACTTCAGAGTGATGTTATAAGTTATGGGGTTCAACTGCTGTAGACTGAATAGGTGGATATATGCAAATTCACAGGTTTTTGTGACATCACAAAATATGAATTCAAAATGGACAGTTTTTACAGCACATTCAGACTTGGGAATGAATGGTGCATGTTATTTTAACACAGCTACATACTACATGATACTCAAACAGTGAGGATAATTTGTTTTTCCAAATGGGTCCTATTCATATTTTCAAAATCATCCTTTAACCCCAGCAATCAGTGTTTTGTTCTGTTCTGCAGAGTATAATGACTATGGTCTTTCAGTACAAAATTCAGCATACTCTCTACATCTCACAACTCACTGCTCTTCATTTGGCTGCTTAAAATACATTCTTTATTGAGATGTAACAGTATATTTTTGTATGGAAGCACAAAATGGACCAGCTAAAGCAGATTTATCAATCAGCAGCGTGGCTACGAGGCACTACTGATGATCATGGTGATGATAATGAAGATGGGAGGCACTTGGTTATTCGTTCAAGCTGATATCCGCTACAAGCGGTATTTAGAAATTGGTTCTGCTCCAAGCATACGTCTCGTGATCTGGGTTCCATGGCCCATTCTCCTCCTGCATTTAAATGGAAATTTGGGGGATAACCCCCAAGTCTGCCACTCGCCCGCCTCATTCTCAGTTTAGCCCACGGCAAATCTTCCATTAATCAAAAGTTACAAACAGACTTTGCACTGTCATAACTCTTTGCCATGGCTTTCCTGTTGATTGATTCCTATACACACATACTGTCTGATTACCATAATGTGTTCTTGTGGCGAAAATTCCAGTCGGAGGTTTGGTGGGGGGTGGATGGGGTTGTAAGGCAATATGCCGGGGGAAGTAAATAACAAATGGTGGTGGCTCCTCCTCATTGGGAGTGATTTCAATCTAATGTTCCATCATGGCAAACGGGTGAAGAGAGTCTTTGTGGTTTGGGCTATCAATTATGAGCCTATGTGAGAAGGCAGACACAATCATTTCACTGATTGTCACCAGGATCAAGCAGTGACACTACCAAGTGATCTATCAGTCCATGTCCTGTGACACAGGGAGAAAGATGATGAGGGGCCTGCCGACTCATGCCAAGAACACAACCCCCAGCACACACCTACACACAGACACAGACACAGACACAGACACACACGCACACACACACACACACACACACACACACACACACACACACACACACACATATCCTTTGTGACTCTTTTACATGCTCCAGGGAACACATTTTAATTCAGACTCTTAACCTTTCCTGTTCTACCATTTTTCTCCACATCTATTGATTTATTCATCCTGACTGCTCCTAAACAGGTGCTTGTGTTATTGATTAAACTTACTTTGTCCAAGAAGTGTTTGCCACCTCTATTTGTTTTTGGGCTGTGCAAGGAGAGACACTCTTTGCGGATGCAATCTGATGCTATTAGTGCATTGCAAGATAGTGTTAACAGACACAAATTCAATGAATACAACACAGAAAATCCTAGACCAGTTCAAATATCAGACTACTAGTAGTCCAAACATAAAGACAGGATTCGTTACAAGATCTCAATCCAAACATATAAAAGTTAACTTAAAATCCAGATATTTCTACACGTTTCTGAAGACAGGTGGTTCCTGTTGGTTGCCACCACAGTTTGTTTCAAATGGTAATTGACATAAAGAAGGAAAGAATCCATGAATCATTCTGTTTTCATTGTAAGCCGACAAAAAAGCAAGCTCAAAATATGCAATAATCTTTTTTGGCACAAGGGAATCTTCAAGACCTTTGATGCCTTCAGAGAAACAGGTTGGAAACAGTATAGTTAAAATCTTAAAACCCCAAACATAAAACGATCCAATCAGGATTTTCTTCGTGTTTTTCAGTGAAAACATAACTGAAGTTAAAGCAGAATCAACCAATCACATTGATTTACAATGACAGGGATCAATTATGTGTGTTTAATAAATACAGTGTTGGGAGACAGGAAAAATTGGCTAGTGTAAGGATCTAAGTAACTTTAACAAGGACAAACTGTTGACATAGGCATGGACACCCAAGGATCATTGATGTGCATGGGAAACAAAGCCTAGCCCTTCTGATCCTATCCCTCAGAAGAGCTACTGTAGCACAAATTGCTAAAGTATCAGATCACAGTGGATATATGGGGCTTTGTAGCCGCAGAGTGGCCGATCTTGTGGCCATGTTGACCCTTGTCCACTGTCAAAAGCACCTAAAACTGGCATGTGAGTATCAGAACTGGACCACTGAGTAATGGAAGAACATCATGTATTATAACATGTGGATGGCTGGGTTCATGTGCGTCACCTGTTGAAGAAATGGTACCACGAATCACTTTGGGAAGAAAGTAAGCTGACAAAGGAAACATTGGGTGCTGGCATTCATATGCATGCTACTCTGACACGTACCTACATAAACACAGGTGCCAGATAAAACAGCACACCTTCAGAGGTCTTGCGGAGTCCAAGCCTTGATGGGTCAGAGAGGTTTTGGTGGCATGAGGGTGACCTGCACAATATTAAACAGGTGGTTTTAATGCTTGAGTTAATCATTATAGTTTGTTTCTAATTGTTTACTGAAAAAATTAGAGTAAAGTAGAGTAAAGAGTTGCATTTTAAATTGCACTGACAGAAAAACTGACTTTTCATTTTATTAGAAACACCTGCAAATTAGGCACACTTGTGGATGAGTGTCCTTCAGTTCTAGCCCTGGAGGACCACAGTCCAGTACAGTTTGTTGTATTTCCATGCTTAAACCCACCTTGTTCAATTCATCTGTAAAATGTGTTGAAAGACCATCATAGGACTACTGCTTGATTTATTTATTTTTATTATTATTTTACTAATGGAGTTGTCAGGGAAGTGCCCAATAATACATCATATTAAGGAAAGTCGGGCAAAGTTAGTCCAAAAGGCAAAATTTCATCTGTTGTCTCTGGCCAGATTCTAA
>JBBPCX010000114.1:13831034-13841503 GCA_037974365.1 Hydrocynus forskahlii
CGGGCTGGGCTCGGACACAAGGTGCACGGGCTCGGGTAGGGTCGGGTTTCATTTTTTGGGCCCGATCTAAGCTCTAGCCGCAACCATGTCAGTGTCACTGCAGGGCTGAGAATGGTCCACCACCCAGGAATAATAATAAAACCTGTTTGATGGTCATACTTTTCCTACTGCTGTATCCAGCCACTGTTAACAGCCCCAAGGAATGCATGGGAAGTGTCAATTTATTACATCTTTTTAAAGTTATTATGAACTGACGTTAGTTGTCATGAACGTATGTGAAAAACAAAGTGTAAGGCAGTAATGAAAACAGATAATCACTCACATAGTCATGTGACAGTCCTAGTTGCTGCAGTTCAATGTACTGAACTGTACATGAACAAACATATATAACAAAGGCAACATCCAGCTCTTACAAGGTTAGTAAATGTATTACAGTGGATACAAGATACAGCTGTTAAATGGGTGCTGGGCAATTCTGAGCCCAGCAGTCGTACAGATATGGTAGGTGGAATGCCAGTGTGTGTGTGGGTCAGGTACAAGTGTGTCAGACACAGTTCTATTGTTTTGAAATGCGTGTCCGTGGAAAAAAGCAATGCACTCACAGTTCCATAACCTACAAGCACCATTATCAGTCTGGGGCTGGCCTAATCGGACAGCATGGGCAGTATAATCTATCTGACTGGCCGAGGGTTCATTACCATGATCGGTGCTGTAGCTTTCCCTAATATTATCCCACCTCATCTGTAAACAGCGCCATCCATCATACACATGCCCCCTGCTTATCCAAACAGATACAGAGTGTGTTCTAATAATTTGCTCATCTCAAAGAAAGGATGTGATGAAGATAATCTCGCTTTGATGTACAATGCCCCCCACCCCCCGCCAAACAACCCCCCCCCACACACACACACACACTCTACTCTCAGAGGAGACAGTCATAATGATCTTGGTGTTAGTTTATTAATGAAACAGGCTGACATGACACCAGGCAGCAGGGTTATGGATTATAATGTGATCAGCTCATTCATCTGTTGAGTTACAATAAAGTAGGCAGCACAAATATTGTAATTCAGATCAGTGGTAAGAAACATGATGCTGCCTTACATTCAGAGCGCTGTAATCTAAAGCCTACTATTATGCAGATTGAAAAAAGCTTGAAAGGGATGATGAGCCTCCTGCCTTCATTGGAAGGAGTGTGTGCGTGAGGGGGTGTGCACGTGTGAGTATTTGTATGTGTGTAGGTGTGTGTGTCCCTCTGTGTCTGTGTATGTTTGTATCGATGGTCAGCTTTAAAAAGCCTCCATATACAGCACAGACATCACAACCATTACAGTCTGTTTGTGAATGTAGTGTTTATATTTATTTCCAATGATGAGGCTTTAAAACCACTTCAAAACAGCTATGACCGATATTTCAACAAAACCTCTATCCCCTGCAACTTGCAAATATGATTTTAATGTGTGGTGATCTTATCCTTTCCCCAGTTCCCACAGCTTTACTGTCTATAATGAAAATAGTACAAATTACGTCTTTACATTGTAGAGCTATACCAGACCTCTGCTACACAGGATTATTTATTAGGTGCAGTCGCTTAAATTTCAATTGATTTCCACCCCATTTCTTCGTGTCCTTATTTATTTTTGGAAAATACATTAATACTTTTATTTTTAATTAAAGTAAAGTTCATTTAGGACTCCCAAGTGGCTGCAACTTCCTAAACATTCAGCAAAACCATAGCCATCCATGGATGGGATGGACCTAATGAAAGTGCAATATTAGCTAACTGTAAGTTAGTGGTCTCCTCCAAGCACACTGAGATGTTCACTGATGATGCATTAGCAACAGTTTTAAAAGATACTGTGGTTGACTTTGTGTGTCTCAAAGGAAGCATGCCTTTACTATATCAGTCGTAGTAGCATTGTGTGATAGGGCAAAGCTAGATATTGGGTGGAAATTGGCAATGACTAAATGACTGAAGTCAAGCCCATCTAATACTTTCTAATGATTGACTAAAATGTCTAGTTTGTATTTGAAGTGACTTTGACACCTAATTTGTAAGAAAGCTGAACAGATGTTGGTCAACTCCCATTAAACTAATGCCCAGTGTGTAAAAACCATCAGTAACATTACAAAATGTGTTTATTTCTAGTGATTTGCTGATTCTTACAGAAATAAATCCTAAGTGGATGGGTTTATGATGAGGAGAGACAGGTACTTTGGTTAATTAAAAATGTATATGTCAACAAAACCTACAGCATGGCATTAATGTCCCTTCTGTATCACTTATCAGAACTAAAATGATATTTAATGAGTGTCAGACACTATCACCACACAGGTGTAATATTCACATGGTAAAACATCATATGAAGAATTGAAATGGCCTGAAAAGAGCCTGGTTTTAATGGTTGAAAGGGTTGGTCAGAGTTCTTTGTTTAGAGATCCCAAATCAAAATTTCAGGAGGAAATCTATTTGTCACAACATAAATCAACATTAGTCTTAGGTGTTGTCTTTAGAAAGAAATTGATGTGATCTTTGTCTTCACAGTTCTCCACCTGGCTTCTCTGAATGGCACACAGTCACATTTGCAATGTAAATGACCACTCTCTGGGTATTGAATTGTTTCAGTTTCAGCCAAGAAGTAAAGGGAACAGATACTGAAAACACAAGCAGTGCCAAGATGCTTTAACACAGCACTCACATGGTCAGAACCTGATATTTTAATGCATGATGGCTACTAACAACGACTCTGACTTGGAGTCTAGCATTGGTAAGTATCTTATGTGTAGGCCAGAAAATAGAAAACAGCTTCTTATATACTGATATATGTGCACTGTTTGATTATTTTAATAAATGTACTAACAGTAATGTGTTTCATAAGCAGTATGCATGACACCAGGGTTTGTACAGATTGTTCATTGCTCCAATGGAGATCTGAAGTCTAGTTTACAGACAACACACTGAAGTCAGTCTGTGTAGAAAACATTTGAATAAGGTGCTCTAGGACCATAAATACAAGAACCCAAATCATAAAGAATATCAACTTATGTCACAAAGAGGCATTACTAATTTAACAAAATGTTCCTTATTTGCAATGTAAGTATTAAGCACTGTTTCAAAAGAAGAATTAATTAGAAGTATATGGATTTCTGTGCATATTAATTGTGCTCTCTAAACATTGTTTTTAATCTCTTTTTGGGGCAGAATACATGAACAAATGGGGAGTCATTACCCCTATAAGAATACAGAGAATATTTTAAGCAAGACTTGATGATAGCCTGAAACATCTCCATAATAATGTAGGCCTGATAGTATGAGGAACTAATGAAAATTTCTTTTATAAATATGTATGTACCCAAGTCACAACATTATAGAGGAGGGGAGAAAAACAGGAGCCACAATGCTGAGCGATGAAGACGAAGCCCCGAAGAAAAGAATGTTCCCCCGCAGAAAATTGGTTTAATTAATAGCACATTTTACATAATGATTACAGTGTAATTGCGCCGACTAGCAGAGTGTCATTAAATATATCCTTGCTCCTTTACAACACCCTCTGGCAAAAAATAATGAGTTACATTGGAAATCACTATGCAACAGGTTCATAAATAACATTTAAGCCCATACAAGGCAAGTACTTATAAATAATAAATATTTGCCTTTTGTAATTGAACAAAAAATGACTGCCTCTTCTTTTCCTGGGCATGCTGCTTTGTCCTGTTATGGCCAGGGAAAGGAGAATTTCCTCATTTTTTCTCCCCTTGTAAGTGGTGAATAATTTATTTCGTGGCTAATAGTCAACACTGTCAGTGCGGGGTGTTTAAAATATACCTGTGTCCAGATAAATGTCATGACGGCGGGGGAAGTGATTATTCCCTGCTTCCAGATATTTTGTTGGATGCAGGCCCTGTATACACTGCAATAAATCACCCTCTTCCAATTACCTGCCTCCATAAAACAAGCCTGTATTCAAATCAGGCCTAAACCTGAGCCCAGAGACCAAGCTCAATGCAGTTATATCTGTCAGGGGAGGGGGTTATGGAGAGTATGCTGCCGCCTCCAGGGCTGTTTCATGTCAAGATGTAGGGCAGGAAAAGGGTGAAGGATTGGGGGGGGGCGCTGGTGGCATGAGTTCTAGTGGGCATGTGGTGGTCTTGGTGTAGGGGGGTTAGAATGTGGCTTTTTAGATTTAAATACCTGTTTAAAGCTATAGGTTGACAAAAAAGGTAAAATTCTCCTCAATTTTGCACTTACCCCCATTTTGCTTCTTTAATGTTGCACTGACAATATGAGGATATTGTATCTAATGGCATTGAAGGTTAAAAGAAATCCATAAAGGCACGCCTATATCATTACATGTGCAGGTTTTTTGTCAGTTTATGGTGTTATGTATAAAACAAAGGTAAAGATAAAATGTATTTGGCAGCTGTTACTGTGTTAGACTAGATACTTTTGTCCATTTGTCATACCAAGTCAGAAACAAAGTAATCAAATTCACTTATCATAATGTTCCGATCAGCCACAACATTAAAACCACTAACCGTGGGAAGTGGAAAACACTGATTATTTTGTTACTGAGGGTCCTATCAAGGGATAGGATACATATATATAAGGCAGCAAGTGAACAGTCACTTTTTGATGTTGATATATTGGAAGCAGGAAAGATAGACAAATGTACGGATCCGAGTAGCATTGACAAGGGCCGAATTGTGATGGTTAGACAGCTGGGTCAGAGAATCTCCAAAATGGTAGGTGTGGGATGTTCCTGTTATGCAGAAATCAGTGTTTACAAAAAGTGGCCTAAAGAAGCACAACTGGTGAACAGACTCATGGGTGCCCAAGACCCACTGATGTGCTTGTGAAGCATAGTTAAAAAAGATCATTTGCACAAAATGCATTGCAGCTTGTTGCATGTAGGGGTGCTTAGACCAGACATGATGTCCACCATGGAATATATATGGGCCTATAATGGGCATGTGGGCATCAGAACTGAACCATGAAACAATGGACGAAGGTTGCTTGGCCTGATAAATCATGTTTTCTTTTACATCATGTAGACAGCAGGTGTGGCTGCATCTTTTAGCCGGGAAAGAGACTGCCATATGCAAGGCAAGCTGGCAGTGTGACGCTCTGCACAATGTCCTGCTGGGAAACCCGGGGTCCTGGCATTCATGTGGATGTAACTTTGACATTTACCACCTATCTAAACATTGTTGCTGGAAGAGTTGTTTGGACTACTTGGACCTATATAATATTATGCAAGTAGTTTAATATTATGGCTAACCAGTGTATTAGCATGATTTTAGGCAAGTAGATGATGGTTTAGGCCTGCAGTTTGCTTTATGTTAATTAATGAGGAATACATTTGTTAGACACATTTACCTAATCATTAACTAACCAATAGCCAAACTAAAGTGTGCTAGCATATGTGTGAAGAAAAATCATAAACAAAATATGTCTTACCTGATCCCCCTTACTACATTAGGGGTTTGATATTTTACCAGTTCTCTAGTCAAGCACTGTGAAAACTACATAGACAGTTAAAATGTTTAGTTTCTTTATATGTTTTACCAAATAGTCTTGTGCAGTTGTGCACAATTATTTTTCATGTTAAGGAAAGCTGCAGTTTTATCTCAACATGCCTGTCTTTGTGGAGATAATTTTTACAGCAGTTGGTCCTTGCCCCTCATAATTTACTCCTCATTGCTTATTCACAGCACAACACAGAGAATTAACAGTGTCCTACTTAATCTGAAAACAGGCTTACATTGTAAATTATTTCATTTGATTATATTGATTTCCTGCCTGTCACATGCACACGTCAGATGACGCGCAAAGGTCACAGGAAATGAGTGCGTCACAAGGTATATAAACAGGAAACATCTCGTTTACCTGCTCATCACCAGCCCTTTAAGAACTCTCACTACTCGGTTCCCTCATGTACCATTGCATTTCCCCATGTGAATTTGTTCTACCATATTCTGCCGGGTTATCATGCTGAAAGTTTTCCTGTACTTTACTTGCATTTCTTGCTCCCCTCAGTTTCTGTTTTGCTCTGTACTCATTTTAGTATCTTTTGGTGTTACTTCAAGATTGCCTTTCTTGTGTTTTCACTCAGTTCTGGCGTACACTGGATCCATGGTCTTTTCTCTTTTGTACTTTTTATCTGGTTATAAACCACTAAAGTATCCATATCCAGTGTTACAGTACTCTTCTTGTGTCCTGTCTTCTCCAAGGTGCTGTTGGATGTCTGGCGGGAGGATATCATCGTCACGTATGCAAATTCTCGGCAGGGCTTAATGAATGAAATGATCTGCTGCAGTCTGCTGGAGGATGACATGATGAACCATCCTGCATCCCCTCATACACATACACTCACCCGGGCACATGCTGCCATTGCCAGATTACATTTATGCAGGGTGCATCAATAACAGGAGATACTAAAAGACCTTCTCAAGGATCAGAGTTGTCACAGGCTCAGGCAAACCATTCCATGCGCAGACGACAATCACGCTGTAATCTGAAAATACATCAGCTACTGACATGCGCATTACACACACACACACCTCCATACCAATCCACATGGGCCGTAATCGCCACGTAGGTGCTCAACCCTTGCTGAAAATGTATAAATAATTTTCATTCAAACATATTAACAGTCAAAATACAGGAATCCATCACAATGCTGGATCGCAGGGGCTTCTTACAAAGCAATCAGGGCCATCCGACCGCGTGTTCTTTGTCTTTCTCGGTGAGGAAGGAAGGCACAGATCACTCGCGCACTGCTCTTTTGCATAATGGCCTTCTCCCTCTCTCCTGCACTGCAAACGGACAGCGCTTTTAAACCTTCCCCAGCAATCCATTACATTTACCCAGCCAGAGCTCCTTGTTCTTTAATCTCATGCTTCCCTGGAAAAGAGAATCTGGATGGGGGTTTAAAGACCTTTTTATGAAGGCAAGCATGCAGGGCTCCATCTATCTTTGCCAAGAGGCTCCGACACATTTATGTTCCATGGACAGGTTATGTCCCGCCATCTTAAAGAGCAAAAACTTGCCATTTTTACCTCATTGGCACAGAGGTGACTGGGAGAGAGGGGCCATCTGCCAAGGCCACACAGCAAACGCAAGGCTGGCCAACCACATGACCAGTCCTAACCGTCCATAACTTCACTCATCTTTCATTTCATTTCTAAACATCAGGAGAACAATTGAAAGAACTGTCAAATATGAAAAGCTACATAATTTCCAACATTCCAGTTCCTTTAAACAAGTATGAACACTTGTTTTGCTGTTACATGTACCCTTGTAAGTAAATACATGAATACATCCAGAAATAAACAAATAAATAAAAGACATACTTTTGTTATTCCAATCCTAAGGCCAGAGGTAAAGGAACATGAAAGCTATTTGGATGGTGTGAATTAAATCTCTCTCTCTCTCTCTCTCTCTCTCTATCTCTCTCACACACACACCCTCTCTCTCTCTCTCTCTCTCTCTCTCTCTCTCTCTCTCTCTCTCTCTCTTGCACGCTCTGTCTCCGCTTGGAAGCTACCCAAGCTTGACAGGACATGGGCTGCAGTTTTATGTCACCTCGTTTATCTGCAGTTTATATTTTCTATGACCGCATTGTCTCTTTCAAGAACCTTCAGAAATACTCTGGCAGTAAAAACAGCCACCTCTTGTCCGGAGTGTACCCCAAACATGCTAATGTTTTTCTAACTGCCTAGGTCATGAGCTGATGGATCTACCCGTTTTGGTTGCAGGTTAAAATTCTTACTTTCAGTGAACCTGTGCTATTTTTTTCCATTTAGAGTCGTAGTGCAAATCACCATAATTTAGAGGAGCTGTGTTGTAAAATATCAGTGATGATGGAATATTGAGGATGAGTGACAAAAATGTTGCCAAGGATGCCTGCAGAGAGGGCAATAAAGGATACTGAGGCAAAGCAAGCTCACACTTCATAACGTTTCTTATTACAATCGGAAGCATTTTACATTCTATGTTTTGACGACTTCTGTGCTAAAACCAAAACTTTCATATTAGATTTGATGATTTATAGAACAATAACAGCCCTTGCCTCATCCTGACTTCATTTTGCTGGTAATGGCTTCATTCTTTTTTTTTATTTAATGTGGCTACGACATCATGCTATAATTGCAATGGCCGACTTATACATGATGCAATATACTCATAACACAAGCGCATCCCAGAAAATGCATAAAGAACTCTGAAAATACTTTCAGAGAGAAAACAAATACAAAACCTGAAGCAAGAAATTTTACAGCAAAAAGACAGAACATCACTGGCACAGCACATCTTTTCGCTGCAAAATACAAATCATGTGTACAGAAATAAAAATGTTCCTAAATATAATGAACAACTTCGCTATTGTCACTTACATATTTAAGCTTATAAGGTGGTGAAAACAGAATCTCATCTCTAGAAAAAGGCTCAGGCTCTGTATAGCATTACTGCCTTTTGCACTGATACTCAGTTATATTGCTGTAAGGTCACACATTTACATCTTAACATATTTTGTGGTGGACATTTGAACAGTTGATCATGAATAGCATAATGCATACCAAACACACAGTGCAGAATATTAAACATATTATTTATCATTGTCTTATAATGCATATTTGGGTAGGGGCTAAATGTTGGAGCACATGCACATAGAGATGCAGTGTGGAAAATGGCTGACTCTAGGCCAACTGTGTGCATGCTGTGAAAGTGTTTATTAAATTGCAAATCAGGACAAGAGCAAATTGAAAAACCCATGCTCTTGTCATATCAGTTCAGTCCCTCTTGCGCTCTTTTCTCTCTCTCTCTTTCTCTCTCTCTCTCCTGCCCTTCTAGTGTGTGAGGGCGGCTAGGAATTATAGCTCACTGAAGTGCAATGGCAAAACCTGCGAGATTCATAGACAGTGCGAATGATAAAGTCCGGTGTGGGAGAAGTGCTACCAGTGCAATAACAGCCTGAGAGGGTCACAATAAAGTTTAGTTTAATGACAAGAACAAATAACTCCAACATTTGGCTGGGGTGCTGAACCCTGCACAGGGGGAGATCACATCTGATATATCAGTGGGCAACAAGCCGTGACTACTGGCCGATTGTGCTGGCCTGCGTTCGCTGAGGTTCCTGGTGATACATGTGGCCGCCATGGCAGGTGTCCATTTTATAGAGTTATTCAGTGGACAAGGCTGGATGCTCGCTCGGGTGGCCAAGCCCTGGATTATTGTTCTTTTGCAGCTGATGCATCCCAGACCTCCCCTGAGCCTGCCCTGGCCAGAACCTCTGACTCCCGTACAACCACTGTTAGCATCCCTGTCGCTAAGAGTCTGCACTGCAGCAATCACAAACCTGTCCTGGGCTCAGGCCTGGACACTCTCCCAGTGGCTGGGGGGAATCTGTTTCAAATCCCTGTTGATATAAAAGCTGTATAATCAAACAGATGAACAACCAAAGCACTGTCCATTTATAAACACAGACATGAGTAAGCTGTGTATGAGTAAAATGAGTATTACTGAATTTGCCTTTTACTACTTATTATAATTATAATATTTATTATAATTTTGGCTGTAAAAACATTAATGAAATACTTTTGATTTCTCTAAAGCTGATATTTAGAACATATTGATAATTCTTGAATGTGTAAAGCATGCTCCCAACAATGTATATTATGATAAAACATAATAAACAATAAACATAATATAACCTGCAAGTTGTGATGTAGGAAGGTGAGGTCCATGGATCGGACTACATTGTCCCATCCCACGGATGCATGATTAAATGAAGATGTGGTGAATTTGGAGGCCAAGTCAACTTTTTCCTTGTCCCTCAAACCATCCCTGAACAAGTTTTGCAGTGTAGCAGGAAGCATTATCCTGCAAAAAGAGACCATTGCCATTAGATAAATACTATTTTGGGGCATGTACTTGGTCTCCAACAATGTATAGGTTGGTAGTATGTGTCAAAGTATCATCCACATAAATGCTAGAACGCCAAATGCCATAGTGCATCCTGGTTCCATCTCCCCAAGTTAGCGAGGCACATGTACTCCATTGTCCATATGCTATAAAAGTAAAATGGAATTCATCAGACTTGGTAACCATCTTCCATCAGCCCACTGCAGGGGCTTTTAGTGGTGGACAGGAGTCAGCATAGGCACTCTGGCTGGCCTGCGGCTACACTATTATAGTAAGCATTCATTTTTTCAGCAATTTACGCTACAGTATCTCTTCAGTGGAACTGGGCAAGACAGACTAGCCTTTGCTCCTCATGCACATCAGTTAACCATGGGCACCCATGACCCAGTCACTGGTTCACTGGTTGGCCTTCCTTGGGCCACTTATGGTGGGTACTAACCATCGCCCACTGGGAACACTCCACAAGACCTGTTGTTTTGGAAATGTCCTAACCCAGCCATCTAGCTGCAAGAATTGGACACTTGTCAAAGTCACTCAGATCCTTGTA
>JBBPCX010000114.1:13844376-13867181 GCA_037974365.1 Hydrocynus forskahlii
ATTCCTTAAAGCTATATATATATATATATATATATATGTGTGCTTTTCTTAGTATAAAGCACAAAATAACGCCCCACAGGGAACAGAATGAGACAGCAAACACTATTCTGAAACCCTACTTTACTGCTAGAGCAGTGACATGGAACTTCCCTACAGTTTTGCTATTATTTCTTGACCTGATAAAGAACAGCAAGCATGTCTTATAACGTCCTTGCACTACTTTACTGCTCCTTGCTCACTGCAGTGTTGCAGGTAGTAATGTAATTTTATGCATCATCTCTTTACACTTTCTTGCTACATGTAGAGGAACAACTCAGCATGATCAGAGTAGCTATCACCCACTATATCAAAAAAAAAAACAGGAATCAAAACAGGATTACAATTCCTAATAAGTTTTAATTCACCTAACCTGAGTATCCCTAAATCAGGATTCTGCTTATATGCGGAAGTAAAGTAGAAAAAAATGGTTGGTCTATTGGTATATTAATATAATACTAATACAATATTATTATTTATTATGTTTATTCTTAGGCATGAAATTTCCGACACATTTTAAGGTGCAGACTAGATGTAAACTAACTTTAACTCTCTCTCCTTCTGCAGAGAAATGATTTTTAATGTTGGGGTATCATACTTAGGGGCCACGTCTGCCGAGTGATAATCTTACATCAAATGCAGGAAGCGTACTAAAAAACAGGATTACAATTCCTATTCAGTTTTAATTCACTTAATCTGAATTCTTTGTATTATGAATTATGTATGAGATGTAGTGGAACTGGTGGTGCAAAATCATTTGGAACCTAAACTCATGCCCGGTGGAAATCAATAGAAGGTCATTTTTGGGTTAAAGTTTACAACAAAAACAAAACAAAAACAAACACTGAAGCATTGCTGCCAGAAGGTGCACCTGTCAACATTACGGTAAATATGACATTTGGAAAACAGAAACTTGTACCTTCCAGTGACATAACCTCCAAGGTTCCTACCGTAAGTTAATTGTAGCTATCAGAGGAAAACACTTGAAATCACATGTTTGCCCAAGGCCTGTACACCATGCCGCTGGATGGAAGAACAGTTAGGTTCTCCTGAAACTTACATGGCTGAAGCTTATTAATACAACACAGAATATACAAACACCTATCAGACTGAGGACTCTGAGACTCTGTCTTTAGGATGTTCCTGACAGTATGTGAGCACCACAGACAGCAGAACTGAAAAGAAGCACCGTGCTTGGGCTACATGATGAATAGCAGGGATAAGTGTGAAAAGACCAAGACCGGGCTCACAGCAGAGCAACATGAACACCACGTGCTGTGAAGAGCTAACAGGGACATATTAAACTTTTCTTCTAATTATGGCTGCTTAAGATACTCGTGTTTTTCTAAATTCAATTTTAGAGAATTTTGAATGGGAAATTGCATAAAAGAATGGTCTTATTGTTTAGGGTCTGTGACATGAGGATCCCGTCTGACCTGACACCACCCTGATTCTGGATTTAGCTTATATGTGGAAGTAAAGTAGACAAATATGGTTGGTCTTTTGGTCCATTGTATTAATACTAATACAATATTATTATTTATTATTTTTATTCTCAGACAAGACATTTTTTGCACATTTCTAGGAGCAGACTAGATGTAAACTAACTTTATTTCTCTCATTTTATGCAGACAAATACCTTCTTTGATTTTGGCATTTCAGAGGGTTATGCTGGATTTTTTCAAACATATAATCAAACTGTACTTCACTTTGCTGGACCTCCTCAATTTATTCACTGGGCATTTCAGTCCTCAAGTATACATATAAATTGAAAGTATATATGTGTATTGAAAATACATATTGCAAATATAAAGTCCTATTTTGTTGCCCGTGGTTGCAGTTTTATTTACTAATTTATTTAATTTTGTATTTTTTTTTATTTGTTTGGTAAAACACGTCAAATCCTTTGCCCCCTAAAGGATGTCACAGAAACGCAATCTGATTCACATTCATGAGTTTCAGTGCCGCGGCTGCTCCAGCGCCCTCTGTTGGAGGGCAGGGCTTTCACTTGTTCACCCAGGCGCGTCCGAGTGAATCGAGGTAAAGCGATGGTGTGATTTTTTTTGTTTGTTTTCTGTTCACAATACAAAATGTATATTGTTTTATATGTATTTAACCATTTTTTATATATTTTCCATTCCTGTCTGTTAACTCGTAATCCCTGCTTATCTACAAATGTGGTATCTTTACTACAGTGAAGTCAAAGACTGACTCTAAAAACCTCTGATCATTATTTCAGTGATTTTGATAACAAAATAAAATCCTACAGGCTTTTTAGTGTGTTCCTTCTCAAGCCATAATGTCTATAAGTCTGACTTGCCATTTCAGATTAAGAACACCTCCAGCTGTTTTCAAGCTGGACCTCTTGAGTTTTGGAACTGGACAGTAGGGGATGATGCCAAGTGTATCCACAAGAACATAAAGTTCATACAAGACGGTATTTTGAGAAACACATGAAGATCTAATTCGACAAACTGAGGAAAACAGAGGTGCTCCAGCCTGAAATCTGCTGGTTGGGATGTGGTCCATCGAGAACAGCATGAGTCTGCTGGTGGCAAAGTTTTTTTCTTCACAGCAATACATTTGTGGCAGGTAGAGATAGCTGCAGAGGAGAACTCCAGACATGCAGATCTATCTTGTGTCCCTTTGGGGCTGGGGCTGAATGTTGAAAATGAGACTTCAAGTATTAATCTCAAATTGGAGAGATGTTAGAGGTAGTGCCTGTACTTTATTACCATAGTGGCTTGATTACACCTTATTCAATGTCAGTACATTTAATATTATTCTCAGAAACATATAGGAGTAGATTTTAAGGTTGTTTGTAGGGGGGTCTATGCTCTTAAAGGTGCAAGAAATAGTTATTTGATGCAATAAATAAATAAATAGGTTTGTAGTTAAGTATTTGTATAATGGAGATGTATGAGATCCATACCATAAAGTTTACAGAACACCGAAATAATGTAAAAATACTATTCAAATTATTTCATAATTATTTTATCAAAACACAAAGTCATACAGGGTGTTTTGATAAAAAATGGTTAATTGCAGAGCGACTCACAGGTAGTGACAGGAATCAGGGGTCGGAATTTGCTATTTTAACCAGTGAACCAACACAAGTTTTTTAAATGTTTATATGTAAAGTTAGTAATGGTTAAATAGTGGTATATATTTGACTACTACAGTGCCCTGCAGGTATGGCAGCGGATTTTAAAATATGAATTAGAAAATACTTTTTAGGCCAAAGTTTTATCACAAAGCTTTTGTAAAGCCCTGTCTTATACATTAGGCAGCATATACCTGACCACATCATGTAACGACTTTCTGTGATGTAGCATTTAGCAGTAAGTTTCTCTAGAGTTGAGTACTTTAAAGAACTCTCAATTGTTGCATCTTACAATTCAATTATTCTGAAATTCTGTGAAATTTGAGATTTATTTTGCAGAGTGCAGTCAGAAGGTACACTGCACATTTCGTGTTTAAGGATTACACCATTTTGACATAGCAGAAAATATAACATCTTTCTCCATGTAACTACAGTATGTAAGTGCATATGATCACAATTATCCCATGTATCCAAGTATTAACAGCTGGTGCAGGTGGTGAACTCCCCGCTAAAAATGAGAAATTTAATTTATTTAAAGCAGACCTGCTGCCATATCTCTAATGTAATGTACTCTATGTGGTTTAATGGATTTTGAATTACTATACAATAGAAGCAGGCTGATGTTTTTTATCAATGTTTTTTATACCTACTCAGTACAAGACATTACCTCTTTACACACAATTAAGTGTATGTGCAGCCAGGCCTTTACCTGAGACGAATGTATGTGTGTGTATGTCGTGCGTGAGTAGACCCACACTTTAAAACTGACACTGGCTGGGCTGATTGATTATGACAGCGCTATCTTTTATTAGCCCTATGGCTCTTATTAAAATTCTATCTTACAGGGAAAAAGCTGAAGCTTTGGCTGGATTAATACAGCAGATTTATTATTTTAGCACACATAGGTCTGGGTAATCAGGGAAGGCACTGTGTTTTTGACAGTTACGGTGAATAAGGTGCGGCTTTTCATTTAACTGTGCTGCCAACTCTCTTAAATAGCTAACTGGGAGGGGGTAAACTACATAAGTCAGTCAGAATCAGAATGGAATTTATTTTCCATTTAAATTTGCATAGATTAGGAATTTGCCTCCATGTTTGGCACACAATATACAGCCCTTCAGTTCACAATCAATATATTTCTCACAATGATAATACAACCATAATCTTAAAGAGCCTGTCTATTTTTTTCCCTCACCCTTTTTAAATAAAAGATTTCTAAACATTGCATGCTATTTGTTAAAGTCGATACAGTTGAAATATGCTTTTAATGGCCAATTCTGAATGACCAATTCTGAACCATGCCCAGTATACCCAGCTCATCTAAATAGGTAGTCTTTTAAAAAGGTGTCTCAAATTAAGAATGTTGGAGAAAGAAATCTGAGTGTAAAAAATAATCTTTAGATAATATATACATAACACATAAAAATCCTATAATCCATTGCCCTGAGCAGTTTTAGCACTCCTGATACCAGCCATGAGTTCGAATAGGTGTGCTAAAGCAGGGGAACACCTGACTTGTGTAGAGCGGCGGGCCCTCAGAACTGCAGTTGAAATCCCTTGCAATAAAGAGCCACCCACCGAAAGGTTTTTAAGGGAGCTGAGCGTGGTTATTTTTTGCATCATATTTTTGGTGACTTTAATTTGAGAGTGTGCCATGTGAGATTTCTTGAGAAATATATTGTTTGGATTGATGCAAGTGACTGATTCTAAAATAAAATGAATTACTCATGTTTGAATGAGCATTCATAAACCCATGCCTTGTACTGCACTAATATGCATTACATTGTAGCAAATGATAGCAGCTTGTGTTTTAAGCGCCTGAAGGAAAAAAAAGCGAGGACAACAACAACAACAAAGAACAAATTGAAGTGCCAACATGTCTGTATGCAGCATAATTGCAAAATGAAGAAGTAATATTTACTTTTAGTCATGAAAACCTGTGGAGTGAATTAATGGAGACCCAACGGAAAAAGCAATTATATTCTCCTCTCTGTGCTAGAGAGCTAGGCTTCCCTGTGCACTGAACGGAAACCACGCTAAATGAATATGGGATTCACAGGCTTTATTACAAGATGACCATAAAACGTGTTTTAATGAATTCATTCCAATCACTGTCTACAGTGGCGGAATAGTGGCTGCTTTTATTACGTCCTTCACAATCTGCATATTTAAAAAATATTAGTAGGTAATCAAACACTTATTTTTGTGCATGTTTGTATCAGTTTTATAGAGATGTCCCATTAGTGCCCATACAGTAAGCATACAGTAAGCAATGGTTTTTATGGCCATCTCTAATTAATAGGAGAAAAACAATTAAATGTAGGGAGGATTATTAGATGACATTTTCTGACCTCTGTGAGTCGGTAATGCTTCAGAACATGTGTTCTAATGCATACTGACTGGCTCATGATGAGAATCAAGTTCATTTGCAATAATATAGATTTGCATAGATTAGGACTATAGGCTGTTTTGCATAGGTGAGGAAAATCCTGTCCATTGATTTCGAATCATGCTTGTTTTCCACACGCTGTCGCCCAATCGGATTTCGCTCCCACTGTTTTCTGATGTCAGGGTCAGCCAGGCTGCTAAAACTGTCGCTGGCAATTTGATGGCACCTCAGGCGGCTGGGGAAACGTGCAGGCTCTTTCTCTGACTATCGCCAGGGCCCAGGAATCAATTCCCTCTGTTTACAGACCATTTCACAGCCCTTTACCTGCAACATCACTTGTGTCAGGCCCATAAATACCCATGGATATATAATGGTTGGATTAGCATAATGGTTGGAGCTACTCCTTTTGCCAGCACAAAAGGAAATGTCAACACGTCCCCCTCTCTGTGAAAGCAATTAGGGGGCCATTACGCGGCCTCACTGGAAACATCATCAAGGTTAAAGACAACCCGAACACCCCTCTGACCACTTTTTTATTCTAGCCTCTAACAGATGAGCCATGGAGGCTGAAGTGTTAGTAAACAGAAGGCAGGAGTGCGCTCTTTAAGCTCATCCCTAATCAGCTCGAGCACTCAGCGCGGGACAAAACGAGCAGCGTTTGGCTGCCTTTCCTTTACTATTTCTCGCACTTTGAGGACACATAGCTATTGCACCAAAACAAAAACTAAAACGCTTTCAAATGAACAGTTATGAGTACACTGAGCATCTACTTTTAAGTCTTTTAATGGGAATGTACTATGTACTGCTTGTTGATTAAAGGAGAATTCCAGTTTAAAACTAGTGACAGTATAAAAAAACACTATGCTGTACAAGACCATTAAGAAACAACTCAAAAGTATTTACCCCAAAGCACTTCTTGTTACTTCAAAGTACACTTCCACCTTCCAGATTATTGTTAGAAGGGGATTTTATTCATCTTTAAAATCGAAAATTTTACTTCAGAGACAAATGCAGCATCACTGTAAAAAAGCAAGTAGGTGAGTACAGCAGGTGTAGTGATGGTAACCAGAATGCCCTTTTAACTCATTCATTATTTTTAAAAACACGAGAACATGTTTTCTATCAAAAACATAGCACAAATGCTGTGCTCTGAGCTTACCGCTATAAGTCTGCTGATTGTTGTCTAGTCTGATATTTTTAGTCATGTTGCTTAATTCATCATGTTTGAAAGAAGAAGAACATGCATGCCTGCATCATAAGAGGTAACAGAAATGCATTTACTGGATAAACGTGAACCAAACACAGAGTGCGCATTTTTCATGTTAGCTAATGATTAATTATAGGTAGAGCAATGCTGCTTAATTAGTTATGTTAAAAAGCTTATTTAAATGGCATACAGCAGGTGCAACTGGAAGACAGTATGCATGTTATGCAAATGCAATTAACACATTTATGATGATTCAATTATTGCTCTGTTATGCAACACAGTGTTGTTCTCAGCCATGGCTTTCATTACTTTTTTTTATGATTTATTGAAGATTATTACTATTACAATATCATTGGTGATGCCAGTTGGTGAGGCAGTTTTTGACAAATATCACATTCAAAGCTGCATCATTATGAGTACGACTTAAAGCCTTTCTGAGGATGGAGCAGACACAAAAGAGCAAGGAAGTGTGAAATAAAAGTTTACTTTCTTTGTTGCTTTCTTTTTTCACAGAACGGTTTACACATCCCACCAAAGGAGAGTTAAGAATCAAAAGGCCTTGTAAGTATTGCTACAAAACTGCTAAGGCAAGCAAGGCCAATGAACAATAGTTCATGACCACCTATCATTCGCTGGGTGGTCAGTTTTGGCCATTGGAGTTAACATTAGCACCATAAGGGTCACGGCCTTGAGGGGAAAAAACACACCCCTGTTATAACGACCTCAGTTAAAATGAGAAAAGCACACGTGCTGTACCCCAGCTTCAGCCTTTATTTACATTTTATTTATCTTTCGCTCAGTGTGATGATGAAAATGTCATATTTAGTTTGACAAAAATGCAAACATTAAATTCAAGCAGTTTATTTTATTCACAGTCATAAAATAATGACAGTTATGATCTGTGTCTACACTGTGAGCTCTACAGAAAGCCATCTATATACACTGCAGAAATTACTCATGATTAGTCAAATTAGGTGTGTTTATGTGGGAACTTGTGGGTGGCCAAGGGGGAGTAATGCTCTCAACATCTTTAATGCAAAGATGGCTATGGTTTTTGCTCCACACCTCCAGTCTACCCACACAATGATAAGTCACCAAGCTATGCAGTATTGATTGGGGTCCTAGAGACTTATCTAAAGAGGAGGCGGGGGAGAGTGATTGTGTTTTACAGAGAACATTATCAGTCCCTCAGTGGCATTAGAGTCCTCTCCTTCTCTTATATACACACACACACCAAACCCAGAGCACAAGTGCAGTGTCCCAGCTCAAAGAGAGCTTAGGGTCTGATGGTAACATGCTACACTGACCATATTGCAAACACTGACCATATTGCAAACACAGCCTCTCTTGTTTATGTTTGCAGTGAGAAAACATAACATGACATGCCATTACATGTGAAACAGGTCCAACTACTGTATGGTGGCTGAGCACGAAAGCACGTGACAGACCATAAGACTCACTTACTCTTTCATAAGGTTATATATCATAAAATGAAAAAAAAAAAAGTGAAAAAAATCTATTGTCTGTCTTTTTGCTTGGGTTTGAAAAAGCTTTAAAATCTGTACTCTAAACACACTGTTCACCATGTTGCTCTCGTCCCACTCAAACCACCACAAGCTACACGCTAAAGCACTAAGTGGCACTGTTAGGCATGACATGCCTTGAGTGGTACAATCTGATTGGCTGAGAAACACCCTCATTTGCTTTTGTGATTTGTGATAGTAGCACGTAAGTTGAATCATAGAAGTACAGCAAAAACTTTCTTTACGTACTCACTTTACTCGGCACCTGTCTTTGCGCTTAAGCAAGCCTTTCAGTCAGTGATAGTGCAAACCACATAAATCAGCTTGGGTCATCCACAATTGGACAGCGTACCAGGCAGCAAATAAGATGGACAGCTGAATATTTTTTATAGACTGTCCTGAATAAAACAACATTCAGGTAAATCTGCCCAATTTTGAGAAAACTGAATTTGATACTGCCACAGTTTCATGGCTCTAACCATACTGCAAAATGCTTCTACTTTTTGTAGTTTAATAAAGGACTGGCCTTTATTAAACTATATTTAACACAATTTTTGGTGCTTCAAGTTTTTATATTTCTTTTTTAGAACAAAAAACATAACATCACTCCTTCTCATTCTGTTGCTGAAATACAATACGACATAATGCAACTGCATTGCGTAAATAATTACACATCTGGGGGATAATTACAACAAACACTAAAGCAAGCAAACCACGCAATATAGTTAATATGGTTGTCTAGCAACACTCAAGCACTCAAAAGATTAATCCATGAACAGCACAATGACTTTCAGTAAGAAAGTGTGTGTGTGTGTATGTGTGTGTGTGCGTGTGTTTTACAATAGCTTTAAACATGGTCAATCAGATCTTGGAACTGAAACTTTCCATTATATAACATGTATTTTGTCTCAACTGTGTGAAACAAATGTATCTGCCTTGCTTAACTGCACACACGCAAGTGTGTTTTTAATCTTGGTCACCTGTTCTACTTTTTTTATGTGCGTGGATGAAATAGAGTAGGATGACTTTGTCAGAAAGTCGCATGGATCCTTGTCTGAGCATGGGCAGCCAAAAGCAGCAGGATGGATAAATCTGTCTATTAGAAGAATTTAAATAACTTTTACAGTTTCATCGTGGTCTATTTGTTAGGCTGGAGATTTATGCCCAGCCTGAGAGAGGGTTCTGGGGTTGGGATGTGTCCCGTCTGAAGATTAAATCCAGATCAGCCTGGGGAGAGACCTGCTTGACTGCCATAATCCACAATTGCAGATGATCTTATCAGTTAAAAAATCGCCTGGAGTCAACGGCCATGCTGAACGAGAAATCTTTTTTTTTTCTGTTCCTTCTACTCTTTCTTCAAGGCTCCCCTTCTTTCCTCCCCCCTCCCTTTCACCCCCCTCCCTCCTTACCTTACTCTTTTTCTACTCATGTAGTGTGTAAAATCGTAAGCTGTACTATGTACAACCGATCCATGTCATTGCTAATGATATTCTACATGAGCTCCCTCCTATCAGCCAGGTGCAATCTGAGGCGAGCAGTGGCCTAACGAGAAATTAAACATTTCTTCATGTGGCTGCCGCCACTTTAATTGATTGATGCTAAAAGTTTAGCAAATAAAAAAGCTAGCGGGCGATCAGAGGCAGACTGGTGTGGGCCCTCAGAGGGAAGCGGGCCGGATTGAAAGTGGCAGCTCGTATTTTCGGCTTCAGCCGCCTCTGTCATCATGGGGCTGTGTGTGTGTGTGTGTGTGTGTGTGTGCGCGTCTGCCTCTTCACACGCGAGCCAAGCTGAAAGACACATGTACTGCGAATCAGAGAATCAATAGAACACTTAATGAACAATTAGGGGAACAGCTGTAGACCTGTCAAAGACCCATCTGTACGTGGCTGAGAGCAGGGAAGGGAGCGAGAGGGGTGAGGGAGTGAAGAGCTTTCTGTGGTGTGGATGGAGTGCTAAACACCAAGTCCATCATTTACACCCCCAACACACTCACACACATACACACCACACACAAGCCATAACAACGGCCTTAGAGCAGGCCAAACAGCTCTTACACACAAAGTTAGGGAAAAACTACACATTATTAATGCATATTAATGCAAAACCACATACGTGCATAGGCCATTTTATAAAGCCTTCCATGAATGGCCCTGCCTCAGCCCACATGAAATGGCTTTATGGTAGAAATATGGAAATGGCTGATGCCATTCATCAAGGCCCACGTCACATGAACGAATCGATAAATTTGCCAAAACTATGGCGTTTAATTAAAACGGCCGGCCAGACCCAGGCAGTTTGTTTTTGGCGTGCAGCTGTGGCCGTTGCCACTTATGGCTCAAATGAATACATAAGTGCGGACATTAGTCCTCGGGCTACTAAATCACAGTCACCTCGGAGAAGGGGGCTGGACCACCTCGCAGCATGCGCACACCCTTCTGCCACAATATTAAATTAATATCTCTCCCCCCATTCCGCAGCGCGACTTTTAACGTATTCATGACACATAGAGAGATATTCTCCAAAGCTGACACACATTTCAAATGATGGGCCTGAAGTCATCCTTCCTGTCCACTTGTCATAGAAGTGTCGACCTTACATGTCAATCATGTGGAAAAATAGTCAACAGCAGTAAACACACACAGACACACACATGTACACACACACGCACACACACTGCTGTTAAAACGACTCAACCTTCGGCTGCCTCGTCAGACATTATTACGTATGGATTACTGAACTATGACTGACAGATATTATGGTTAACTAAGCACAAGTATCTGTACAGGGGGATAGGCAGAGGCTTATAATTGACCTTGGACACCCTCAGTCGTGCTTTATTAAAACTTCATTTAAAGAAGACCAAACCTTGGCGAGGTAGGTAGTCACGGCCATAATGGATTAGATGGGAATCCATTATGCATCGCACACAAGAAAAAGTAGGGCTGAGGACCTGCTTAAAAATATATTTTTAGTACAGAAAATTAATGCGCTCACCCAGGCCACTGAATCATTTTAAATGGCCTTTTTTAGTATATGGGTATACGTGTTAAGAAGCCCTATATTTCAGCCGCGTGTGGACTAATGGCTCGTTAATGAAGAAATGCTTTTTGGATCTTTGTGCTATGTGGTAGCGAGGTGCTATTTTGGGCATATTTTTTAATAAAGTGACCATATTTTGCATTACAGTTATCACGGTGCCTCATAGGGCAAAAGACTGTAGCTGTTTAAGCTGTCTTTGTTGAATGCATCTTCCTATACAGACAATGTATAATGTTATGAGAAGTTTTTTTTCTGGTTTTTTTTTTTTCATCTTTGGAAAACAGCGGCTGCCCCTTATAATGTGGGGACATTCTGAAACGAATGAAGCAAATTACTTGAAACAAAATCTTGCCACATTGAAGTACATTAAGGTTAAGATGGCTTTGTCCATTACAATTTTTCAGTGATTGGTTTTGTTACAACAGCAATGATATCCACACCAAAACAAGGGCTATAAAACCAAGTAATTAATAATGATGTGAATAATTCAACACTGACATTTCCTTTGTATTAAAAAGGGCTGATTGTAACATCAGGTGGGCCGATGTTACAATCACTGTTAATGCACGGTTGCAATTACAGGCAAATCCCCATTAATTAGCTGCAGATTTACTGTGGCCCAGTGCATTATAAAATGTGCAGGGCTGGAGCACACTGAGACTCTCAGGCCTAGTGTGTGTCTGGAGGAAACAGCAATGGGTGGACTTCCCTTCACCCTCACAACTGTCCTAACACCCACCAAAGCATGCAAGCAGCAGGGGCGCCCCTTCGTTTCAGTTTTTTAAGCGTGTAAAGCAACACTGGCTGACATTAGGAGTATTTCAGAGACAGATGTGCTGTGAGGTGTCTCCTCATATTGGAATGAGTGTCGGGGTGTTCAGAGTGTATTTGTGAAGCCCCCCCCCCCACACACTCTTTCTCTCTGAGCCTCCATCTCAGCGCTGGAGCACACATAGCTGACTCGACAGGCCCAACAGCAAGCAATATCCCCTGCCTTCAAGCCCACGCTGGCGGCAGCTCAGGATGGATTTGGTTAGTAAAACGTGACGAGGGGGCTCGGCCATGCCTGAGAGGAGAGGGGAATGAGGAAGCCGCCGTTTGTTCGGCATCACCCGGGAGACACGAGAAATCGCCAGCGAGATTTGCTGTCACCTGGAAAGGAAATGGAAACGGGCACACACATCTGTTATCCAAATGTTAACTTCGGGGCCCGCCATGTTGTCACAGTGACGAGGGTGAAGGGGGCGGGGGCTGAGCCACAGTGGGGAAATATTTCACCTGCACAGTCAAGACAGGGAAATAACACCTCACAAGCTTAACTCCTTTACCCCCAGTCCTATTATTCAGTAATTACTCAATGATCACACTGCACAAAATAACCTACAGACGTATGATGAATAATAACATACAATCTTGGAACAACAAATAGAAATAAATCTGTAAATACATACATAGGAATATATTAAAAGGTGAAATGCTACAGGCATACTTACAGGCCCTTAGAAGTTAATGGCTTAGTCAAGTTCTACTTAGAGGCTAAAAATGCTGAAATGCAATACTAAAGCAGCTGCGAGAGTATTGAACATTTGTTTACATACAATGTAGTCTGTGAGTAATTGGACAATTTTTGTTATTTTAATTGGATTCGGAAGAAATTAATACAAGCTTAAAGAGACCAATTTAAACCGTACAGCCTCATATTTTTTTGTGCTTTTTCCCCTTAGCTCCACTTATGGGATTTGTGTGGTTTTATTCACACAAACAGTAATAATTATTTTTTACAAGACCATTTTCTCTTCTTTCTACCATTTTAAGGTTAAACAAACTGTTTTTGTTACTATGCACTTAAGATTGATTATATATAAATGTTTTTGTTCTAATTGGTTGCCACTCCTTATAACCTTAATGTGAATGAGTGGCACCAAGCTGCTGAAGGCAGAGTGGACATATAGTACAGCTCCAGAAAAAAAAAAAAAAAAGAGACCACTGCAATTTATTTTTAAATCAGCAACTATGAGTATGACAACCATTCCATGCCAATGTCTGTTAAATTCCTACACAAGCACCACATTCTGCTTTATGAGGTACTGACAGGTGATCACCAAAATCAAATCTTATTTCATGAGAAAAAGTATAAAAACACTGCTGTAATCAACACTCTCCTCTTGCAATGTGACCATGGCTATCTTCCAAGGCTGGGTATCTCCTCTGGCATTGCCAGGTGTATAATGTAGTATTAAAGCAGCTTCTGCTTATAGGGAGTGATTTAACTTTCAGTTTTGCTATATCTAGAATCACTTGTAGGTCTTCATTAACGCACATGGTCAAACAACCATAGCTAGTTGACCTAAAATAGCCTGCAGAAAATCAGCTGTAATTCCTACAAAGGTCACTCACAACGTGCATAAAGTTGACCCTTCAAATATAATGTCTTTCAAATATAATTTCCTTAAGGACAGAGCAAAACCACGTCCAAATACTACATACTATGTAAAGATAGGAACTGTGCAGAAAAAAAAAACCTGTCAGTGTCCAGTTATTCAGATTTAATAAATAGGGGATGCTGAAAAAGCAGCTAAAAAGATGAGTGTACAAATAAGTAATAATCACAACCTTCAGACTAAATACCAGAGTTTAACATAATTCGAGTAGATGGTCAAGGTGCTTTGACACTGACAAAGACCAGCACAGGTAATCTACAGCAGGCCAAATTTAATTCCAATGGATATGTCCTGGGCCATCCATCATGGCTAGCTTTCTCTCTTCTCTCTCTCCCTACAGCGTAGATTCTCAGTAGGGCACTGCTAAGCACGAGATGACCACCACTAATTAAGAGGCACTCTGCATAATAAATGCACTGGTCTCAGCTCCATTGGGGAAAATAGCTTCAGCAGTGTGCATTACAGTTCCAATGGGGCAAAAAAGATGTAGTCAGCATAGTAGATGTCAATTAAGATGTATTATATAATAGGTTTCATATATTTATTCTTTTGTTTCCTTAAAGAACCACGCTAGATAAAAAGATTTGTGCATGCGAAAAACCTTTAAAAGTTCCAAGTACCTTTCACATAACGTTTTTTTATCAATGTCATAGTGCTTTCTAGTACCTTTACATGTAAATAGTCTTTAAACTTTACCACACATTAAACTTTAAAAGAATGACGTGGGGAACCAATTGTTTTTTAGGTAACCAAAAAAGATTTTTTATGGCAATGTGCTCCTCGTGGCACCGTTATTTTTAAAAGTATACATTTTCTGTATTCTCAAATCTTCATATTAGCACTTGTTTTCAGCATTACAGTTATGAGGCCTGGAAAGTACAATGTGATTACCCAGTTTCATGAAGAAAGATTGTCAGTTGATTTCTGAAGTGTTTCATTTAACCAGGTTCATAAAAAAAAAAAAGCATTGAAACAAAATAAAAAAACAAACCCAAACAAAAAACCCACAAATACGCTCTAGTTCAACACAACCGAATCATGAATGTCTTGACAAGTTGATAATGCAAGTGCAAAGTGCAAAGATAGCAAAATAAAGAAAGAAAGAAATCCTCTCAATATGTCATCAGTTCATTGAGGCTGCATGTCTGGTCCTTTTCTGCTGCAGCCTTTTGTGCTATAGCCTACGGCCAAGTCAGATGTCATATCCTATCTCATCAAAACGAGACCCAGCAAAAGAGGGAAACTTTATTCAGTACAAACTGTGGGCAGAATGTCTCTCATAGAATTCCTGCTTCTTTCATGTGTGGAATTTGCTCGGCGGCACAGATTAGATTTTTCAGGAATCTGCAGGAATCAATGCCTCTATTGGCGGCTGTGTTAAAACAGAGTGCCGAGGCTTGATGTTGTGCTGCAGCAGCTGCTGGGATACAGCATTTACCCCCCCACAACCCCCCCGGAGAGCATGACACATTAATCAAATATTCATACAGGCAGCATCGTAAATACAGACAAAGTCCCCTCAAAAGCCCCACTGCCCTGAAGCACAAACGCCCTTTCATGTAACACTCACAGAATGGTCGGCATCTCACTGCATTCTTCTGCCCTAACGCTGCTTTCCTCTCTCCTCTGTGTGCAGTTTCCTAAAAACAGCGCAGAATGAATTTACTGATCATAGACTCAAGTGCTGCAAAACACTGAATTGATGGCCTTATTGTACTCGGCCACTGCTGTCTTCACGGCGCACTGCGGTATAAACAGACAGTTGATTCTTCTGCCTTGGCTTTCAGAAGGGCAGCCTGTTCCCCCAAACAGGGCCATAATCGAAGGCCATGCCCTTTTTAATACAAGAATTTGTATTTAACATGAAAATAGCACAAGCATTGCTCAAACAGAACAGAAACAGAAGAATTAACCATGGCAACATTGAATCTGACACAAGGAAATTTTCTTTTCCTCTGAAGAGTGTACAGTCACCAATTGTCTCTCTCCTTTTCATTTTTTCCCGCTCTTTGGACTCTGGGTAGTGTGGGTGTGGTTTACACTTTTCTGGAGTTTTACACAATTATTCCACTTTATTGCACAGTCTAAGCAATCATAAATAACATATATAGGAAATAAAGTAAAAACATTAAAGTATATGCAATCTATTAGAAGTCTTTAATTTATTGTACACAATCGTGGAGACCAACATTTTACAAGAAAACTTATGATCATTGTGAAAACTGATTTTGGCAAAACAAGAACGTCCTTCCATTTAATTGTAGCTTGTGAAATCTTTAGCCCTCCTTAAAAATGACAAAATAAATCTTCTCACACTACCAAGAATGAGCACTAGTACAACAGCTGTATGGAGTATCAAACACTTGGGCAAATCACCCATCATGTACCAAAATGGCTATACATAAAGTCCTTCAAAATGCAGACCACATGTTTGAAAAGATGCGAACCAACAATTCCTTCAAGGACTAACAAAAGTATAACAAAAGTAGAGAACTCTAATTAAAAACGCCTATAGGCAAGATGAAATGGCCAGTGAGACTTCACTTACATTTTCTCAATTCTTATGCAATGGCACCGAACTGCTGTGATTTGTGTCCTGCGTAAAGCTCTATAACAGTGAATTCATCCCTTCTAAAGACTGTCACGGTTTTAGCAGCACTGATATCTTAGGACTCATACTGGACTCATTGTAAGTAGAAAACAATCATTAATCAAACACCCTTATGCCACTGCAACTGTGTAGTCTCAATAGTTAATAGCCTCATACTCTCTCCCCATTCCATGCATGTGTGTGTGTGCGTGTGTGTATAAAAGTGCTAAGATTTCAGTGTATCTTTACAGTACATTTTGGAAGCACTCAGAGCTTGTGAGTCTTTTGCAATAGCATTACATACTGCATGCTTCCAGGAGGCACTAATGCATGTTTTGAACAGTGGTGTAGATTTTACAAGCCTGTAAATACACTGTTTTCTACTTCTCTTTAGTCAAAGCACAAAGTGCTATATGCTGGAAGCCTGCCCAAAAACAAACTGATCATCCTTCATTATTCTTTAAACTGGATAGGGGTGCTTCTCTTACAAAACCCAAAAGGGAAAGAATAAATATTTTGTACCAATCAATGTGTAACTAATACTAATAATTATATTTTCTCAAAAATGATCCTTTTAATTGTAAATACTGGATATATGCTACACATGACTATTCAATGGCATTAAAGTAATACCCTGAAGAAGTTTCCCCCTTTGATGAGAAATATAATTGAGTGTAAGCATCTGTGCAAGAATGAGCATGTTTACAGTGTTATGTTGACGTCATGGCCCATATTCAAAGTCTCTGAGTGCTGTTTATGGAGGGTGTTGCGTTCTAGCTCTTAGAGACATGGATCAGAAAAAAGAAGAAACAAACAAAAAAAAAAACACAACCTGACATTGTTTAAGTACGTTTAAGTACATGCCCAACAAGCACAGTGTGTCCTGGTATTACTGGGACATGTAAATGTAAAGTTTGTTGGAAAGAAACACCATATCCAAAACAGCACTTCTACTCTGTAAATACAGGTCCCAGGTCAGGGCTCCATGCTCACAGCAGCACAAAGTCCCCTGCAGTAGCCCCAGGTTTTCGTTTGTCTCTGATGAAGGGCCACTCTCTCTTCTCCACAGGGCCTGTTAGTTCATAATCTCGCCCATGCCCTTTCATAAACGTGAATGCTGGGTACTTCTCTTTCAACGATGGCTGTAGCACCTACCCCATATAAAACACAAAGAAGAAAATAGAAAACACTTTACGAGTAAAGCAAAGTAACTTTGAGAGTATTTTTTGTTCTTTTACAGATTTCAATATTTTAGACAGAAATCTGTAAAAATAAAATAAAATTACTCACAATCTGATCATGACATCAAGCACGTCATTTTACACAGCTAAATGGTGCCACCTGCTGGCAGGCTCGAAACCTACTGCAGTGATTTCTAATTCAACAAAGTGATCGCTAATTCAACAGTCTGACTTTTCGGAATATAACATATTTCATGTAATCATATAACAACAGAAATGGCTTCTGGGCCGTTTATTATTTAACACATAAAAAACCCAGCTTGAAACCTGACCAGGGAAAACCAGTCTCATAGTCTCAAATTCTGGCTATGGTGTGCAAAGATATTTTTTAAGAAATTGTACACAAGTGCTGATTTATGCTCACCTTTGAGAGTTCATTGCTGATTCTTTCGTAATCCTGAACACTTTTTGAGTAGAACCCTATAGTGCAGCTGGGGTCCATTTTAATGAAAGGCATCTTTTTCGGGGATGGACAATGATATGACTAGAAAGAATAATATCTGTTAGAGGGTTTTATGTAGTAGTTTTTTACACACTCATGTGTGTAAGACAAAACAAATAAAACTTTCTTTATTTAACAAACGGTCCATTCTATCTATTATTTTCTGTGACAGAAATGCTAAAAGAATGGATCAATATTTATGTCTGTACAAACATACTACTGCATACCAAAGTGTAAAAATAAGTTATCGTACGGAAATAAAAGGATATGCTACTACCGTATGGTAGAGCTGATATATATATAACATAGTACATATTTTAGACTATGCTTCCCTTTTTGAGGGAGATATGTCTTAGATGTCAGACAGAGGGGTAAATCGACTCTTTTGTTCAGTAATTGAGTGCAGAGGGCTGCTTTAAGATTCATACCCCTAAGTACTAACAGAAACTATTAAATTCACATCACTAGGCAGTGGTCAGCTTTTTTTAATTCCACATTACCTGCAGAGGAAAATCGCTTGTGCTGACATCCACAAAAGACTGACAGTAATGAGGGTCCATGTAAATCAAGCTGTCATCTGCAAGGACAAAACAAAAGACAAGTTATTCAAAAAAACACCCCGATTATTATAATGCATATCCTTCCTCAATTTCTATGCAGAGCAGTTCAAAGTCATCCACTGACTCTGTTAGGTTCCTAACAATTGTGAGCTCAAGTATGCAGGATTTTATTTATTTATTTTTGTGCTTAGTCCTTCCTGATCTGGAATAGATTAAACCCTGCATAATGAAATTTGGTTGTACAAGCACATTCTTTACACTGGAAAGGCGACTGTCGTTTAATTTTGGTGCGGGAAAATTACTTTTACAAACACGCAATTATATTCCGTCATTTGCATATGATAAATGCCAGCGGCAGGTTGGACCTGGCAGGGAGAATGTATTGCTTGTCGTTTAGACATCATCGCCAGCTGTATTTCAAATTGCTAAAATGTAAATGGGTAAATATTGACTACCAGCATGTACAACTGAAGGTTCCTACTGGCTGCTGAAGGTGATGGAGAGTGGGTTGCTTCATGTAGCGCAGACATTTATGCATGCTACTTATGGAAATCTATTATAACTCCTACTTGGGATGCTCATACGTGATGAATGGGGCACCGTTTCGATGGGTCAGAGAAAATAAAATAAGCACTGTTTCACTGGTGGGGCTTGTGTCTTTGTGGAATGCATTAACTTACTTGTTCTCTTTTTGAACCTTTGGAAAATTATGCAAAATGAGCTCAGAGTAAGAGACTCACCTTGAAATCCAACAAAATAGTAGGCCTGTTTTGGTTTCCCTCCAATGATGCCGATACAGTACTCTAGGCTTAAGATGCCCTAGGAAAAGTAAATTACAGAATATTTAATAAAATCTTAGCATGTCACTGCTTGAAAAAATGTACATACAACTGTAGAATTCCACTCCCATGTGGCTTTTGACAGAAAAGCCAAACGTCAAATGTGGAGTTATTCAAAATTGTATTGAAAAAACTGTAAAACTGTATTGAAATGGGTGATTTCTACATAAAAAATGCAACAGCCACTCAATTTAACCTTTACACTGTCACAAACACGTAAAGTGCTTCTTGTAAACATAGACAACAAAATTACTTACTGTAAAAAATAATTTAAATATGAACTATTCTTTAAAATAAGTGACTGCACCTTGTTTACAAGACTCACCTTGACAAAGTTAAAGTAGTCAGGATTAATCTTCTCTCCACCCAGTCTGATGGGGATGAGGATGATGACGGCCCTGTTGTCAGCCACAAGCCCCTCAGGGCCTCCACATGTGTCTATCCGAGCTGAGTGGCTCTCAATAACATCAGCACTGTACACTACAGTTAATCAATAACACAGAGGTCACAGAAAGGTCATTTACCTGTCTCTCACAGTTACTTGGTTCAAGCATATAAGAATGTCTGATTGCATTTCTTTTAGTCTTCCCTTTATTCAAGAACATTTATTAAAGGGGACATATTATACCTCTTTTTAAACAAGTTATAAAAGGTCTAGAAAATAAAATGGGCTGTTTTTTGCATGAAATCAATGAAGTTCTTTGCACAAAATCACTCTCACACAAAAAGATCTCACCAGCTCTATTCTTGACAGTTTCAGTCCCTTTCAAAATAAACCGTTTAAGGGCTCTGTCACTTTTATGCAAATAAGCTGTTGCTGGCCACGCCCCACCCATCCCATGCTTACGCTGCACATTTACCACATGTGAAAATGGCAGAAAACAGAGGCGCTATCCAGCCCTATATGTTCAACCCCGAGTCGGACCCCGAGCAAGATGAACACCACACTTCTTGTGTGACTTGCTTTTGCCTGTAGCCGTAGCGCTCAGCGTCTTATGCGGGCTCGTAAAACCAGCAGATACAAATGGCGGATCTTCAACTAATCTAGTAGGTGGGGGCTCAACAGATGAGGGGTGGTTCTATGCAAATTTCCTCATCCTGACGTCAGGATATAGGAACCATCCAAATGGCTCATAGAAGCATGATTCCTGAAACCAAAATCTTTCAATTGACTCACAGAAAATGGATGGATTTTTTTTTTTCACGCTTGGAGTGCTTATAGGAGCAGTAGAGACCCAAATGGAAATACAAAAGGATGCAAAAAGTGAGTTTTGCATATGTCCCCTTTAACACACATTACACCTTAGGAGTGCTTCTGTTAAACCAAACTGGGAAACAGATGAAAATCATATATTACTAAATCTGGTTGTGCACATGTCATTTATGGGCAAATGGTGTAAATATATACAGAAGCATACTGAGGACACTAAACTGTGCATTACAGTGTAAAGCTTTATGGCAGAAAGCCTGTCAACTGAAGGCCAATCAGGGAGAGGGCTGAATAATTAACAAATTCTCAAACTCATTTTTCATACCTGTGCAGTCCTGTGCCACATAAACATTTATGCCTTTCAGTCCTGGGTCTGTCGCCTCATTCATAGCTTTTCTACATTCCACAATGAGGAAATAAAAGAGGGTTACTTAATTTTTTAATCAAGAGTACTATAAATAGTAACATAAATTTCAAATTTACTGTCAGCATTTACTCAGCTGAATATCTTACATATATAAGGTTGTGTGCACCTGTGACAGTAGTTCAAAGCAAAAATAAAAGTAAATCTTGAGCAATGTTAGAATGTCAATTACTGTTTATACTAATATTATATTGTTAATACTAAACTGCAATAGGAAACCATTTCACTTGGCAAAGACATGAAAAAAACATACCAACCTGAGTATGTGTGCCACCACTGCAGGACCATACCAGTCCCCTGCTCTTTTTCCTGAGGTCATGCCCAGACGGATCAACCTGTGGACTCCCAGCTGCGCAGATGGAGTATCACCAAACCAGGAGACAATGGTGTGATGGTACACCTCTTTCAAGTGGGAATCAGCCTCTTCTGCGCCACCCTGGCAGAGGGGTTGCGGGACCCTTGGTCTGTCTCCCTGCAATGAAGCTTCTAATGAAGCAACCAGTCTTCGTGCGGCACTGCTGGTTCGTGTTTCTGTGTCCAGAGGCTCCAAGGTCAATGCTTCAGGCCACGTCCAGTCTGAGAACAGAGAGTGAAAGAACTATTCACTACATTATTCTAAGAAGATTTGTAGTTATCAAAGCAAACACAAGCAGATATGGAAACAGTTTGTTTCCCCAAAGCTGTGGACACCTTTCACCCTTCCTGTGGTCCATTTTGATCAAAATACCATAAGGTAAACATGTCTTTTGTTCATATTCACATTTTCATATTGATTTCGATTATCCTACCCTTGTTCTATTTTAATTATACCCCATCGTGTGGTCTGTTAGTTTGTCATATATGGGACGGCTGGTGGCCAAGAGGTTAGGGCGATGCCCCTGCAATCAGAATGTTGTGGGTTCCCAACACTGCTAGTGTCATCACTGAGGTACCCTTGTGAAAGGTACCATCGCCATGTACTGCTCCTCGGGTGCTCCCTCATTGGTGGCAGCCCACTGCTTCACTTGGTGAAAGGGTTAAACGCAGAGAGAGAATTTCACACTGGGTGGTGGGTTCTTGTGTGACTATAAGGGGCACTGTACTTTATTCTGAAGAAGAGTGGCACAATATGTAGGACATAAAAGGAAACTGAGCCTTATATGATCAAACATGACAAACAGATTGACAGTATTACACTGTAATAATTTCCAGTCAAGTAGTCATTAAGTACAAGTTATTCACTTTAAGAAATGGTAAATATATTTTTCAGTATATAGTGCATCCACTTTGCCACCTTCATGCTCCTTGTAAACACCTCTAATGTTCAGACTTAGAAAAAGGCTGCAATTTCAGCTTCTTACAAAAGTTAAGGTTAGGGTGCAAATTTTCATAATTCCTGTTTTCGGAAATGGCTTTCTGAACAGCGAACCATTTATTCAGACCCACACAGTTGTCTTCTTACAGCAAAAGGATGGACAGAAACACTTGTGCTTTATGTTAGATCACAAGTGACAGGAAAGGTTAATTTTCTTCAGCAAAGATGAAAATGTTACCTTATGGTGATATCTGGATGGTCTAGTAAGTCTTGCATGGTTGTTAGAAGTCTTATTTTCTCTACATCTTTTGATAGTTTTAAACTCCAGTTTATGAAAATTATGCTTTTTTCACCTACTTTCATTTTGACTGTCCTCTTCTCTATGAAAGATCAGATCTGGTGATGCACAGGCCTACAGCATCTCCAGGGCAAGTCTGAAGAGGGGCATCAAAAAGGCCAAGTACTGC
>JBBPCX010000114.1:13873176-13891400 GCA_037974365.1 Hydrocynus forskahlii
CTCAGTAAAATATCGGACTGTTCGGTGTGCGCTGCACGGTCCGGTACGCCCTTGTGTACCGCGGTATTTCAGTTTTGCACTTCCTTTTGAAAATGCCGCTTAATGCTTACCAGGCTACTGTTAAGCAGTAAGTGCCAATAAGCGAAAGCCCTCCACCGTGAGTTAACGTCCAATCACTGTTGTGGCTCCACCCATTTGCCCTCTCTCACACTGACGAAGCTGGAGCTGAGCTTGCAGCTCGGCACACGGACGCGGAAAAAAGAAAAACAAACAAGAATGGCCAGCACTAGCGGAACAGTTGAGAGGCAGAAATTTGAAGAAGCACCAGCTACGTACAAATCTCCAGTATGGAATTTTTTTCGGGTTCGCTGTAGAATACAACGAGGTGTTCAATTAACTCGTTCATTTCTATCACAGAAAAAATAATGCGTTAAAAATTTACGCTGATTAATCACATTCCGTGGTGAGCTTTGACCCAGTCCCGTTCTGGCCACAGGTGCTCTGGAAAATAAATGAGAACATGCTGCTTGGCTCAGTGAATCTACAATTGAAGCAATAAGAAATATTTGTGTCATCGGAGTACAAAATATCACCACAATGCAAAGCAATTAGGACCTAACCCGGCAGTCTGAGCCAGCACAGCCCGATCCCAGCCCCAGCGGCCAGCCTCGGTCAGCCACACTCGACCAGGCGTTCAGGCACAGACCGAGTCTTCCTATGACTGACTAACTAACTCCAAGACAAAATGGTCTCTGTTGCTAAGTTCATTTTATAACTTAGTGTTGGAGAAATAATGTGAAGGGGTGTTATTCTACAGTTACTTCTAGGTTATAATTATGCCTTGTATGCATGGGTGCCGGAACCATTATATTAGGGAGAGACGTGTCCCACCCACTTCAAAAAATCATTAGTTTCGTCCCCCCACTTATCCACCCAGTGATTTGCATGAGTGAAACATGCGAGACGTTGAGTGCAGAGCATTTGCAACAAAAAATGTGTGCAATTAATTTAGATTAATTAATCTAAATTAAACTTTCTTTATTTTGGTCACTTACGGCAGGAAGAAATTTCCTGAATACTCTAGTCCTTTTATTACCTTATATTTTCACTACAGCTTTGATTTGAACACTAGGAACTGACCTCTGCCCAAGAAATGAAGCAGGATTGCCTGGGCCAGCATCATCTGTCCTGCCCTGAGAGTGCAGCCCCATCCACAGTCTGAAGTGATAGCTGAGTCTGGGAGAGGAGCAAACTCTTCCCGATAGGTCAGCCACACACGAGAAGCAAAGTCCCTCCGAAAGTCATCGACACTGCCCATGACGGCATCACATCCAAGCTCCTCGGTGGTGCATCTTTCTGCAGGGCTTTCTTCATCTGTTACAGAAGCAGCATCCCACAGCATCACAGCATGATGCATCAAAACATTTTAAAATATGATGTTGAGTAGTGTGTATTTATGTGTATATGCTAGGTTTCTTTTACCTTCTGCCTTAAAGTGATAACATTTTCCAAGCAGGAAAACTGGAGAATTGCGGCTGAAGGAAGTCTTTGTTTTTAAAACCCAACCTATGAGGAAAAACTGACATTGTAATTTGCTTAGCTCTTCACCTGTGCCTTATCATCCAATGCAATCCATGAGTCTAATGAAAAGCATCCAGACCTTGCTGGCAGAACTTACTGTACTTCACATTGTTCCAAGCTGACATGAACTTTGACTTTAGCTTCTCCACCTCGTCGGCCCCTTTAGTCTCCATTTCATCAGCCATGGAAGCGTAGAACCCATCACAGCACACTCAGAGGGGAAAAGGCCTGGAATGCTATAAAATTATACAACAGGTCACAGTGTTAATGACCAGCATATTAAGGAAGGTAGATGCATATACTAAATTTAAAGGTTGACTTGCACACAGCATATGCAATTTTAGCAAGGTTATGTTAAATTTAGATCATACATAAGTGTACTTAGTATAACAATTATTATAACATCACTATTATATATGTGGTACAGATCTTCTACGTTCAGCTGCTCCTAATTAGGGGTCACCACAGCAGATCAACTGTTTCTATTTCCTTTAATCCTCTGCCACACCAACTGAGAGCATGTCCTCCCTCACCACATCCATAAACCTCCTACTAGCCCCTTCTCTTTGTCCTCTTCCCTGCAGCTCCATCCTCAGCATCCTTCTCCCAACATTCTCCGTGCCTCTCCTTAGCACATGTGCAAACCAACGCAGCCTCGCCTCTTTGACTTTTCCTCCAAAAGGTCCAATTCGAGCTGTCCCTCTAATAAACTAATTCCTGATCCTGTCCATCCTCATTATTCCTAATGCAAATCTGAACCTTTTCAACTCTGCCACCTCCAGCTCTGCTTCCTGTCATTTCGTCTGTGACTATTGTGATGATAAACATTTCTCCATATCGTTACATTTTGGCACATGTATCAACATTTTAGCCTTACTGTAGAATAAAAATACTCATTGAGTTCTTAAAGCAGTTCAACACACGGCAGCTGTCTAAATTTGTGTTGTGTGGTCATCAAATCTCTCAAAAATCTCAGAAAACCAAGCTGGGGAAATTAGCCAAAGCTGCTAGGCTGTCACTGAGAGGAGCCGTTACGCTAGTTTGCTAGCTGAACGGATAAACATCAGAAAAAACTCAGAAATGTAACAGATTAGAGGTTAACAGAGAGACTCAGATGTCATATTTATACGCTATGTGATGGCAACAAGCGACTGTACCTTCTCAAACACTTTGCAAAATTTAGGAACTCACTTTGCCAGCACATCACTTTGTTTACATTTTGAGGAAGAAGCTCCCAGTGTAGGTGTTGTCGCGAGGTTTCGCGACACTCGGTGTGGGCGAGATCTGAGGCCGTGATGTTTTTGGGCAACGCCCACGTTCTAAAATATTTATATTAAATATGCTGATACATTTCCTAAACACCCTGTCACAGATCTGTCACACAATTTCATTAAAAAAGAAAAAAAAAAAACGAAATTGGGAAAAAAGAAATTGGGTGAAACCTTTATAGAAACAGCATCTTTATCTAAGATGATTTATTTAAATATGTTAACTAAAGCAGATTGAATTTATTGTCAATTGACTGAAGTACTGTTATTCTCTATCCTAATGGTTGGGCACAGATATACTATGTCTTGAAGCACTGTTCCAAACATTTCTAATTTTTTTTTTCCAGATCTTTGTACATGGCACTTTTAGATTAATATATTGAATATGTTTGAATATAATTTCCATTTTCAAAGTTAAAATTCATCATTTGTCATTACAAATAAATAAATAAACAATTAAGTAAATAAATTAACAGGTTTAGTATTTATAATATCATATAATAATTATACGAAGAAGAAAAAGAACTGAACAATGCTACTTTTATAAGTATGCAGGCCCTCCAGACCAGTACCTGGAAGAATCACCTTTTTGCAATAATTAAACACAATCTTTTGCTTTCATTCAGTGAGCCACTCCTGAGTTGCTTTGGTCTTGGGATCATTGTCTTACTAAAGAGTAAAGTTTTTTACCAAGCTTTAGCAGGCTATCTTGCAGTCTCTCCCTGCATTATGCACCATCCTGCCATCCTTCAGCATTGACAAGATGGACAGTCAGAAAAGCATCCCCATAACATGATTCCCTTCATTTTTGTTTCATCTGACCACAAAACCTCATCCCACATGTTTCTGACAAACTCCAGAGATGCCCTGATCTTTCTATTCCTCACAGGTCAGTTGTATGCTAAACTCTTGATATCATTGTACTTCCTCACTCAGCTACTGAACTCTGTATCTCAACCACTATCTGTGGCTGCTTTCAGAGTCCCCTTCTTGCTCTGAGTTTTAAGGGATGATCTAATAGGCAGTGACTGGGTGGTATGACGCAGCCTCCATTTCCTCATGATTAACTGAACAGTAGGTCCCATGGTGGCACAGTGGGCAGCACTGTTGCATCACACCACCAAGACTGGAGGTTCGAATTCTTGTCCTGGCCTTGTGGGAGTTTGCATGTTCTCTTTGTGTTTCCTCCAGGGTCTCCGGTTTCTTCTGCAGTCCAAAGACATGTGCATCAGGTGAAATGGGGGTTCTAAATTGACCATAGTTGTGAGCTCTTGTAAGAACTAAGTGGTTACAGAAAATGAATGAATAACTAATCCAGCAGTACAATGCAATAGCCAAACCCCTTATAGCCATCTTTAAATTAAAATTGGGGGAGCAGTGTGTGGGGATGGTAACTTGCTCAAGCGTGCCTCAGTGGTGCCACTACCAGTCCTGGGATTTGAACCCATGGCTTTCTGATCTCAGGGGCAACTCCCTAACCACTAGATCACCAAATGCCCCCAAGAGCAAAAACAGTAGTAGTATTGTTATTAATATTATTATTATTATTATTATTATTATCATCATTATTATTATTATTATCATCATCATCATCATCGTCTGCAGTAGTACTGGTAGTATTAGTAGCAGTATTATTAATAGTAGTATGTAGTTAGTCTTGCCATAACGGATGCACTTCACAGCTCCTCCAGCTGGATGGTTTCCTGCTCCATTGTTGTGGAGTGTGTGCAGGATGTGAATCAACCCCTCAGTCTCGCCCCTGTCTGCAGTGTGTCAGTCACTCTGGATCTCAGGAACAGGAATATGAACTGAAATGTTTGTTGTGTGACCGATGAACCCCTGTGTGATCCTCTAATAGTGCGTGTTCCTTGAGAGAGCAGGATTCCCGGTGCGTGTGCTCCCGGTGCTGTACGGTAATCAGAGGGCGCTGCGCTGCGCTCCTCCCGGGGAGAGAGTCTGGACCGCCCGCCTGAGACCTGGAGCTCTCAGCACACACGGTCATGGCGGAGCGACGAGCCTTCGCCCAGAAAATAAGCAGGTAAGGCTGTTTTGCTGGGGGTCTGGGCAGCAGACCGTGCTCACTGGGGTTTTGTTAAAAGCCGTGGATTGCTGGGTTGGATAATCCATTCCCAAAGAAGGCCTAGAGAAAGAGAGAGACTCAGCTACTGTTAGCGAACTAGCCTAGCTCTGTTGGAAAGCTTGCAATCAAAGATGCCTGAGTGACCCACCCTGCTCCACAAGCTCAGTGATGGCTTTGTGGTCTCTATATACGTTGTAGTAGCTTTTGAAGTCAAGATCAGTCTAATTTAACACTCCCATACATATCCAGTGATAGGATGGTCTCGGGTGGGCCCTGATATTTCAATGGAAATGCTTTGATTTGCAGGGAGGCGACGCTTGCTTGACATACTGACACATCGAGGAGGGTCTCAGATGTTTAACCGGTCCCTCACATTACTGTTCCAAATCAAGACTCTCTCTCTCAGCCTTCAGCAGTGTTGGTGTGAAACTAGGTTAGCGCTGACGGTATTAGATGGATTTTAATAAGGGGTTGGGGCCAAGCTGCTTGCCATAACGCTGCTTTATGTTCACGTAGGCAATGAACTGGGTCATTGGAGAAAATCCAGTATGGAGGCTTGAGGAGTCAGCCCACTCCACATCTACACCAGCTTAACATACCATTATTTCATGTCTTCTTGTAGCAAGAGCTCTAACTGACAGCTGACTGATTACCTGACTCATACTTATTTTGATGTTTTATTGTAAAATATTTTTTTTTCCCATATGGGCTTTTAAATTACTATAGTTTTCCTGACTGGTGGTTTTGCTGTAGAGATTTTCCTGTTGTGTTCACTTTGTCAGGTGATCTGCGTAGTTCTTTATAAGATTGCCCATAATTATAGAATAATTTTAGGCCCCCAATCATGGCACTGTCTTTAGAATGATTTGACCCAACGATGGAGTATCTTAACTGTGAAACTGTTATGCACCAGAGAGCAACCCAAAAATTGTGTATTAAAAAATCATGGTCATAGTTGCACAGGTCTTGTTACTCTACTGGTTATTTTTAACACCCAGTCTGTAATTATTGGCGAAAAATTATCAGAAAATTAATCTTTGAAAGCCTGTTATTGATGAAGTGTTGAAGTATTAAGAAATCCCTAATACTAACACACATTTCTCAGATAGGGTAAATTGTGGAGATGGGTAACATTGCAAAATAAACAATATGTATCAAGTTTTTTTTACATTTAAGAAACTGGAATGTACACAATGTGTCAGTAGGGCGTATTTTAGAATGATCATGTGTGCAATGATTTTTATCCAGTGTTTCACATACCGCACTGCCTGCAGTTGATCTAGACTAATTTTACTCTCCTTTTAATACAACATGCAGTTGGTCAGTCTTCTGTAAGTACTGACAATATCCAAAATATGCTTGGATAATCAAAATAGCCCACTTCTACAGCCCTACAGGCAGATCTTTTATACAGTTTTAGGTTGTTGGCCAGTTATGACCCCTGGTTTAGGTTATCTTGCTTTGTGAGTCTGATGCTAAATATCCTTTAAAAGGAAGGCTCTGGAGTAGTTCCCACGCTCTTGTTTTATTTACCAGATGCTCTGGCATCCCTCTGCCTTGTTTTCCTTTCACTGGTGTGTGGTAAAGTCATTAGTTTAAATGAGTTAGGATGTAGCTATGGATCAACCTAGTTAACTATATATTAACTGCTGTGTAATTGAACTAATGTTCTGCAATTCAGACTGATATAAATATGTATGTGTGTGTGTGTGTGTGTGTTTGTATGACAGTAAACAGAGTTATAACAGACATGAAATAATTGTTCAGAGTCAAAATGAAACTAAAAATATCCCTGCATATTTTTGAAAGAGAGCCTTTTTATTCCTGTTTGTTTCTATTTGGAATGTCCTAATGACACAACAATTTCTGAGATAACTGTCCAGAGTACTACGTATAAACAGAGGGCTGCAGTCTCTCTGTGAACAACAAGCACTTGAACTAATCACTCCTTTCAAGGAATGCCTAATCTAAATAAAGGACTGTCCAGAGTCAACAGGGCCACTGGGGGGGCGGGTGTTGTTATGTTCCGCGCGTGTTGCCCTTTTTGGACTTCCATCATCTCTGATGGTTTTCTGAGTGACCTAAAGACTTGTGAGACACATTTGAACCACACTTCCCTGACTTTACCATCAGTTATTTCCATCCATGTCATTTGTTTTTCATTTGCAATCACTCAAGGCTGCTGTTATGTGAGGATTTCTAGATTTAGGGCTGGACAGTGTGTTAATTATTGTATCACAATATTCTTTTCTCAGTATGAATGAAAATTCAAAGGAAGTGTAGTGTGGGAGAGTTTTCTTAAAATAAAGAATGAAGTAGATCACTTACAACATAGGCAAGTCTGACTTTCCATGGAAGCCCAATGTTGCCTTTGATCACTGGCAAAGAAAACATCCTAGTTGCTGTTCTGAAGCAGCAGAACAGTCAGTACATGATAGTTTTTTGATAAACCAAACTGTACGTGCAGAACATGAACATACAGTTCACACTGCAAGTGATTTCTGAGAATTAGCTAAAGTTAACTTTACAATGTTACATTGCTAACACTTGTCACTGGAATCTTTTGAACTGTAATGTTTTTGTCTTTGAGAAGTATTTAGCAGGTTAAAGTTGCTGCTGTGGAAAACTGGTTTGAAACTCATTCTGAAAATGTAGCTTATCATAATACTAGTATAAAAATACTTTCAGAGCAACAAGAAACTTGTTAAAATGTTACACCAAATAATTGATACTGCAACCTGATGTTAATCTACATATTATTGTTATAACACTAACTTAAATTGCACTGCAAGACATTTTTTTATTTAAAGAAACAAAAAATAAGATGTTCTGTTATTCTACATTTATTTTCATATCATTTTATTGAAAAAAAGCTAAGAATAAAAGGCTGACTTTTTTGTTATAGTTCTTTATAGTTGTGGGGCACCTTTAGTCTAATTATTCATTTAGTAGTACTTAAATGAATAATTAGATTATTTGATAATCAAATAATTGATTATCAAAATACTATAAAAAAATAGTAGGAACCTGAGACGTGTGTTCGTTCAGTGTTCTTTAAGTGATATGAGATCAGTGATAGGCCCAGAAAAACATTGTGACGTAGTTTATTTCAATGTTAAATGTTGTCAGATTCCCCAGCCCTGCTGGAGATCATGTATGTAAGGATGCCACCCTACTAATTTATAAAACAGAGCAATGTTGTGGATATTATGCTCATTGTCTATTAGTGCCACAGTATCATGGTATATCAGTATCACTATATTATAAGTATGATAAATTGTATTATTCTGGGTGCAAAAATTGATTAAACTAATTCGGTTCTAATGTTTTATAGAACTATGTGGATTCAGGCAGGTTTTGTTCCTGAAAATATCTTCTGGTGTAACCCACATGCAGGCTGCTCACTGTTCAAAATTCATGTACGACCAATCGCAAGGCTGATTATGCTCAACGTGACATGACTTTACATCCTTTTTTTACATTTTTTTTGGATGCATGGGACTAATACTCTGCCTCTTTTCAGGACTGTAGCTGCTGAGGTGAGGAAGCAGATTGCTGGACAGTATGGAGGTTCCCCTCAGCTCCTAAAAAACCTCAGTGTGGGTGGTCATGCAGCAAACAACACGGTGAGTACCACACAATATAAACTCAAAATAAACAAAAAAGTGTGTGAAACCCATTTAAATCAAAACAGGTTTTCTATATTTGTTCCCTTTCTGCTCATTCAGTAGTCATTCATTCAGTGTTTTATGGACTGTTAAATGACCTGATTGCTTTCACTAAGTGCTGCAAATAACTGTTTTTATTTTACCTTATGCTTTAGGTAGCTCATCTGTTCTGCTTGTGATTTGGACACCTGTATTTTTAGAGGTGCTACTTGCAGTATTTTCATGCCTTGAGGTGATAAATTCAGGAGTGAGTCAGACTGTTAAACTAACTCACCTTTTAGAACAGAACTGGTGTCGTAAGTAGTGACATCACTGAAGAATAGCACACATAACCAGTCATGTGTGCTATTCTTCAGATAACTTCAGTCAGCAGTCTCTTAGCAGTGACGCCCTTCTGCAGGATGGAGGATTGGTATGAATGAATGGAATCTGTTATTTGAAATGTTTCTGAACAGACATGGGAAAACCCCAGCAAGCGCTTCAGAATGCCCTACTCTTCTAAAAGTACAAACAATAGATACTTTAGAAATGTTATTGCAATTGAGATTGATATAAAGACTCTTTATGAAGTGTTTGCTGACATTTAAAATCAGAAGGTAGAAGATACAGGTGGGTTAGGTCCTGAATTGCCAAGTAAACCGAGAGCGAACTTGTGGACTGTTTACATCATTACATCATTATGAAGCTGTGTGAACAAAGCCTGAATGTGTGTTTGTACCCCTTTACTGTCTCTAGGTCCCTTTGACTGAAACGGTGGACCCAGTGGACTTTGAGGAGTATTTGATAACCCACCCACCCATCATCGAGTCAGGACCCCTAAGAGACCTGATCGAGTTCCCTCCTGACGATATTGAAGTGCTTTATACACCCAGAGAGTGCCGCACACTAGGCCAGGCAGTTCCAGAGGAAGGGTGTGTGTCTCTGTCTGTGTGTGTTTGTGTGTTCTTGGTAGAGATTAAATCATAGATTTTTGTTTTCTTGATTTAATTCACCCTGAAGAGCCTTTTAACATTCAGCTCCATAACTTCTGGCATTCTTGGTGAATTAGTAAAAAGGGTATAAAGTTTTTTTTTTGCTTAATAAACCAAAAATGTAACAATTTGCTGAAGTAAATTTATTCCAAAAGTATTTTTTTCAAACAAAACCACATGTCTCAATTACTGGCACCCTTCAGATTCTTCTGAGCAAAATATAATTTAAGCATGTTCCCATTTCTATTTCACATTTTATAAATCCATATGATTGTTCATTGTTTCACGGTAATGTAAGTAAGAGGTGGCACAGGAACCAGATTCCCTTTGTCCTTCATCAGTATTGGAAAGATGAAAGAATACTCTAAAGAACTGAGACAAAGGTGTGTTGACGTTCATAAATGGCCCAGTAATAATACAAAATAGCTAAATGCTTGAAACTAATAGGCACTTCGTCATAAAAAGAGTTTTTTAAAATTTGTTTTTGTTTTTCATGTACTAAATGTATGTCAATAAAAGGTTAGATTATTTTTCTTCTTAGGAATAAGATTAATAAGCCACAAAGACATTGACCTTTTTACCCATCTTTTCCAAAGGTGTCATATATATATATATATATATGTGTGTTTATAAAAGTATCAGTCATTAAATCCTCAATTTGTTGATATCTGGCAAATGAAGATGATGATGTATAAAAGGTTGGACAAAGTTATTGCTATATTTGTTTTATAAGGCAGTACATTATTATGCATGTTATTTGCTCCACTGTAGTGTAGTTATTCCTCTAATTTGGGAAAAGAGTGTGTTTCCAGTATATAATAGTCATTTTCTTCCTTCAAGTAAAATAAAAAGTGATGCAATGTGGTGAACTTCACTCCTTCCTTTCTTCACAAGTGACGTGTGCAACCAATCAGTACAGACTTCCTTAATTCCACAGTAAAAATGTACCAAATCTTTGGAGATCATGTGACTGCTGGGGCTTGATCAGACTAGCTTATATCTTCTGTTATAGCTTCCGTTTCAGTGGCACCAGCCAGACAAAATTCCACTGAAACTTGAGGACTGTTGAACTTTAAATTGCGTTTGAATGCAATTGCAAGAAGAAAAACATGGTCCTTAGAAGTAGCACACCCATAATTACGCACCAAAGTGGTGCTATTTTGATTCACTGACAGTGAGACTTTTCTGCCTACCCTTTGGTATTTTTTTGGCTCTTTGTCTCAGAATGGGATGTGGAGAAGATGTGTTCTTTGCTCACATAAAGGGGGAAGTTTAGATGATACTCATTTAGTGATCTTGCCATGCTGCTTTGCAGAGTAGGTCTTTTGCTGGCAGTGAGAGTGACACTTAAATCTAGGAAATCCAGCTTCATTCCGTTCAAATCCTTTTTCAGCCTGCCTCAGTCTTGTTTATTCTGTTTTTTTGTTTATTCCCATGCTATTCTGTGTTCATCAAGTTGCTTGAAACTTCCTATGCATTCTTTTTGTGGATCTCTCAATAGAACTTGATTGTTTTTTTTTTTTTTAGTAAGTTTGGGAACTCGCTTGTGTCCTGATTCTCTGCATTTCCAAACATTACTTCTTATCACTGTCCTCTCAGGCCCCCTTCCACTGGCCATAACCTCAATGATGCAATACTGACGGTTTATCCTCATACTCATGCTCATAGCAAATTAACTTCTGAAAATAACTCTTTGTATTACAAAACATTGTATTTGTAATTGGTGCTTGGTGGAATACTAAATGTTTATGGTTTGGATTAAGTTCAGTAAATATGCTTCAGTGGTGGAACAACTCATAAAGCACCGTTTATCCAGGGGGAAGGCAGATCTACTGTAAGCTGTGCTGTGGGGAAATGCAGTTGGGGGTTGAATGCTTGTCTGTAGTTCTGAGAAATATTGATGAGCCTAACAAAGCTGTGCAGTTTAGAAAGGAGTGGAAGGTTTCATATGAAGGTCATCATAACAAATTTCACCATTTTACAATAAAATGGTATTGGACGCATACCAGCAGAAAATGCTAGCTCGGATAGTGGAAGGAAAATGAATGATTCAATTTAGTCTCATAAAGGTCTGCCTTGAAATTGCACACACTCCCTCTGTGTGATAGCAAGTTGTTTGCTGTGTGTTTCTTCCTGTGGGGTAGTAGAGTATTTTCAGTAGTGCATGATTGCTTTAGATACACTTTCAGCATCTTAAGCGCTTTAATTTTAGTTAAAATTTTGCCTCGAGTAAAAAGTAGCTCTTTCTAAAGCTTTTCTTTTTAAGAACAAAAAAAAAAGTGTGAATGAATCAGATTGTTTTTCTTATTGAACCTTGATACAAATCAAATCTGTTCAGACTGACTGCCCTGTACTCTGCCTCATTCAAAAAACAGTCTTAATTTTCACAGTATGGACCATGAAATGAATGGTACATTTTCATATTACACTTTTTTTTAAAAAGAAAAGCTAGGACAAATTAGATTTTTATGAAATGTGCCCTTAAATATTAGAGAGGGTAATAGTGATGGCAATTATATTAATGGATCTTTTGTCCCTTGTTTTTCAGAGACAATGATGCGCATGTCCGAGACTGCATCAGATCCTACACTGAGGATTGGGCAGTTGTCAATCGCAAGTAAGAAACCAGATTTCTTTGCAATTAATTTTATGAAATGTTGGTTTCAGCTTTCATTTGGGCATGTTTATGAAACTAATGCATTGCACCGCTCAGCATACAGGGGCGAAGTGAGTATCACGTTGAACGATCTTTATTGCAGTGTTTTTCTGGGAAACTGAGCCGTGTTTGTTTTGTGTACTGTAATGTGCTCGATCAAATGCAAACCTACTCTTCCTGTTCTCCCATTATTTTCTGATTTGCCACTGCTTTTCAGTGGAAGATCATGTTTCAGTTTTTGTGCTAAATGGGTGAGCTGGTATGCCTTCAGCTTTAGTTCCTTAATTACACACTACTTGTACTTAATAATAGAGAGTGTCAGTGTTCTACTGTTTCACCTCGAGTGTCCATGTGGCTTGTGGCCTGTCCCCTGCATGCAGTCTGTGTCACTGTCTGGTGCTTGGAAGAGCAGTTGTTCTGCTCTTTAACTTTTGACAGAGATTCGGCTCAGCGGTGGCAGCAGAGTAGGCCGTCATAAGCCACGTCTCTCACACGGTTACAGGGTTTATAACCTAATCACCTAGGTTTAGGATCACATTGCCTGCCATTGTGTTAGAGTAAAAGGCTTAGCTCAGTTTGAGCAGTGAGGTTAAATGAAGAACACTGTTCTAGACATTAACTGCCTTTTCAGACCAAATTTGATTGCAATTTAATCAGTTTTTTAACTCTTTGAATGGTGTTACATAGTGTTAGGCAGATGCTTCTCTCTGGGTCGACTGAGGTTTCCTCCTCCAGCTGAGAGAGTTTTTCCTTGCCTCTGTTGCCTTTGGCTCACTCACTAGGGTCACAAACCTGGACTCTGTAAAGCTGCTTTGTGACAACTTGGTTGTAAAAAAGCGCTATATAATTAAAATTGAATGCTTTCATGCAGGATTAGATTCTGCGTAGACAGAATACACTATATGAACAAAAGTATTGGGACACCTGTGCAATGACATTGCATTCAAACATGTAGAATTTAAATGGAATGGGTCCCCACTTATGCAGCTATGACAGCTTCCACTCCTCCTGGAAGACTTTCCACACGATTTAGGAGTTTCTGTGGGAATTTGTGCCCATTCAATCTGTAGAGCATTTATGAGGTCAAGCACTGATGCTGGATGAGAAGGCCTGGCTCGTAATCTGCTTTCCAGTTCATCCCAAAGGTGTTGGATGGGGTTGAGGTCAGGACTCTGTGCGGGCCAGGCAAATGTTTCCACACTGAACTCATCCAACCACGTCTTTATGGAGCTTGCTTTGTGCACTGGGGCACAGTCCTGCTGGAATAGAAAAGGGTCTTCCCCAAATTGTATCCAAAAAGCTGGAAGTATGGCGTTGTCCAAAATGTCTTGGTATGCAGAAATATTAAGATTGCCCTTCACTGGAAGTATGGGGCCTAGTCAAAACCTTGAAAAACAGGTTTGTCCCAATACTTTTGTCCACATAGAGTACATACGCCAAGTATTTTTTTGGTAGATGTTTTTTTCTTGTGCTTTTTCTCCTTTCCTCTACATGTGTTGCAAGGGTCATAGTTCCAGGCTTGTAGGGCTGAAGTCTATCACAGTTTGATGTTTTTTTTGTACATACGCCTGTCACAAGTTAAATTGGATGTATTACAGCAAGGAAACCATTAAACTTTGCAGACCCTCCCTGATACCAGCCTGATAATTTTTGAAACATGTTATTCACTTCTGGCACAGGTACCATAAGTTGGGTACAGGTTTCAACCCCAACACTCTTGACAAGCAGAAGGAGAGGCAGAGAGGTTTACCCAAGCAGGTCTTCGAGTCAGATGAACTGCCAGATCACAGCAGCTATCAGGATGATCAGGTAAACGTGCCTAGACACTGTGTTCGTACTGAAGACATCTCTCTGATTGATCACAGAGATCAAGCAGGCATTCATTCAGATGCATGATACATTTCTGAGTGCCATTCTTTACTGAGTATATCTCTGTTGCAGGACGATCTGAAGCGCAGATCCATGTCCATAGATGACACTCCGCGGGGGAGTTGGGCTTGTAGTATTTTTGATCTGAAGAACTCGCAGCCTGATGCGCTGCTGCCTCACCTCCTGGACCGAGTCCCCAATGAGGAGATTGACCGGCACAATGAGGACCAGCGCAAAGCCAACCGACACCGTGAGGTCTTCGCCCTCCACCCTGCTTTGGATGAGGTGGGGACCCATACCTTTACACTGACCTGTGGGACTGTGTCAGTTTGCCCCTGCTTTGAGCATTAGGCCATGTTGAGTAAAAACACTGTCAAAAGTCTAAAATAAAGACAGTGAAAAAGCTTGATGGGGCAAACACGACTAAATTAGTGTTTATGTCTGAACACATTTTTTGAAAGTAAAATGCCAGTCACTATATGCTAATGCCAGTTGTGTGCTAGTCACTTTTATAGCATTGAAATTTGATGAAAAAATATGGCTAAGAAATCCCCAACAGCTGTGCAAAGAATTGTAGCCTCCTGTGAAAAAAAATATTTCAAAAGCTATTTATTTTGAAAACCCCCCCACTAATTATAATAATTAAAATAGAGGTTAATTAAATATTAATTAAATAAGTGGTGATTTTATGTATGTCTCCTCTGTTGGCATCCCAGTGTCATCCAGCACCTGGTTTGACTAATTAGTCCGTTATTAAGTTAAATAAAGTGTGCTGGTGATCAAATCCATGTGAAGGCCAAAGGCAAATATATGGTTAAAATGTTTACATTATATTTTCTGAATTAATGTAGACTTAAACTAAAGAGAGAAATTTTTTCAGTTTTTACACAAAACATTGCTGTCATGTACAAAGGCAGATATTCATCATGGAGTAAATGTTAGTCATGATACCATTACACATATCCAAGTGTTGATGCTGTTTTTCCCACTAAGTTGTTTTCAGTTTTTATAAATTTTTTTAAAACCATTTGAAAATACAAGCTGCAGTTTTAAGGACCTGTGAAAAGGTCATTAACAATGAACCATTAGAACTGGAGTTAAACACTGAGTACTTAATGTAGAACCTCATTTTTATTATATATTGTTTTCTTTATATTTTCTTAAGGAGGAGCCAATTGAACGTCACTGTGTGCCTGAGGTCCCTAAAGAACACTTTGGCCAGAGGCTGCTCGTCAAGTGCTTGTCCCTGAAGTAAGTGGAGGACAGCATCTTAAAAGCTTCCCCTTTGCTTCGCTCGCTCCTAAAATCCAGCATTAACTGCCACTTTCTGCTGACGCTCTGCTCTTTCTCCAAAGGTTTGAGATTGAAATTGAGCCAATATTCGCAAGTTTGGCCTTATACGATGCTAAAGAAAAGAAAAAGGTAAGCTGTTATGCCTGCTCCTGTACTTTGTTGGTTGAAAACTTGGGTGCTTCTGCAAAGCTGTTAAAATTGACCTTAACCCAGGCTATTAAGTTTTGTACTGTAAAGGTCAGTGGAAGCATTACAAGAGTGTTAAAGCGGTGGGTCGGGTCCACACTTGACATATTTCATTTTCAGAATGTTCACAAATATGCTTTCAAAAATGGATTTGCTCCAAGGCAATGATTTTAATGCAGTGCACTCATTGGCTAATTGGACACTAACACTTTTTTGTTTGTTTGGTTTGGCTTTGTAGTGCATCTGTTCTGACTGAATCCTTACATAGTGAGATATTGAATAGGACAGAATGTATTTTACCTGGAGCCACAGCGCTGCATTAAACACAGAGGAGCAGCACAAAAGAGCATAAGGTGTCAACAAAACAGAAGTCAATAGATGCAAGTATACAAGAGTCAGTAAATAGATATTAGTAGATAATACAATATATTGTACACTATAATGTGCGAGCAATAGAATTATAGGACCATAGATAATGAGGGTGTAACAACACAGTACTCTCACAGTTTGCTTTGAGAGATGATTCATATTCATATCGATCCACTCTGCTTGAAACCTGAATGAAAAAATTTATGACTGGATTTAGCTGTGGCACAATTTACTGTCGAAACCAGGGTTGGAAGTCTACAGTGGTTGATTGGAACTGGTTTAACACTATAATTAATGCAGTTATATCATAATCACAATGCATATTGTCACATCTTTGCATTGTGTTATCGCATTTTTTCAATGCATTGTTATGTGCCATATGAAAAAGATTTCATGTAGAATATACACTATATGGACAAAAGTATTTGGCCACACCTGTTTTTCAGGGTTTGAGCCTCTTACTTCCAGTGAAGGGCAATCTTAATGATTCTGTATACCAAGACATTTTGGACAAAACCATGCTTCCAACTTTGTGGACACAGTTTGGGGAAGAACTTTTTCTATTCCAGCATGACTGTGCCCCAGTGCACAAAGCAAGGTCCATAAAGACATGGTTGGATGAGTTCAGTGTGGAAAAACTTGCCTGGCCTGAGCAGAGCCCTGACCTCATCCAACACCTTTGGGCTGACCTGGAACGGAGACTGTGAGCCAGGCCTTTTAATCCAGCATCAGTACCAATACCTCATAAATGCTCTACAGAATAAATGGGACAGATTTCCCACAGAAACTCTCCAAAAATTGGGGAAAGCCTTCCAAGAAGAGTGGAAGCTGTTATAACTGCAAAGGAAGGACCAGCGCTATTTTAAAGTCTTTGTATTTGAATACAACATCATTAAAGTCCCTGTTGGTGTAATGGTCTGTTGTCCCAATACTTTTGTCCATATAGTGTGGTTTGGGAATGTGCATGAGTTCATTTCCATATGGAAGTAATTTAGTGACAAAACATTGAATTGCTGCAGTTGAATTTTATGTTTTGATATTTGTGTTGAATGTATTTCAGTTGTAATTACAGCATTTAAGATTCAATACAGAAACATTTAGCCTTTCAAATTCAGCACAAAAAAAAAGTAAAAAAATGACAACTTTAATTATTCAGTCGGTATTCAGCACCTTAATTTTGGCTTTGCCATTTCAAGTGGGCTATTTCACTGGGACAAATTCAGTCGGAAATTAAGTCTGACATCCAAGACCTAGTAGAGTGCAGAGCGCAATCCTCACGGACTGAAATTACGTTTTTGGCGTTTTTTTAATTATTATTTTTTTTAATGTAATTTTTTAAGTGATTGTTTTTTGCTGAATTTGAAAGGTTGAATGTTTCTATATTGGAAAAAAAAGCTCTGGGTGGTTGGGCTGGAGATATTTCTAAAAATACAATATAAAGAAGTTATATTATATTTTTAGAAACTTAGTGTTGCTTAACACAAGTCTTGATGTTGGTTTAATCTTGTAACTTTATGCAGAGCGGAAAGGCTCTGAACGGAGAAACTCCAGCATTGTGGGTCGTCGCTCTTTAGAGAGGACCATTTTTTTAAGTGATTGTTTTTTGCTGAATTTGAAAGGTTGAACGTTTCTATATTGAATCTTAAATGCTGTAATTGCAATTGAAATAAATTCAACACAAACCTCACTACATAAAATTAAATTGCAACAATTCAGTATGTTTTTTTTTTTAAATAAAATACTTTTGTCACTAAATTACTTGCATATTTTCAGCATCAATATGGATGACTGTGTCCTGAACATGCTCTTCCAACCAAACACTAGAGGGCAGCAGTAGCTTTTGAAGAGAGGCTGTTATTTTAACTGAGGCCTTGAATTCCTAATCCACCACCATCCTTTAACTTTATCTTCAGATATCAGAGAACTTTTTCTTTGACCTGAACTCAGAGCAGACCAAATCTATGCTGCGTCCGCATATCCAGTCAGCTGCTATCTCTACCTTGGCCCGCTCAGCTGTCTTCTCCATCACCTACCCCTCCCAGGATGTCTTCCTGGTTATCAAGGTCAGTGTACTTCTATGTCTTCTGTTAAGTTTATATAAGTGTATACAGACATTATTATTATTTTTTTTATTATTATGTATATTATATTACATATGTGTATGGTTGTTTTTAATTGCATATATTTATTAATTATAAAGGATAAATTATAAGATGGTGACAATGACTATTATTATTGTTATTATTTTAATATCAATTATTGTGTACAACATATTTAGATTAT
>JBBPCX010000114.1:13897969-13917551 GCA_037974365.1 Hydrocynus forskahlii
ACTGCTGTAAGTCTGTATGTATGTGCGATTAAATGCGATTAATTAGATTAATTAATCGCCACACCATGTAATTAATTGGATCAAAAATTTTAATCGCTTGACAGCACTAAATATTTCCCGTTATTGTCATTGTTTATATGAAGCAGTGTGGGGCAGGTCTTAAATGCCTGGGTGACTTTAACCATGATTGGTTAAAGATTTCTGCCACAGGCATTGAAATGTCGCTGGCTGTCATGAACAGCTGGCAAATTTGTGATTTTATGACTGTATTTTAAAGATGCCACATCTTAGTCCTGGTTCGGACACCACAATGTAACTCTTGCTTTGCCACTGCAAATTCTGTGCCACAAGCCGTATTGCCACTGAGTGTGTGTTTAGTGTGTATTGCAAGCGATCAGAATGAACATGTAACAAAAATGATTATAGGGCTTCGTTTAAATTAAACAATGTGTCGACAGTAAAAAAAAAAAAAAAGTAAACATAAAAAAAAACATTTAAAATGAATGCCGTTGTAACCAACTGTAGTGTTTCTAAACATATCATATGTCAGCCACCAGCTGCTTCTTAATTTTATAATGCGTGTCTACTATACTTTTCATCCCACTATACTTTTCATTTTTAGAACGAAGCTTGTACTCAATTTTATCTCTGCCAATCCATGGAGCTCATCTAATCTCTCATTTGACCTCGTTTTCTGAGATAGTGGTTGCCATCAATAATGACCTTCCTCTTCCTATTCTGCAGCACTTGCAGCAATTTAGTAATCCAGGACTTAGTTGAGAGTGCTTTCACTGTCTTTTTTCAGATGAATAAAAATGGCACTCCTGATCTAACCACATCAGGAAAACAATTATCGTTTTGTTCTGTGCAGTTCTGTGATACCAAAAGATCTCTTAGTCTAGTTATGATGTCTGCAGAATACTACACATACCCCAGAATGAGATTCACACAGCTGCTTCCAAGTGAAAACAGTTCTTTAAACAACAAACCCATGCTTTGCATTTAGACTAAGAAACAAGAGGCACTTAACATTTATTGTATAGGACTATTGAGTGCAAGGAGAAGGTAGTCTTTGCTATAAATATCCAGCTGCTGAATTGGATCAGGCATATTTGTGCCAGTAGAATGACTATACATGATACATACCAGCATCTTCTCACTGCTTATGGGACCTGATAGGAAAATCCACAACTCTGTCAGCATAGACTTATTTTGAAACAATGAAATTTGAAAATTCAACAAAATTGGTAAATGCAGCCACAGTCTACAGTTACTCATTATTTTGTTCATTTACAGCTCAGCTGAAGATTGACATCTCTCCTGCCCCTGAAAACCCTCACTACTGTCTGACCCCAGAGCTGCTCCAAGTTAAACCTTATCCAGACAGCCGTGTGCGGCCCACCAGGGAGATCCTAGAGTTCCCAGCCAGGGACATCTATGTGCCCAACACCACATACAGGTACTGTATTTTAGCTTTATTCCAACCGAATACTGACAAAGTGGTAACGTCTTAATGTCTTAACTGACATGCTTCATTTGTATATCATCGCTAGGACACTAGGTTAGTTAAACACAGTTATGGTAACAGTACTGGAGAAAACACTAGGCAGGAGAAATGAGAAAATCTAGCATTAGAAAATATGGTTTTAATTTAATTTAAAGACATCTGTTGAGTTAACATTCCTGTTAATCTCTTGAATGCAAATCCAGAATTTGAGAGCTACATGAAAAAAGGATTATCCAACATCTGAGCTGTAAGTGATCCTAGGAGGCTTCAGCAAAGCAAGGTGGAGTGAATGGGCTGTTAATGCATCAAGACACGTTCAAAACGGGTCGGAGTTAAGACACTGAGGTCTTCTAAATGTCAGAAGCAAGACCTTGTATTCAGTGTTGAACTTAACAGGAAGCCATGGTAGGCTAAAAAAGACCAAAGTAATATGTATATAAGTAATCACAAGTAATATATGTTAAATAATAAGCAGACCCTTAACTTTTCCATTGTCTGTTGAATTCAGCATTACAGATACAATATTTGGACACAACCCAGGTGTAACACCTTCTTCTGTGTAGTGGGCAATGGCTTTGCAATGATTGCAAGGATGACACCAAATATACTGGTCTCGCTGTTATTTACCTGGTGATTTTAGCTGTCCTGCTGTTGATTCCTATGCATGTCCAAACAGCTATTTTAGTCAAGGCCTCCCAGGCAAAGACCTTTATCAGCTGGTTATGTTGACATAGCCCTCTACAAAGGACATGTTTGCCTGTTGGTAGATAACAAGGTTGGCACAGCATGAGAGCAGTCAGGTAGTCTGCTAGGTCAGCCTCTGTTTGCCTGCCTGCAGAAGTTTGGGTGTCTGACCCCTAAACACATGTATTTTCTACGTGCTCATTAAAATAAGCATACACAAAGTTTGAGACTTGATAACACATAGGTCAGTGTAGGCTGGTTTCAAAGGTATCATTTTTTTTTCGCCCAGCAGTAATTCTTATAGCTCTCTGCTTATCTGTGTATATCACTCAAACCCAGACAAATGTTCACTTTTCAAGGAGTGATTCTGATCATTCCACATAACCGAATTGTTCAATAATGTGCAAGCTATTAACTCTTTCCAGACTCTAATACAGATATTGGCTTAAAATAATGAATAGATAAAGGAACTGTGTAGATATTGTATTGATGTTATTTAGTATGACATAAGCCTTCTGGCTGGTTAAAATCAATGGTTCCATTGTTACGTTCTTTAAAAGAGGCTTTATATGTTAAAGCTGTTTCACAGAGTAAAAATTTACTGAAGACAAAATATGTGCGTAAGTGTTTCTCTTTATTTTTGTTACAAAAATGGTGCACCAAACTGTTGCTGAAGACGTAAACAAAATACTGTACAGATGGGTATGCACAGTGTGTAGCGAGGAGTCAATATGACTCAGTAACATAATGAGGTAAACAGTTACTACTATCATAGCATGTTTTTCTGACTTCGGTTGTGCAAATCTGAATACTGCTTAAATATGGTATTAAGTTAAACTGCAATAAAAAAGACACTGAAAACATGACACATGTATGCATCCCTATTCACTAGTTTTCTTTCTATGGATACTTGGTGTACAGTCATATAAGTGGTACACAATTTCTAACAGCATGCAATAGGTTACTATTATTACTCCAGAAGTGCATTCAGCTATACCTGTATTCTTTATGAACAAATTTCCATCTCATTCAGAAAGTATGAGTTCTACCGAAACTGCACATGCAACATCCTCCTCTGAGTTCATGACCTGATACAGTTGCATCATTCTTTGTTGGCAAGTCAGCACTTTTGGACTGAGTATAGGAAAATGGGGAAATTTCTTTTGGCCAGAGTTACTGCTGCCTGTGTGACCTTTTTCATTGATCGAGGGTTGCCCAATCAACCAGGTTCAGTGGCCTTTGAAACTAGGACGTTGGTCTAATGGAGATTTTTGTAAATTTGAGGGTGTAAGAGGTTCCCCTCCCGGGTCTCCAGTAGATCCCTTTCTTGCGCAGAGTACGACTCCTCGATCGCATCCAGGTGTACCGCCCATTTAAATTGGTTTCACCACATGCGTTAAACCACCAGCCACCTGTAATTTGTTGAGGGTGATGAAATTATCAAAATTGTTTGAAACTTCCATTCATGTAAAATGTTAAAGATCTAAATTTGTTTTCTTTGTACAGTATGAAGAAGTTTTACCTGTGTAGTTACGGGCACAGTTGGAATCCTCATGGTTGTCATTGTCCTTATCTTTGGTGGAGAACATCATGCCAGTGTGGTTGCTCATGGCATCTGGGAGGTTTCCAGACAGATGTGTCAGATGGATAGCGTAGTGAGATGCGGGACCATCCAGAGTAAACATGTACTCGATGAATCTTTTCTCTTCTTTCCAGTCCTCCAACTGAATGTTCAAAATGTACTCGCCCTGTCTGGCAATGGAATAGATTTTTGCCAAGCCCAGCCAAAACTCCTCTGTAATACAAGTGAGAAAACCATGTATTTCTGCTTTGAAGCTGAATTTGCAGGCAGTCTTTATTTCTTATATTAGGGTGAAACCTGAAAGTATAGGCTTTTCTAGGCTTACTTTTGTTCAAATACAATTGTCAGTCCACAATGAACTTAGATTAAAAAGCGTGTTTTGCTTTTCATTAACATGAAAGATTCTAAGCAGACATTGAAAGGGAGCTCAGACATGTTTATTTTTGTGTTTTCAATCTGTCCTTCTGCATGATTGTTCCTATAAGAGACTGAGGTTCACTTCAGTCAGATGTTATTTTGTGTAGACTCTGACATGCAGAGCATGTGACATAGTTATATCCCAGGACTGATGCCAAACATTTCATGCCTGAGGGCTGCTTCTAATGCTGTTGGCCCAGCTCCAAGTGTAACTTATGTAATATCTGCTGCTGTATATGCAGATGGCAGTGGTGTTGCATGTCAGCGGTCCATAAATGCACAATTGTGTCTGGAGATGGACATTTTTTTTTCAGTAATTGTTTTCATTGGCTGACTTGCAAATGGCTGTATAACTATATATATAGCTCCCTATATAGTGTAATGCAGCAATTAAAATACTGCTTCCTGCACCATAACATGTATGATATGTCCAACAAATAGCCACTTGGGTTTTAGCCACATATGCATAATTCCACACTGGGCAAATATTGCAATATTTTCTTGTAAAATGCAGATTTTATGACCTTTCATAGTGCACTTTATGGGTTGAATGGAGCCATTTGTGATTCAGCCTTCCTGACCACACAGGAAACAGGAGTTTATAGTGAGCCACACTAGACAATGTGACCAAACGTCTGAGACAAACAATGCCACTGTTTCATTTACTTACTTTCCAAATTTCCAAATCCGAGTTCATATTTGGGCCAGTTCTGATCAAAATCTACAGACCCATCCACACGACGCTGAATGACTGTGGCAGCACCGTCTGCAAAGCCAAGAATTGTGGGAAATGTATGAAATAAAGGTCAGATTTCAAACATATCTTTGTGGCACATCCTGCCAAAAAAGCTGTACAAAGCAAAGCCACCCTGCTGTGTTGGATAGGGACAAACAAAATGCTGTCAGGCTACTGAAGGAACTAATTGTTAGCTTGTACGCACATGACTTAACTTTTTTTTGTAGGTATCAGCTTGGATGTTTGTTTGTTTCTTACCTGAGCTCATATCACAGTACACATTGAAGGGCTCTGATTGATTGGGTTTGATTGGGTAAACTCCACTGCTTCTCTGGCCTCTGTTGAAGACTTCTCTGCAGTCTGTGGGCAGATCTGCAAGAAACTGGCTATGAGGAAATCGTGTTGCACAGCTCTGTATGTTCAATGAAAAATATTTCGTCTGTTGTTTGTTGTCTGTCTTTGACTCACCATTTGTATCCATTGTTGAATTGGTTGAGTTGCTTGTCAGGTAGTCTAAAAGTTCTGGTGTCTCTGGACCTGAATCTGCAGATTTTTCAGTAGTGTCTTGGAAAGGATCATAATTAAGCTGAAATGAGAATGTAATGAGAAAAATAAGCCATGTAAAATCTGAATGAGTCGAGCAATGAAAATATTTATCAGGATAAAATGAGCATACTGTGGGAATCAGTACTCGAGCAACACGTACTGACTACATATTTCAGTTTGACAGAGAGTCATTAGTCTGTTTAACTGGATTTAGTGAAATTAATTGTGTGGAATTCTAAATCAAAATAATGTAGTCTTTTTGAATATATCTTCTAAATGTGGCACCACATTTTTTTGTCTTCCCCCACTTACCAGATTTAAGAAAACTGCATATTGTGTATCGTAAACATAGTCTGAGGTGTCATTTTTACCATCTCTCTCCCCTACCATTTTGTGCCTTTTGATGCAAAGTAAAGTATGTACCTTCTCCTCCAAGCTCTTGATTTTGATTTTCTGAGAGTTGAGCTGGTCATGCTGTTCTCTCACTGACGTTAGCAGGTCTTTGATGGTCTTCTCCTGAGAGTCGATCACATCCTGCAATAAACCTCTTTTCAGTGAGGCATTTCTTCAGTTTATAATCTAGCCTGTGCTCTTTTGGTGCTTATTTTATTCTACAGGAGAAAGCCAATGTGTATATTTCATTAAAAAAAAAAACATTCACAATGTCTTCTAGGGCAGTCTCTAGCTCTTAAATGTGAGTAACATTTGGAATTCATTTAACCCATAATATTTGACAACAAATATTTTTTATAGGTTGGAAATGTGGTCTGAAACAGGTCCCCTCACCTTCAGTGCAGTCATCTCCTGGAGCTGCTCTAGGGGCACCATGCTCTGAGACAGGCCTTTCAGCTTCTCCTCCAGACTGCCCACTTTGCTTTGCAGGTGACTGCGTTCCTGCAGAATGCTGTTGATCTTCGAGTTGATTTCCAGTGACAAATTGCGGATCTCTTCATTGTTGGTTTGCAAGAAGGTGGTGGTTTTCTTTAGCTTCTCTTCCTCTTCCTTGATCTCGCTGGTCACTACTGAGAGCTGGTAGAATGAGCGGTCAAAGATGTTAAGTTTCTGGAAGATGTCGTTGATTTGCCCCTTGGTCTTGTGCACAAACTCGCGCAGGCTTTGTCCCAGTTGGAGGAGGCCGTTAGCCAGTAGGCGCACATCATCCAGCATTGCGAAGCGGGACCTGGCTTCTGTTGGTTGCGGAGTGTTAAGAAAGGGCACCTCTGTTACTGTTTTAGGGGCTGCATTGATGGTGCACAAGCTCACCAGGAAAATCAAGCTGGCAACCTTCATTTTGACTTCAGATGGCTGCAGCTTCTGATCTTACTTGGTCTCTTGTTCTTGCTCCCTTCTGTCTCTCTCCCTCCCAACAGCAGGAGAGCTAGTCTGCCTTCAGTATATATACCTCTGCACAGGGAAGGGAGGGGGAATTTGTCGATCATTAAACTGGTTATGCTTGCTAACCTCCAACCGCCAAAAAAAAAAACAAAAAAAAACAGGCTCTTGGGAGGCTCCATCAGAGCAAACAAATTACACCCCCCACCATAACCTCCCACTGCACATCCATAATCCAGCCCGCCATCCCTGTGGCTCTGCTGCAGCTGATAAGCAGAAACGAACAGTGCCATCGGAGCGCTAATGAATCATCGGCCCGATCGATTCCATCATCGCCACAGCCACAGTCGGCTGATGGGACCTGGTGCTGAAGTGGGAATTAATAATAAAAGTACGCAATTTATGCCCCTTGGTTTGATTTAATAGCTTGCTGAATCAGCGTCACATCACTCTCTGGTGCCACTGTATGGGTCTGTGAGGATTCTCAGTGCTGTTCATGACTCTGCAGCTGCCACTGCTAGATAGAGTTTAGGATCTGAGCTGTGCATATGTTAGGTAGGACATTTTTACATCAGCTTTTGTCCAGAAAAGTAAACCTCCAACAAGTGGTGGAGTGCAGACAGAGATAAAGGCAAACCCTGGCTGTATATTACATATTTTAACAATCTTCACTGGTCATATACATTCAGTCTCTCTCTCGCTCGCCCTCTCTCTCGCTCGCGGGCTCTCTCGCTTGCTCTCTCTCATTTTTCTCTTTCTTTCTGTCAATCTCTTTCCTGTCTCTCTCTTTCTCTTTTCTCGTTCTGTCTTTTTATCTCTCTCTCTGTCTCTATCTATCTATCTATCTATCTATCTATATATATATATAGTTTGTTTTCTTTCTTATTCTGTCCCTTTTTCTGTCTTTTTTTTTCCCTTTGACTCCCAGTTTTGTCTTTCTGTTTTTTCTCCATGTTTTTCTGTTGTCCTCTCTTTCTATCCTTCGTTTTTTCTTTCTTTCTTTCTTTCTCTCTCTCTCAGTGAACAATCTTTAGGACACATGTAATATATATGTAATATATGTTTGATGTTACAGATTAGACTGTGAAGCAAATGAATACCTACACATTAATGCCTACACGTCCTCTACAGAAAACACACACCCGGGCAGTCTAATACTTTACCGAATTTAGCATATCTTGCAAAAGTAAACGTAAATAAGTTACTTACGTTTTTTCCAACATGCTAAACTCTTACTTATGTTAAAGGGGACATATTATGCAAAACTCACTTTTTGCATCCTTTTGTATTTCCATTTGAGTCTATAAACACTCAAAGCACGAAAAAAAAACATCCATTTTCTGTGAATCAATTGAAAGGTTTTGGTGTCAGGAATCATATGCTTCTACGAGCCATTTGGACGGCTCCCCTATTGTGACGTCAGAATAGGGAAATTTTCATAGAACCACCCTTCATCTGTCAAGCCCCCACCCACTAGATTAGTTGCAGATCCACCATTTTTGTCGGCTGGTTTTACGAGCACGCATAAGACTCCGAGCGCTACGGCTACAGGCAAAGGCAAGTCACACATGTGTTGTGTTCATCTTGCTCTGGGTCTGACTCGGGTCGAACATATAGGGCTGGACAGTGCCTCTGTTTTCTAACTTTTTGTGTGGGATGGGTGGGGCGTGGCCAGCAACAGCTTATTTGCGTAAAAGTGACGGAGCCCTTAAACAGCTCATTTTGGAAGGGACTGAAACTGTCAAGAATAAAGTTGGTGAGATCTCTTTATGTGAGAGTGATTTTGTGCAAAGAACTTCATGAACATGTTTTGTAGCCCATAGACCTATCACAACTAAAGTGAGTTTTGCATAATATGTCCTCTTTAAAAACATGGCTATAAAATGAGCAGAAAAGTCTTTTAAGGTTCCTGTAGAGGATGTGTACTTATTTCTTATTGAGCACAAGTGTTCATGTGTGAGTGCTCATGACTGTATTAGTTATTACAGTGATGAGAGGTCAGTGAATACAGTGAAAATGCTTCGGAAATGTATCTTCAAGTATTGCTTATTAAGCTCATCTAGCTCTGTTGCTGGTTGTACCAGGGAACATTTGAACTTTGTCTCTCTCCATATGCTTTTTGCTTAAAAACCATTGGAAGTGTAATAGTACACTGAATCTGTGCAATTCACTATGCTTAACTATGACTGTGTTCAGTGGCATAATTATGAGTTTAGAGTTGGGAGGCAGGAAGAGTGGGACTTATGCTACGTGTGCACATGCACAATGATGAAATTGCTTAAACAAAGCATATTTATCAGATAGAATGAATGAAATGCTAATTTTCCATGATGCATTGTCACGTGTCCACAGTGTACACTGCCATATTCTTGCATTGCAATGTTACACTTTTTCCATACGTTGTTACACCCCTAAAAAACATATATTCTCTGAGTGCAAGACACAATCAATATCTTCTGTACATATCAGTACATATCATGTGTAGATAGAACAAACACTGTTACAGGTCAGAAAAATGCATTTTGACATGTATAGGACATAGGAATTAACTGTGGAATGCCTCCCCTTGAGGTTACATTGAGTCACTTGTTTCCCTGGTCTCCTACACTTCTATATTTGGAGCGTAGTGTTTAGTATTGAGTTGGACAACCATCTTTGCCTATAGGCCCATATCAACACTCGCCCTGCTTACTTTAATTGAGAACTGTATTGATGATATGAAATTAACTGTAATTTGTAATGCATGTACTTGAGGTTTAATGGCTGTACAAGCTCTTTCTGAATGACCCCTCAATGGACTTGTGACCGCAACCTGGCCTCAGTGTATGCCTGTGGCCAGAGCAAACACTGCCAGTCTCCCCATGTGTGCTTAGGCCTAGCAGGGTGTAACCTCATGTAAATGAATCGCTTAATATAGTGACCTAGATTGGTATTGCAGTACCTCATCTCCACTTTGAAGTAAGTTGATCAGTGACGTTGCTTCGTACCAATCAGTTGTTCAACAGTAAAAGTCAGTAAAGCATTACTTGTATAAATAATGAAATATTATTTACCAAGTGAATTGAATTATATTACATTTGAAACATCATTATTGCTTTCATTCAAAACCATAAACAAAGCAGAAAATGATGTAATCCTTCCTATGTAAAAATCCTTCCTTTCAGTTCTTGTCGATTGTGTCCTGACGGGGTCAAGAATTTTTGTTTTGGTGCATCAGTAGAGAAAGCACTAGCTACTGTAATGCAGAATTACTCCAGAACTAGATATTGAAATGCATTCGTCTTCTGGATAAATTAGAAATGCATCTACTAACAGAAGAATAAAAATCTGCATAAAAATGTAAAAAAAAAAAAGTCAATTGAAAGATTTTGGTGTCAGGAATCATATGCTTCTATGAGCCGTTTGGACGGCTCCCTTATCCTGACGTCAGGAAATTTGCATAGAACCACCGCTCATCTGTCAAGCCCCCACCCACTAGATTAGTTGAAGATCCGCCATTTTTGTCTGCTGGTTTTACAAGCACGCATAACACGCCAAGCGCTATGGCTACAGGCAAAGGCAAGTCACACAAGAAGTGTGGTGTTCATCTTGCTCTGGGTCTGACTCGGGGTCGAACATATAGGGCTGGATAGCGCCTCTGTTTTCTGCCATTTTCACGTGTGGTAAATGCGCAGTGTAAGCATGGGATGGGTGGGGCGTGGCCAGCAACAACTTATTAGCATAAAAGTGACAGAGCTCTTAAACGGCTCATTTTGAAAGGGACTGAAACTGTCAATAATAGAGCTGGTGAGATCTCTTTATGTGAGAGTGATTTTGTGCAAAGAACTTAATGAACATGTCTTGTATAGCCCATAGACCTATTATAACTTGTTTAAAAAGAGGTATAATATGTCCCGTTTAAGCTTAGTGAAATGTTATCTACTAATCCAGTAACAAACTTTGAACTTACAGTAGTTTAATATTCAGTTATGTCAGTGTTTATCCAGCCCTAGGTTTTGATTGCATATGGTGTAAAGTTCCAAAAAACCAACGGACCACATGTGTATTCATGAAATTCTTCGGTTGTGGGTTTTTGCCAGTTTTGACGACTTCTCACAAAAATACTTGAGTGGTGAAAGGTTTAAGATTATCTCTCTTGTGGAAAATCTACAGTCTAAAGCTCACAGCATATGTGTGTTGCAACCAAAGTCTACAAAGTGCTTTGCATCTAAAATTATTTGTAATTATCTGGATCAGTTTAAGAGACTAGGTCTGCTCCAGTGAGAAAAGTGTCAGTCCTCTCCTAAAGTCATTTTTTCCACTTTTTTCTAGCAGACAAGTTTTTCACATCACACTTGATCTTGATCACTCTAGACCAGGGGTTCTCAGACTTTATATTCAAAGGTCCAAACTTAATTTCTAGATAAGGTCAAAGGCCCGGGACGAGAAGTGATAAGCAAATCCCTTTTATTAAATTTGCTTACATCATACAATCAAAAGAAATGGTGCTGTTTGCCTATAATTGTTTGCTTGTGAACCTAATCCACTCTCACTTTTGACAGTAAAGTGTAATATGCACTGTGGTTTATGAAAAGATTTAACAATAACCTTGATTAACTTTATTACTTTTATGCCTCAACAAATAAAGTGGCGATGGGACATAACACCTCCTTCTCCAGTGACTCTTATAATGACGCAGGTATTTCGCTCTTTCGCGCTCGCAGGACTGCGCCTGAATGCCCGTTAGCATAGCAGACTTGCTAATACTTGCTATTTTCCTACTGTGTTTATTGAGTGCCATTTTTTACTCACTTTGATATCTGTTTTGCCTTCTGCTCTGTTTTTTTTTTTTTTCCTCTTTGGTTGCTCATTTTGAAGCTTAATGAATCTGAACTGCATTTTTACTTCTGTGACTTTTATTCACTGGTAAATTGAAAAATGTTATTGGTGATTAACGTGACTTTTAAACGTAGTGCTGTTAACTAATTGTGTTTCAAAAATCAGTATAAAATAAAAGCTAGACTAACAGTTCATAAATGGCCTAATTTAATCGTTGTTTGTACAACCTAAACTCAGTGTTGCAGAATTTCGTGCTTGGTCCCTTTAACACGGAAGAAGCTAAAGTTTACGAACCAAGGTTTGGAAACAGCCTCTGTATGTTTGCTTGTTTTGATGGACGTACTCTGGAACTCACTGAGTAAAGAACAAGTCGTGATAAACGTGATCCATCGTTAGCACAAAGTCTCCGCTCCACTTCTTGTGAGCTGGAGCTGTAGATTAGCAAGAGCGTGAGATACACGATGGAAAAATGAAGAGCACTGTTAGATAAAGAGAAAATGGGAGAAAGTAAGTGCATGAGAGAAGCGCGCTCTCTGGACGGTGTGTGACCCTGCTGCTCCCCGGAGGACGAGCTTCACGTCATTGTGGTGTGCGTAGCATGTCACCCCAGCTATGCCTTTCTTTGTGCTTTGCTCTGAAATTGCTTACAGTTCACAAAACCGCAGGATCTATTTCGAGCCAGTGCTGACCGATGTCCAGAACCTTTTCCGCGTTCATTTTAGAATGGAAGTTTCATTATATAATTTTAATAGTTGGTACCAATTGGTACATGTGTTAAGGCAGTGAGTACTTCAGTTTTGATCATAGTTCTGTGTTATGTCTACTGTCATATGGAGCTGATGTATGATGTATGCTGTTGGTTAGAAGTTTGGAATAACTAAATTAGCAGATTTCAGGAATGAAAAGGCTATTTTGTTGCTTTCTTCTAATATACTAGTCCTTTAAAAGGGTTTGTAAGGAGCTAAGGAGTTAAAAAATGACTGAGAAGGCTTTAAGCAGTCCAAATGTCTTTACATATAAAGAATGATCGTAAGTAGTATATTATTTAGACTTTAAGGGCTTCTTATTGTTTTTAAAATACAAGTCATTATGAAATAAAATAATGTAAACAATATATTCTGTTTACATCTGATGAGTTGTGTACAGTGACGATAACGGAATTCAGTTAAAAGTTTGGTCTAGTTAAGTTTATAAGAAGTTTTGTTTAAGTCTAGTTTGTAATATTAAAATGTACATTGTGTACATTTTTATAGATAAAATAATTATTTTGACAAGTCGTTACAAACTTTTGAGTGGTAAAATATGTACTTTTTTGTCAAACAATATTGCAACAGTCTAATGGTAATAACAATGTTTCCCCCTTTAACTAGAGAGAAATTACACATATGTTGTAACGCCCTGACTCCTTTGACCTGGTAGATCCATCTGAATTAATTTATGAAGGAACCGAGCTGGCGTCCCCTGTGACATTCACAGACGTGAAGGAAAAAAGTATTTATGGCATTTTATGTACTGTAGACGACAGCTCGGAGCAGTTTCAGAAATGAGAGTCGTATGTTATGAGCATTTGCTGTCAAATGGGCAAAAAATGCAGTGAACTGGTTTAACCACTTATCACCCCGTTCTCACATAGACTTACTAGAACAATATCCAACAGATTTTGTCGTTAGCAATATATATGCTATTCAGGAGCACTTGTTGCATTGTGTAAAAGTCTACTCCTCTCTTTCCCCATGTGTCTGTTAGGAACCTGCTGTATGTGAACCCACAGAGCCTGAACTTCGCCAATCGTCAAGGCTCGGCCCGCAACATCACAGTGAAAGTGCAGTTTATGAATGGGGAGGACCCCAGCAATGCTCTGCCGGTGAGTGATTTACAGACCATACATGCAAAAGCTTTTGTGTGTATTGTTGATTGAGCTGCACGGTTATATTATCCATAGAAACTCATCTTGACTGTCATTGATTTGTAACGTAAACTAAAGTGGGTCGGGCACGAATATACCATACCACACCACAGCACACAATGTGACCAGTGTGAAGTTCTTTCTCTGCATTTAATCCATTCACCAAGTGAAGCAGTGGGCTGCCACCAATGAGGGGTGCCTGGGGAGCAGTGTGTGGGGATGGTACCTTGCTTAAGGATACCTTGGTGGTGCCACTAGCAGCCCTAGGATTCAAACCCACGACCTTCGGATTTCCAGAAGCTGCCTAGTGGACAGGATGCTCATATGATACAATAAAACATTTAGAGAATACTTGTTGGATTTGCAAACTTTCTACAATATGAGTATTAATGATCATGATTAAGAAATTATATATTGTGCAGCCTTTGCTGGCAGCAGTCTCTTGTCCCCATTTGCATATCTCTGTTAGCTCATTTATTTGCAGTAGTGGTGTTTGAAAACCCCTGTGTAGTTTCATTGCAGTATGAAATGTATTTAATATTGAAATTTTAATACTAACTGTTTTTCCTTCCTCCCTGTTTCTTCAGGTGATCTTTGGTAAATCCAGTTGTGCAGAATTTTCGAAAGAAGCATACACTGCTGTGGTCTATCATAACCGGTGAGTTCAGTTCCATGACAGAGGTTCCATTATTTTTTTATCATGGTTATGTTTCCATCCACTTTATTTTATCTAGCTGTGTACTTTCTTCTTGTTGCTCATATTAGCTTGCACATTTTGTTCTGAGCAAGTATTTATCTCATCTCTGTTAATTTGGTGACTGGATCACCCATGGTGAAAGTGTTTTTAAACTTCTCCACCTTAGCTAGTGTTGAAGTCTTTGGAACTATTGGAACTTGTGACACAAAGTAAATGTTACAAACTTCACCACATTTTGAATGGGCTGCAGTTTCTGTATTTACTTTTTTCCTCAGACACACACTCATGTTAGACAAAGTGTAAAGCGGACTACGCATTTGTGTTCTGTAAACATGTGAGAAAGTTTCACACTTAGGCAATTTTGTTTAGTGACACATTAACTAAACTAGAATGTAGGGTTAGAGGCTGCTTTAACTCTGTTTTGGGTCATAAAGTAAACATTGCCTCACAACAAAAAGCCACGCTTGGCACAACTTTAGATAGGACAAATACGTTCGGCGAAGAGAACTACCATGTTTTATTTAGTCTTGTTTTCTCACGTGTTGTCTGTGTGCTGTATCTTCCCAGATCCCCAGATTTCCATGATGAGGTTAAAATTAAGCTGCCAGCTTCTCTGACTGATCATCACCACATCCTCTTCACCTTCTACCATGTCAGCTGCCAACAGAAACAGAACACTCCTTTGGAAACGCCAGTTGGATACACGGTATGCACGTCTGAACACACACCTGTCTGAAAGCTTACTCTACACTCAAGCATATAATCATAAGTCTTTGACATCTTGCTCTCTTCCTTTATCCCTGGCAGTGGATTCCTATGCTTCAGAATGGACGCCTGCGAACGGGCCACTTTTGCTTACCGGTGTCTCTGGAAAAACCACCCCAGTCTTACTCTGTTCTGTCTCCTGATGTAAGACCCAGATGATCAAATACAAAGGGATTCCGTATGAAATGAATCTTAGTTCCCTTTCTAAGTGTATACAATCTTCCTCCTTGTTTTGCTAATAAATGATGAATTCTTGTGCTTCATCTGGTTAATGATTCATAGAACTGGAATCTGAGCAGACTGATGTAGTTGGTGAGTTTACTATGTAGTAGCAATATATAACATGTGTTTTTGGTACATTCATGCATTTTTGTAGGTTCCGCTTCCAGGCATGAAGTGGGTGGATAACCACAGAGGCGTGTTCAATGTTGAAGTTGTAACCGTGTCCACAATTCACACACAGGTGAGGTTACCTCTATTACTCCCATCTCTAAAATGGAAATATGTATCTTGCATTTCTGTTTCTAATCGGTTTGCCATTGCAGGAAAATAGCTTTGTTGTATTTGCTCTTCCCCCAACCCTCAGGACCAATATCTGGATAAGTTCTTTGCGCTGGTGCACGCTCTAGATGAGCACATGTTTCCAGTGCGAATCGGAGACATGCGGATCATGGAGAATAATTTGGAAGCAGAGCTAAAAGCAAGCATCGCAGCACTGAGTTCTTCCCAGCTGGAGCCGGTGGTGCGCTTCCTTCACCTGCTGCTGGACAAACTGGTTCTGCTGGTGGTGCGGCCACCAGTCATCGCAGGACAAATTGGTACCAGCTTATCGTACCTTTTTTAACTGCCCCATTTACCCTTATCAGTAGTAGGGCATTAACAGTAAAGTCGACTTCAGAGGCACAGGTTGACGCCGCCTGAGATAAGTCGACTAGTCGTGGTTTTTTTTCCTCTCTCTGTGCGTGCGCTTATGTAAGCTATGCAATCTCTGCCTCTGATTGGCTGACGCTGACACGCGTTCCATGACTTAACTAATTATTATAGTCCCTTCATAAGAAGGGCGGTACCGTTGGCGCGAGGGGAGTCTAAACACAAATCCACAACAAGACGAGAGACATGGCAGCAGAGGAGACACACACATCACGTGTGTGGAGATACTTCACTCTAGATACACAAACCGCACGGAGACCTGCGCAATCTGCAAGTCGGTGTTAAAGTACAGTAATAGTACCGGCGTTCTGCATGGCATCTGAAACGGCACCGCTAGCTAACATGGCTAACGCTAGCACTGCAGAGTCGTCCAGTCCAGAGGACGCTGAGAGGCGCCGCGCCTTAAACTGTTCCCACTTTCTGTTGTACACTTAAATTGACCAGAAAATTCATGGTCTGCCTTTGTTTTTTGTTTAGTTTAATTGTCATTTTGACAGTTAATGTTACAGAGAACTTTAATAAAAGTTGCTCAGTGTTGGACACCTGTGTTCCTCCTCTGCGTCTGTGTGACGTCATCAAACGACTAGTCGACTTGACTTCGACTTTGTTGACGGATAAGTCAACCTGAAAAAATCTGAAGTCGTTAATGCCCTAATGATTAGCCATTCCATTTAACTTTAACAACTGAAGTCTGTACATTATCGATACCTCGTGGCTTTAGGCATCCTGCCTGGCTGTATAAATTCTGCTGTTCTTTTTTCTCCTTCTGTCTCCTTCATTGTAGTAAACCTTGGTCAGGCCTCCTTTGAGGTGATGGCATCCATCGTGAACCGACTGCATAAGTATCTGGACACCAGTCAAGACATGCATGGCCGCAACAGTCTCCTTTCATCTTATATCTATTATGTCTTCCGCCTCCCCAACATGGACCCAAACTCACCTTCTCCAGGTAGGCCTTCGGGTCTTATATGATTTAGCCCACATATGGTCATTTAAGCGTTGTTATAAGCATTAACCTTTGCTCTGGTGAGGAGGCACTAACCTTCTATGTGCTATCTTGTGTCCATGGGAACAGGCCCAGGAGGTTTGGGTGGCTCAGTGCATTATGCCACTATGGCCCGGTCTGCGGTCAGACCTGCCAGCCTCAATCTCAACCGCTCCCGTAGCCTTAGCAACAGTAACCCAGACATCTCTGGCACTCCCACCTCCCCTGACGATGAAGTACGCTCTATTATCGGCAGTAAGGTAGGAATCCTCACGTTTGGATCTGACGTCATGAGAATGTTTTATTTTTTTAAAGCTAGACAGCGGGTTAATCAGTACCTTTACATTGCATTTGCGCTTCAGCTGAATCTGTTTCTCAAGCATTTTATTTTCAGGTGCTGTAAGTGAATGCACCCTAGTACATAATACATTTTAGAATGCAGTTTATATGTGCATCTGCTTACACATCACGTCAACTTGTCAGCAAAGTTCATGTTACAGTGATTTAGAAGTTTCATTTGGGTGTAGCATCACGGTCCATAGCTCAATCTAGTGGCGTTTTTTTATAGCTTCCCTAGCAGACTTTATTAATAAGCATATTTGAAGCACTGTGACTCCTCTTAAATCCTGGATGGTAATGAATCACTCCATGGAGGATCATTACAGAAGGCCATAGACTCTCACAGAGCTGACTGAACTGGCAGCATTTCTCAACACTGTTATATTTCAACCCTATAGCTCACTGACAGGGCAAACATCAGCTGGAACATCTTATCTATACAACCCCTGTAACATCAACAAAAAAAACCAACAAGGGAACATGGCTTTGCAGCAAATTGGACACAGGGTGAATCATTGCCGTGTAGCAAGTGCAGCAGTCTGTACGTAATCAGAATCTGTAATGGAAAACGTCATCAATTTGTCTATGGTCAGCTAATGGGATGACATTAAATAATTTGTGCTGTGGCAAGCCATTCGTTTTGAATAGGCTCCTATTACGTTCAAGTAAGGCTAACGTTTATAAATGAAGGCCAATGATATGCATTTTATTTTCTGTAATGTGTAATTGATGCTTACCCTGTTTGACATGGTGGTGTTTACAAAATGCAGTAAATGATACCAGATATATTCAGTTGAATGTGTGAAGAAGAAAGCTTTCTTTTGTACTCGGTTAATTATAGGTCATTCAAATCAGTTTGTGTGTGACTTTTAAAATGTATTTGAGATGCATACTTTGATTTGACCTGGGTCCTACAGCCCTTCAAGATTTTACTTAACATGTTTTAACTAAGTATTGCTGCTTGTGACTTTTATGATTTTGCTTGTGACTTTGGTGATTTAACCCAAGACCTAAACAATGTTCTCGATTATGCCACACTAAATCTCTGATCCTGTATAGTAATATCAGCAGTAATTTCTAACATTCTATCTTGCCTAGTTTTCCCATGTTGGATGTTTGAAATGATGACTTGTTTTGAACTAAATAACTTTTATCCCCTTTTGCTTACCCGTGGCATTGACCTGTAACTTTTTGACTTGTCGCTGTTCCCTTGCTTGCTTGCTCCTACCTGTGACCTTGTGACCCTGTGACCCCTTCGCTTCCCTCCTACTTGGCTCGCAGGGCTTAGATCGCTCCAACTCCTGGGTGCACACCATGGGCTGCAAGAGCGCCCCCTGGGGGACCAGCCCTGGCTCAGCATCTGATACTATGCAGGTCATTAAAAAAATCCAACCCCTTGGGAAAAAACCAAAACACCTCACATACCAGCCCAGCACCACTAGAAGCTGCAGAACCCACAACCCCTGTTTTTAGATCCTGTGTCCTCACTCAGCAACACCTGCTCCCTTGATTCACAGTTTCCATTAAGGTCTGTGGCCCAGCTAAACCCTCAACCACTAGCCTGGTACACACCATTCTGAATCTCATGAGCTTTCTCTTTGTTGGACTGGAATCAATCTGGCATTCTTCCAAGTGGGCTTAGAATTAGCATCGATCTTACAAATGTTAGTTAAGTAAGTGTGCTCTCAGAAATGTGTTAATTGACCTAACAGTTTTTGTATTATCACCATTTTAATAAATTTAATAACAGCATTTTTCTGATGAATCTGTGCAGTTAGAATAGAAACACAATATATCTCTCATATATCTATGCAGTTAGAATATTTCTATATGCTGATTACTTATAACTTTAAAAATAGTAATGCTGGGCAACGATTAAATCGCATGATTTTCTGTGATTAATTACAACTAATTGCATTGTTATAGTCAAAATGAAATAATTAAAAGTAGTGTATTGCACACTTTTATTTTTAAAGTACTGCTATATGAGCGAAAGTGCAATAACATTTGGTTTGCAAACACTTTAAACAAACATAAAAATAAAGCTATTTGCCCCTGCCAGGGCATTCACGTTTTATCTAGCTGCAGAGGAGGACCAACTCCATATGAAAGTCTATGTATCTGAATGTAGTGTCATTAAATTCCATGTTGGTGTAATGGTCAGGCGTCATAATACTTTCGCCCATATAATATGGACAAATGTAATGGGATGCGTGACCGCCGCGAAAACCATCCGAGACTTTAAATGAAAGGATTTAAAAAAAAACAAACCTGTATATGTATATAGGTGTGTGTGTGTGTGTGTGTGTGTGTTTGTGTGTGTGTGTGTGAGTGTGAG
>JBBPCX010000114.1:13922619-13956349 GCA_037974365.1 Hydrocynus forskahlii
GTGCACAAAGCAAGGTCCGTAAAGACATGGATGAGCGAGTTTGGTGTGGAAGAACTTGACTGGCCTGCACAGAGTCCGGACCTCAACCCAATAGGACACATTTGGGATGAATTAGAGTGGAGACTGCGAGCCAGGCCGTCTCGTCCAACATCAGTGTCTGACCTCACAAATGTGCTTGCCCAGAAGAGTTGAAGCTGTTATAGCTGCAAAGGGTGGGCGGACATCATATTAAACCCTATGGATTAAGAATGGGATGTCACTTAAATTTATATGCTTGTAAAGGCAGGTGAGTGAATAGTTTTGGCAATATAGTGTATTCAAAGGCAGCATAATTACAGTATGTTGTAGTAAAATCGCAGCACTATTGTGCTGTCCATATCATGCAGATCTGTATCATGTAGGTGATGTAGGTTCTTGGTAATGTGGAACTTTCCTTGTTGTAGATTCTCTTCTTGTCACCTGAAAATTGTGGTACATTGCAACATTTTGACACTTTGCTTTCAGGTTAAAAGTATAATCCACCATTTGTACTTCACTGATCGTTTGGAGTCTCCCAGGAAGAACCGCTTCCCTGAGCGCTTCATGGATGACATCACTGCTCTGGTTAGCACCATAGCTGGGGACATTGTCTCCCGCTTCCAAAAGGTAAGAGTTTCAGCCATCATATATTAAAGCTTCTATTATCAGATATTATAGAGTGACATCCTATAGATATTGTGGTAGAGCTGTTCTTGTATATTGGTGTATCTGAAAATCATGGCTTTGCTGTCAAAGCAATGCAAAGCAAATCTTTCATTTTGATTTATTACAAAACCCACAAATTGTCTTATTTTTATAGTTTTAACTTATTTTAGTTGAGATGAAATCAGTTAAATGCTATGGTATCTGTTCATTGACACATAGTTGTTCACTTTAGGATCTGGAGTTGGTGGAGAGGCTTAATGCAAGCTTGGCCTTCTTCCTTAATGACCTACTCTCCGTCATGGACAGGGGCTTTGTATTCAGTCTCATCAAGACATACTGGAAACAGGTACCTCAGAATTAAACAAAACAATTTGTCTATGTTCAGAGTGAACATTTAGTAACAGACGTTTTCACTGGCTTTTTACCTAGTTGGTTAATATGTTTATGTTCAATACATATGTTTTTACAGCAATAATTTTATTGTTCTCTTACCTTAAGGTGTCCACTAAGCTGTATGCCCTGCAGAACCCCACTCTGGAGTCTCTGAGGCTGGACTTCTTGAGGATTGTCTGTAGTCATGAGCACTATGTTACACTTAATCTGCCCTGCAGTCTGCTCACGCCCCCAGCTTCCCCCTCTCCCTCTGTGTCCTCTGCTACTTCACAGGTAAAGAGACACAGCCTGGAGCTGGGGTGTACATTTTTCATGTCACAACAGTTGCGGTTCTGTAAAGCTCAGTATTAAGTATTAGAATCAAAAAACTTTATTGATTCTGGAGGAAAGTGCTTATGTTATGACACACAGACACACAGAGACAAGAACAATATAAAATATAATGTCTAAATCAATCTAATAAAAACTACAGAAAATGCTCAATATGAAATACACTATGCTATATACACAAATGCTGGTAATAAGTACTATAGATAAGAAACTTAAAGTGAATTACTTATAACACTCTATGCACTGCACTGCACTACTATAATATCCCTTTCTGTGTAGTTATGGGTGAACTGTTCTTGCTGACAGAGTCTGATTGCATCCTACAGTGGCGTTCTTAGTCACCTGAGAAACAGTTGTTCACATATCATACTAATGTGCAAGCATCATACATTTATTGAATGTGTACTTCCAGCCACTATTTCCAGCATTTATTTACTCATGCCTTTCCTATAAACACATACAGATTTTACTTTACTCACTGTCCCTATTAAAACATGAGCCACCTGGGCAATGTTTGCGACAAAAACTCTTATCACACATGCTCCCATGAGAAACACTCTTACAGGGTGGCTTCTTTCTCCTGTCATAGAGAATAGGACAGGCATTTATTACTTATTCATGTGTAGTATTATAATGACTGGAGCCATCGGCACACATGATATTTGTCTGCTCATCTGCACTTGTCACATTTGTCTGCTCATTTATTTCTGTTTTTCGTTTAAGTTTTCTGTAGATAAAAAAACACCAAGTTTTTTTGATTCATTTTTTATCAGTTTGTAGTCATTATTATCAATTGGAAGAGTTCAAAATCGTTGCATAACCACATCAAAATTAATGGATCACGATTAGGGGTGTAAAACAAAAGGGTTCAAATCAGTCCAGAGGTCAGTGATAAGTTTGCATTGATTTATAAGCGTAGATCCAGTTTTAAAAGGAAACTGTAATATTCCTGTAATATATTACAGAGAAAATGAATGCAGTGCAGACTGCAGTAGTGATTTTGAGTTATATCAGAATTGTTTGTGTTGAACTGAATCATACTGGTAAATGAAATTAAAGTGTATGAAATCGTCACCTGTTTAACCGAATAATTTTCATATGTGATAAAATCGTCTCATTCTCTCTCTCTTTCTGTCTGTCTCCTTTCACAGAGCTCTGGTTTCTCTACCCATGTGCAAGACCAGAAGATTGCGAACATGTTTGAGTTATCAGTTCCCTTCAGAGAGCAGCACTACCTGGCTGGTCTGGTTCTGACTGAACTAGCCATTATTCTGGACCCAGAAGCTGATGGGTCAGTACACTGGTGTGTGTCACGTCTTGTCTAGTCTTGTTTCATCACATTTCTTTGTTCTTTACACCCTGTCCTGTCTGATACCCATCATCATATTAAACATGCCAAGTAATTAGCTACATTTTACTGGAACGTGAAAAGTGCTCATACTTTACCAGCGTTATTATGAAATCTGTCAAAGTGAGCATTTGTGATGGCTATCATGCACTTATTTCATACATTCTCTAGATGTGTTTGCTACACTATGTGGACGAAAGTTTTGGGACACTGTTTTGGTCAAAAGTACTATTTTGGTCAGGCGTCCCAATACATTTGTTCATATAGTGTACGTCACAGTGGAGGTAGTTGCACTAAGCAACATGTTAGCTGGTGGCTATCAGTGCTCTTGTGTTTTCACAGACTTCCTTTACATTCTGTTTGTAGGATGTTTGGCCTGCATAAGAAGGTGATCAGCGTGGTCCATAACCTGTTGTCCAGCCATGATTCTGACCCCCGCTATGCTGACCCTGAGGTCAAAGCAAGGGTCGCTATGCTCTATTTGCCTCTCATTGGTATCGTTATGGAAACCCTGCCCCAGCTCCATGACTTTACAGGTATGGGCAAAATTCAGGAGGGCAAATCAGTAAGACTGATACTGTCACCGTAATCAGTATTTTTATGAATTGTCATTGTCTTTCAATTAATGCATTTGTTTCTCAAAATAATATAATAAATATGAAAAATATTTTAATAATTTGAAGTTTGGGTAAAAAAAATACGTATTTTTTAATATGCCAGTCTAAAGGAAAATTCAAGGTTTTTAATCAAACCTATAATAAAATTTGTTTGCTCTGTTTTGTATGGTCAAACTCAGACCATACACATACTCATTAGGGCGGGGAGGACAGAGGTCTAATCTTGACAGACGTTGAGTCATTACGCACCTAATTATCAAAAAAAAAACAAAAAAAAAAACCTGAAATATGAGCTGAGTCAGGCTGAGTTGCAAGTTGATACAGTGAATAGTGAATGCCGTGAATATGCAAATAAAAAAGTTCATTTTGTTGTGTATTTTTGCTGCAAATGTTGGAAAATGACAAATAAAACACAGGAAACTACAGCTGTTCATATTATGGCAAGGCTGAGTGCATCAAAACTATAGACTGACATGGTAAAGTTCACATTACGGAAAGTGCTGGATGCTTGTTGATGCTGTGGTTTGGTTTTGACCCCTCTTACAGAATCACATAATCAGTGGGGCCGTCCTGGTGGGCCTGGAACCGACGAACAGGAATCTGAGGGCAACAGCATGATCAGTCAGACGGTAGCCATGGCAATAGCAGGGACCTCTGTTCCACAAATGTCACGGCCAAGCAGTTTCCTTCTTAACCCTCAGGTAATGCAACCTAGCCTGCCATAAGAGGGGCATTTTTACATCTCGTTTCTTTTGATTTCCCTTATAGTATTTAGAATTTTTGTCTGTCTGGTGATGTCACAAGATTATACAGGTTCACTACAATTATTTTTCATGAAAAAAAAATCATAAAAAACATTAAAAAAAACCCTCTTAGGTGTATGCAGTTTGCTATCTTGTACATTGTCATGATTATGAATGTTTTCATCAGTTGAGTTGAGTGGCAAATGCATATAAATAAAAGTAAGCAAAACACTTAATGAGACACACCGTGGATCTAATAAGAACAGTTCTAACTTGTAACTGGTATGTAGCACCCTCAGATGACAGCAGTGAGATGTTAGTTTTTTAGTTAAAACCAGTTCTGTCATCAGTTTGGAACAACTAAGTATTAATAGCCAGGAATTAAGATAGCCAGTCAACCAATTCGGCGTTCTTTGTGTCTGCTGCACTCATATAAGTGGAGGAGCTCTGGGATATAGCTATAGATAGCTATAGGAAACCATTTAGTATTACTTTTTCCTAATTCAGCGTCTCCTCTGAACCACAGTGGCATTTAAGTTGCATGGATAATGCTTATAATTATACAGCAGTATATTGCACCTAGCAAAACCAGTGGGGGATTTATTTCCAGCGAAAAACGGATAAACTTCACATGTAAAAATAGGCTATAGTTCCCATATCTGTTCGCATTTACCACATGAATGATTGTCTCTCAGGGATCAGCACTGGGTTACTTGTCAGGCCTGATGACATTTTACCAGACTTACATCTTGCAAAACGGCAGCAACTTGATCATTTGGTCATCCTTTGATTGATCCTTGTAACTGTAGGTTAGACGGACTGTAATCATTCACAATCAGTTTGTTTTTGTCTCCCTCTGAATGCTCCTTTTCCTTCTTTCTTCCTCCCAGACCACTCGCCAGCATGGGACTTTCTCCCCAGAGTCCAGCCGCAGTCTGCTCATCTGTCTTCTCTGGGTTCTGAAGAATGCTGATGAGATGGTGCTACAGAAATGGTTCACTGACCTGTCTGTGTCTCAGCTGAACCGCCTGCTGGACATGCTCTACCTCTGCGTCTCCTGCTTTGAGTACAAGGTGATGTACCTTTTAACGTTCATATAAACATTCTTGGTCAACTGAATCATGAAACCCTTTTAACAACATGATTTGCTGTCAATTTAACGGTTAAATGAACCAGTTTGGGTAATTTGTCTCTTTTTTCTTGTCCATCCATCTCATAAAAAGACCCATTTTTTGTTCATGCAGGGAAAGAAGGCATTTGAGCGTATGAATAGTTTAACTTTCAAAAAGTCTAAAGACATGAAGGCCAAACTGGAGGAGGCCATCCTGGGCAGTATTGGGGCCAGGCAGGAGATGGTGCGACGCAGCCGAGGACAGCTTGGTTAGTGCTGGGGTTGTGGTTTTCTGTCGTGGCTATTTTTGAGAATGACTTAATACATTTGTATGCGAAGGTTTAGGCCTCTGTACATGTTTTTTTGATTTTCAAAGTGCAAAAGGAATGAACACATCTGCCTGGAGCAAACCTAAATAGAACAAACCTAAATATTTCTACAAACTTTAATGCAGAATTGCTATTTGTTTGTTTATTAGGCCTTACTCCAAGTCAGATGTTGACCATTCCAGATTAGTTTTATTCTTTTAGTCTCTCAATGTGCTCAGCTACCAAGGATCTATCCTAATATCGCTAAGAAATAAACGCCAAAGTTAAGGAGAGACCTGGAAGAGCCAGAAAATTATCTGAAAATTCTGCTCATAGCCTTGTCAGGTATGCAGAACAAAAATCTCACATCACTGCCAAGGACCTAAAAAAATATTTATCTGGCACGAGAATAGTGATGCCCTGGCTCAAAAAATTAGCTGCTATTACCAAAGGTGTTTTTCAACAACCCAAACACCTTTCAAGCTGATATATAATGCTTTGAGATTGTGTAAGAGCTAGTGGCACAGAAAATGCTGTGAGAATGGAGGTGGTGATTTTACCCAAAGAGGAGCTTGACTGAAAAATTTGCTGAGATGTCTGTAACATTTGTTTTCAACAAATTGTGCGATCTGACGAGAGGTCCTCAAACTTTTCCAAATACAAGTTTTTGTTTTAAAGCTGAAATTTGATTCTCTTTCAGAACGCAGTCCATCAGGGAGTGCCTTCGGCAGTCAGGAGAACTTGCGCTGGAGGAAGGACATGACACACTGGCGTCAGAACAGTGAAAAGATGGACAAGTATGACTACTTGTGTCACCCTCATTCCTTTTTGGTTATGTGAATTTACAGCTGCAGATAGGCTCTTTATTTGTTAAATGCTAGCATGGTATAAACTGTTTTTAAAAAGCATTTAACTATATTTAAATGTTTATTAAATCCTGACTCCTCGGTTCATGGCAGATGTCGAAGCTTAAGAAGTGTGGGGACTTTTGGTCTGGCTCCTGCATCTTGCTGGTTTTGTGCAATGTGTCTTTAGGTCTTTGCTTACTTTTAGTTACATAGTTTGAGATTTTATAATAGTCTCTTATGTTCATCTGTACACTTCAGAGAACATGACATACTCCATTAAGCATTTGGTGTGCAATAACTCTTCCATTTCACCTTGTTCTTCCATGTATTGTGCATTTAGGGGCCAAAGATCAGTCAGGTATTGTACATCTGAAGTGTGCTACGCTTTCTGCTTCCCCTTGACTGTAAAGATTTCCTCATTCCCCTTCCCTTTCCTGCTTTTCTTTACTGGTGCTTGGTGTGGTGTAGTAAGAGGTGGACTGCTGTGTCTGTTTAACTGGTATTAATAGCTTGAGTGTTCTTGGAGACTGCTGTGCCTTTATCTGCTTGAGATAAAAAGGGGTGTCTGCTTGGGTGTTAAGATTTGGTCCTCTTTCAGCATAATAACAGGACAAAATGAAAATCCAGATCTTGGTCAATAGTCAAGGCCAACAGTGGTAATATGGAGTTGAATGATTCTACTAAAAGGCAAAAACATAACCTTGGTTAAAGACTAATTTCTTGTAATTTACCTAATGTTCTATGCACCTCCCCCCCCCACACACACATCACACATTTAATGGATTCTTAGTGTAAAATCCTTCATAATTGGCTTCAGTGGTGCAGCTGTATAACTGACATTCTAGTTACAAGGATGTGGGATTAAAGGAGAAGTTTATGAGCTTCAAGTGTCACAAAAATAAATCAGCTTATGCTTCTTATGCCTGTCTAGATTGGTTTACTCCTCCTGAGGAGAATCATAGAAAATTCGTATTAGTAGACTGTGTTGAATTAAAGAGAAAGTTTCCTCAACACATTTTAACATTTAACATTTTAATATTATCTTTTAAGTATAGTGATGATGATGATGAAAAAATAAACATCACAATATTCAGTAATATCAATTAGAGTTTATATAATTGGAAAATAAGGAGAAACAGCAACGTTTGACAGCTATGAATAATTGATTATGTTGCATTTATGGAGAGATTACAGCAGGTAAAAGTGATGTAATGAAAAATGACTTTGCTAGAAAAGGAGAGTCTTATCTATGCTTGAATGGTGGGTTCATTTAAAATGTGGTGGAAGTGCAGCAAATGAAATCTCTGGTTGTTTTCCAAAGAAGCTAACTTGATAATGTTGTCAAATGACCTTAAAGTAATTAGACTGATCAAAAACAAACCCAAAATAGTACTGATGTGACAGCTAGTTGTCTGAGACAGCTTGTTGGAACGTACACAAAAGCTGTGAAGCTGTTTCCTTTCTAGATGATGGATGCTTGACAGGATAAAGACTGTGTGGAGTGAGAGATTCGCCTTTCATCCTTTTGTTTCATTTGTATACAAACAATATTTCAAGATTGTTCAAGATTTTCAAGAGAGTTTGTCAGCCCAGCCACATACGCGAGTACAGAGGGTTGAAATAGCATTCTCTGAAGCAAATAGTATACAAAGCAAATAGTGTAAAAAAAAAAGATGCAGAGTCTGCTGCCACATTATATTGCAGCATCGAAGTACAAAATTGCAAAGTACAAAAATAAAATAGTGCAAATAAATGTGTATTCTGAGGTAGTTCGGTTTTACAGATTTTTAGCAGCAAGCTTTAATGCAGTTTATCTGCAGTTCAGTACTGCTCTGGATGTCCTGGATGTCTTACCACAATCTATAAATCTGCTCTCCAAGGAGCTCTGAACAAAGCCATCTGTGAACGTAGTGGTGTTAGTGGTCAGTATGAAAAGAAACGTTCATAAATGCTTTTTTATAAAGCTTGTGGTTGTGTTTAGAGATATGACCAGACTCTTCCGGCCTAAATTTCTAAAATCCGTTGTACAGTCAGTGTAGTATATGCATCACTGACATCCAGACAAGGCTGTTGTTAACTGCTGTGAGTCCAGAGAAAGCCTATATTCACAGTGTGCCTCCATGTGCATAACTGCACCTTTCTTTTATGTTGTGCTTCGTTATGCAGTATAAGCCTCCAGGATTTTTCCCATTGTTCGTTAACCGTGGCCTACCCATGTCTGCTTTTTAACAACGGTCCCTCTGCTGGAGATGTGTGGTTGGGTGCTGGCTCCCCCCCCTTCCCTCTTTGTTCACTTTGGATATGAGGTCCGTTATGGTGTTGAAATATGTGTGTGGCCTCTTTTGAATGAGCGCTATGCTGTGCAGGTTTAAGGAACCCCTTCTGCGCAATGGGAGAAGCCAGGATCCCTTAATAGTTAGGTTTGTAGACTCAATAGATGAATTTTTACATCAATTCCTAATAAACCCCGTGACCCCCTGAAGCCCACTGTGCATCAGCTACATTGGAAGTGAACAGAGAACATCTCAAAGGACAGAGCTAGATGATATCTAAACATAGATTGAGAATTTAAATAACACTGTGCTCAGTTTAGCAAATAACCAAAAGATGAACAGAATTGCATTGGTGGCTGCTCTGTGTATGCTGTGTGCAGCATAGGTTGGAAAATAAAGCCAGTTTACAACACCTGTTCGCTTACCTCGACAAAAGTTGAACAAACAAAACATTTTAATTGGAAAGCAAGGTGAAAAAGATTTGTAGCAGCGTGAATTTGTTTTACATTTTTATTTAGCTGTTCAAAATCTGTGTGGTGATTTAAGAACACAGCTTACATTAACATTGTGGCCAATGCAAAGAAAAAAAACTTTGGAACATTTATGGCAATGGGAGAACTGTGCAAATTATTATTTTTTGCAGTATAGTATCACTTTAATAAGTACAGTGGGCTTGAATCTTATTGGATCTGTATGCAGAGGGTGTCTCTCTGCGTACACTGACTTGAATGCTTGTGCAGAGAATGCTGTAGCATTCAAGAGATCCCCTTCACCTTTTCACTCACAGCTTCTAGCAATTCTAAAAATGCCTTTTCTGCTTTGGCAGGACAAGGGCTGAGCTGGAGCATGAAGCGCTCATAGACGGCAATCTGGCAACCGAGGCCAACCTGATCATCTTAGACACTCTGGAAATCATAGTGCAGGTAGATTATAGTACAATTAAAAACTATTTTTTTGACATGGGCGATTTTTATAAGCAAGAATTAAAGTTTCCATTCATTTCTTATATCCTATATAGACCGTTTCTGTGACAGAGTCTAAGGAAAGCATTCTGGGAGGTGTCCTCAAGGTCCTGCTGCACAGTATGGCATGCAACCAGAGCGCCCTCTATCTGCAGCACTGCTTTGCGACGCAGAGAGCCCTTGTCTCAAAGGTGAGAACAGATCTGTGTGTCACATCACAGCCCAGTCGGGATGTAAAAAATGTGCTAATGGCTTAACCTGAACGTGTTAGTTCAGCTAAACTGGTTTTAGAATGAAAGAAATAAATGTGATCATTTTTAATAATCAGTAAGGTGTAGGTATTTGTTTTTTGGCTTACATAAAATGTTCAGGTATATTCAGATGTAAAAGTTTAAAAGATTAGAAATGTAAAAATGTAAATATAATTTTGAATCATAACAGGACAGCTCAAAATTTGACACTTTATGAGTCAGTGAATCATTTCCTGAAAAACTGATGAAATTTAATCAGAGGTCAGAGATTTACAGTCTAAGTATCTTGTTTCCTTTTGGACTGATCTATAATCAATTTGCTTATTATTATCAATATAATACCAGGAACAACATAACGGAGATTTATGAGAGATCTGTGTGCATTTAAGTGTTTTTATGTGCCTTTTATATAGTTCCCGGAGTTGCTGTTTGAGGAGGAGACAGAGCAGTGTGCTGATCTGTGTCTGCGCCTGCTGAGGAATTGCAGTAGTAGCATCAGCACCATCAGAGCACATGCCAGCGCCTCTCTTTACCTGCTGATGAGACAGAACTTTGAGATCGGAAATGTGAGTGTAGTGTGTCCTGGTGCAGTTTACTTCGATGTTCCAGTGGAAACACGTTCACATGCATATTTTAAACGTGGCTTAAAATGTTTAGATTAAACCCATTTCTGCTTTAAATTTTGTAGAAAATGTTGAATATCTCTATCTTAGAATGGAAGAGCACATACGAGTCTATTCACTGAGCCAAGAGTTTGATATTTTTGTCCTACACTCCTGCAGAATTTTGCCCGAGTGAAGATGCAGGTGACCATGTCCCTGTCATCTCTGGTGGGGACCTCTCAGAACTTTAATGAAGATTTCCTACGGCGGTCACTTAAAACCATCCTTACCTATGCTGAGGAGGACCTGGAGCTCCGAGAGACCACCTTCCCTGACCAGGTCAGTCTGAAGTAGAGTTTAGATCGGGCCCAAAAAATGAAACCCGAGCCTGTGCACCTTGTGTCCGAGCCCAGCCCGGCCCGACACGTTAACTGTAATTATCGGCCCGAGCCCAATTAAACCCGACAGTTTTTTAATACGTGGGCCGTTATAACACACGTTCTCAGCTGTGGGTGCGTTCGTAAACTGACACTCCGAGCGCTTGATCACGGCCCGGCCCGGCCTGGCCCGGCCCGGCACGAGGACAGTGACAGGAAATATCGGCCCGGCTCGGTCCATGTTTGGGTTCGGACAGAATCTAAACTCTAGTCTGAAGCTCCTGACACCTCTGTCCTGAAATGGACATTTAAGAGATCCCTTTTGAAATGTTTTTTTTTTTTTTTATGTGTCTCAGGTTCAGGACCTTGTGTTCAATCTACACATGATTTTGTCAGACACAGTAAAGATGAAGGAGCATCAAGAGGATCCAGAGATGCTTATTGATCTTATGTACAGGTACAGATGGGATTTCCTCTACCATGTACTGAATTCATTATTTGAAAGGGAATGTGTTTAGTGCTATTAAGGCATAATTCCAGGTTATAAATGTGGAGTCCTGGTTTGAAAGAAGAGAGATAACCCGGGTTTATCACAGGGCAAAGGTGAATATATTTATTGTCTGCATCTCTCTTGAGTCATCTCTTTACACTGTAGAATTGCGAAGGGTTATCAGACGTCTCCAGACCTGCGGCTGACATGGCTGCAGAACATGGCAGGGAAGCACTCCGAGAGGAATAATCATGCAGAGGCAGCCCAGTGCCTGGTGCACAGCGCCGCCCTAGTGGCCGAGTACCTCAGTATGCTGGAGGACCGGAAATATCTGCCTGTGGGATGTGTCACATTCCAGGTACTGCAGCTCCTACCCATCCAACAGTGGCTGCTCTATATGCCTGTTTTCTCCCAGCTAAATGGTTTATCTGGGTTTCACCTCTTCTGCCTTTAGAACATCTCTTCCAATGTCCTGGAGGAGTCGGCCGTGTCGGACGATGTAGTCTCGCCAGATGAGGAAGGCATCTGCTCAGGGAAGTACTTTACTGAAGCTGGCCTGGTGGGGCTACTGGAGCAGGCTGCAGCCTCTTTCTCCATGGTGAGAAAAACAGTGTTACCCACTAATAATAGAAATGAGCATTTTTTTCTTTTTGTTATTCAATTATGAATTATATTATTATGAACATCTTTCAGTTTATTACTGTATATTTCTAGCATATAATCCTTCTAAAATCCTTCTAAAACCCTCCCCTTCACCAGAAAAAGGTGAGATGCAACATAATAGGCTTGTCTCCCAAAATATCTTCCCTGTGGTTCTATATAGCGCAATCAAGGAGCTCTTTAAACTGACTATAAAGTACTTTATTTCATTTTTTTTAATTCCACACTACACATCATTCAATTTCCCCCATTATCTAAATTAGATCTGATATACATATGATCAAGCTCAGCCTTACTAGTTAATTGGAGACACTGCCTGTAGACACCAGGGCTGCAAATTATATTGTACATTATCTGTTAAAAATGCCCCTCCATTGATTTCATGCATTGACCAATAACAGACTCCAATGTATGGCAATGCAACAGAGTTGTACTGTACATACATGATCATGCATCAGATCAAAAGGAACAGGTTTCATTTTGTCATATTTAATGTTGAGAAAATTAGTTCACAGTGAACCTTCCGTCTTTAAAGAAGAACTGCAACCTCATTCATTTTTGTTTACAAGCATTCATGTGAGTGATCTTCCTGCTTTTACTGATCTCGACAAATAAATGAGCTTGCAACAAAACAGTAAAGTGGAGGGATATTGAAATGTCCTTTGACCCTGCACTGGGGATCATGTTGGGTGAACGACTTTGTTTTTCCTCTCACCGTCACTGTAGGCCGGCATGTACGAAGCGGTGAATGAAGTCTACAAAGTGCTCATTCCCATTCATGAAGCCAATAGAGATGCTAAGAAGCTGGCCACCATTCATGGTAAACTGCAAGAAGCCTTTGGCAAAATTGTGCATCAGGTAAATATTTTCAGACTATTTGACATTCTGTAGCAGTGCTAGAACTACGTGGAGATTGTTACCTCTGAGTGCTGGGCCGACGTACTCACTGGCTGTTAAAGTCTAAGACAACAGGACCTTGCATTCAAACATTAAAAAGCCCCACTTCCAACAAAACCACTGTCAGTTTTAAAACAATTACCTGCTTTTTGTACACTCATAGTGCCGTACACAGTACAGCATGTGAATGTTTGAGTTTTCAGACTTTTTAATTCACTGAATGTACACACAGAGCATTTAAGTAAAATGTAAGTAAAAAGTAAAAGTACACTCACATGCCTGGGTCCCCTCTTTTGCACCAGCGCACACCAACACATACTTAACCCATTCAACATCAAACCCACAGTAACTGTGCTTTGCATATGGGTGGACTTGTACCTGAGGTACATCCCATGAGAAGACGAACGTCCAGTGGACCATGCATGTAGAACAGCTGCTCAGAGGGAGGGTGGATGTTCTGCATGGGGTAGTCTGAATACATCCTATGGGGAAAAAAGATTCTTTTGGCTTCCCATAGTGGTGGGCTATGAGGGAACCATGCTGAGCTTTTAAGGTGTGACTGTGTGTGTGTTGATTTGTCCTATATTCTTTCTGTCACACAGAGCACTGGCTGGGAGGTAGGTGGTGAACCTCATGGTTAAATGCTTGGCCCACATGTGCAAGCTGTGGGTCATTTATCCTGGCTCTCTCTGCTGTGAATTTGATCCATTAACCTTTTTTATGGACGTTTTATGGCTCCATCCATCCCTCCATCTCTCCGTCCATGGGACTGCTGCCGATGGTGTGCGGGCAGCAACCTCCCCCCGCTCTCTCTCTCTCTCTCTCTCACTCTCACTCTCTTACCCATAATTCTTCCTCTCTCTCACTCCCTTTCTCTCCTGAACAGAAACAGTGTTAACATTGCTGGTTTTGGCAGGCCATGCATGGGAGCCACTGTGTGACACTAATGATGAGTTGTCTATGAATGCATCACTTTTGTCTCATCTTCCTTTATCACTCCGTCCACTTCTCTCTCTTTCATCAGCACGGGAATCAGCGTGATCTCTGTCATCGCAAAGCACAGGGTTCGATTTATGACTGACAGTCTAAAGCAGTGGTTCTCAAACTGGTCCTCGGGACCTCCAGACTGTCCACTTAACCCCTAACCTATTCTTATGTGTTATGATTTGGGTTAGAGCAAAAACGTTGACCAACTGTGGATCCATGAGGACCAGTTTGGTAACCACTGATTTAAACAATACCCACAGATGAAAGAATACTGAACATTATAACCAGATTTACTGAACTGTTCAGAATTGTCAGTGTTGGCATTTTTTTCTTACTGTGGGAGAATGTCATTACAGAGATGGTAGAGGGGTGTCAGGCATAAAAGTATAAAAGTGAACGCCAGTATAAAAGTGAATACTGAATACATCTCATGTGGTTATGGATTTTATTTTTCTGTGAATACCATGAGGAGCCCAAAAATGTTGATTCATATACAGCCCCACTCCCTTGACAGGTTAAACTTCAGCTTCAGTCTAGATAATATAAAATGTAACCTAGGATTTAAACATTTAGTATTTATTGATTATACACTGGTACAGATTTCTTTTGTATTTTGTGTGGAAGTTTAATACTACTAATAAAAATATCAATATTTTCTAAATTGTGAAAAATAACCACAACATTACAATTTGGCTCATTAAAACATTTTGCTTCACTGACCTTCATCCTTTATTTAGAATTAAATCGACCCCTGAGTATTGATTTGTGTTTGTGTGTGTATTGATATTAATATGTCATGATAAAATCTCATTGTTTATTGCATGATCAAGACCTCCCTTTGCAGTATGGCACGATACTGTCCCGTCCTGTAACTGCATGTAATCTGGCCAAGGCTGAGACTGGCGAAGGCTGAAACTCAGTCCATTTCCACACTTGGTCCTTCCTCCCTGCCTGCTCCTCTCCTCCCTCCCTTCCTTCTTTCCTTACTGCATGTGTCTGGTTTTGGGGTATTTTATGTGTTATTTCTCTGTTTGTTCAGTAAAAGTTGCCTTGTGGTGTCCAGTAGTGTTACGGTTTGTTCTGTTTGTGTGTTTTTTGTTTGTGCTTCGGAGAGTTTCCTGGTTCCCTGATTAAAATGTATATTCTGTTCTCTCCTTTTTTCATTTCCCTGGTTGCTGACCCCTCCTCTTCCCACTTTAATTATTGTGTCTTGTGGTAAGTTTCTAGTTTTAGGGTTTATTTCTGTTGCTTTAACAATGCAAAACACTGACTGCGATGACACAGAGAGGGGCTGAGCCATCTCAGACAGTTCACCATGTCTTTGTAGCCAGAATGAGTTGTCCGTTTAACCCAGATCGCAGAGATTTGTCAACATATTTGTCAGCAGTAGCCTATGCCCTGCTGGGTAAAGCAGGATTAGCTCAAAATGGGGAGCTGACCTTATGACTGGCCTGCTTTGGCTCAGCCTGGAGTTGCATATGATTGGCACATGTCTTGTCTCCCCCTCCCAGTCCTCACTGCAGACTGCACACTGTCACTCAGCTCTGTGTCCCTGCGCTGTCCTCTACCAGCATCACTCTCTATGCTTACTGTCCCCCTGACTCTTATTTGGTCAAGCCAGTGCCTGAGACTGGCTAAACTTCTGTAATCTGGAGGTTCGGCAGGCCAGCTTGTATCCTACACAGACTCACTGCAGCATATGGTTTTTGTATTTTTGACTCTACTCTGTTGTCTCCATGTTGCTACTCATATTCTGTTCACTCCATATTCATCACTGTTTTAAGACCTCAGGGTCTCATTGATCTTACCCCTCTCATATCTGTCTGTCGTTCTTTTATCTCGGCTTCTTCTGAGAGAAAATCTGCTCCGTTCAGAATAATACATTTAGTCTAGCTGATTTCGCATAAATGATCTGCTTACAGTACAAATGGATGTGTGGAAATATATGCCAGGATGCCAGCGTGTTGGTGACTCAGACACAACTAATAATGGATTTTAGTTACTATATATTTTAATTTTAATGAATCGTTTTAAGTTCAGAAGACGCAGGCAAAAATACACAGTCCACAGTCTATACTTTCACCTCTATGATGCCTCTGAAAATGTCCAGTAGTACAGTATACATGAGAATATACTATGTTGATTGATCTTTCGCGTGCTAAATATTTTGAACTGCCTCACTATGTGCATCTGTTTCTGCTCAGCTTACTGCTGTGACTCTCCAGTCTGTCTCGGTGTCTCAGTAAATGTTTACTTGTGTTCATTCACCTGACTGTTTGCTTTTACAGTCTGATAGTTTGGTGCCACGTTAACGCAAACTTTTTTCTTTTAATCTAAACATGATTTGGTACTATTATTAGTTATTTTATATATTATTAGTTATTAGTAATAAACTTTCATTTGTAGCTGTGTGTTTGGATTGTTGTCAATTTGTTTCTGATAGCTGAATGTATTTTATTGCAGGATGGAAAGCGAATGTTTGGTACTTACTTCAGAGTTGGGTTTTATGGTTCTAAATTTGGAGACTTGGATGAGCAAGAATTTGTGTACAAAGAGCCTGCCATCACCAAGCTGGCTGAAATCTCACATCGGCTTGAGGTACTCATCTATTTGAGACTACTGTTTATCTCTTTTGCATTTTCCAGTGAGTGTCTCTCTCTCACACACTGTATATTATCTTCCTCAGGGTTTCTATGGAGAGAGATTTGGTGAGGAGCAAGTTGAGGTCATTAAGGACTCCAATCCTGTTGACAAATGTAAACTGGACCCAAATAAGGTAGTCCTTTGTATGTGTATGTGACCTCTGTGATTGAAGAAGCTATAGAGTAAGAGCGGTGTGAAACATTTCTTTGGTATTCTGTGGCAGGCGTTCATTCAGATCACGTATGTGGAACCTTACTTTGACACGTACGAGATGAAGGACCGCATCACATACTTTGACAAAAACTACAACCTGCGGCGCTTTGTGTACTGTACTCCGTTCACGCTGGACGGCCGAGCGCATGGAGACCTGCATGAGCAGTACAAGCGCAAAACCATTCTCACCACCAGCCATGCCTTCCCCTACATCAAAACCCGCATAAACATCATCCACAAGGAGGAGGTAACCCCAGAACAACTTTGTAAAATTAAGTTACTTTTTGTGTAAATATTTGCATGGAGACTGTTTTGCATGCTAGTTTCATTAATGGAAGTTCAGTTAAACCCTCAGAATGTAATTGAGTTCTCCAAACCATTCAAAAATCCCAATATTTATATTTATAATAAAAATATTTGCCCACTGTTGTCCTCAGATCATCTCCATGCCCATTGAGGTGGCCATTGAGGACATGCAGAAGAAGACACAGGAACTGGCCTTTGCCACCCACCAGGACCCAGCTGATGCTAAGATGCTACAAATGGTGCTGCAGGGGTCTGTGGGCACCACAGTAAATCAGGTAATCATAAATTGTAATGGATAAAATTAGAATGCATAATATTGTGTAAATATGTATTTGCCATTTAGTCTGGATGTCAGTCAGTTAGAAGCCCTTACCAGTGATTGACACGCTACCACTAACTACCATTGATCGTAATGCGTTCACAAGTTTACGCCTCAATGTAATTGAAGCTGTATTGTTATATTGTTTGTTTCTCAACAGGGTCCACTTGAGGTTGCCCAGGTGTTCCTGTCTGAGATTCCAAGTGATCCTAAACTCTACAGACACCATAATAAACTAAGGCTGTGCTTTAAAGACTTCACTAAACGGTAAAAAAGACTCCCTTGCACAAATAAAATAATCCAAGTGGCGTAACAGCTAATTTAAACATATTTTTCTTTCAATCCATCATAAGGTGTGAGGACGCCCTACGCAAAAACAAAAGCTTGATAGGCCCTGACCAGAAAGAGTATCAGCGGGAGCTGGAGAGGAACTACCACAGGCTGAAGGAGGCTCTTCACCCCCTTATTAACCGCAAGATTCCCCAGCTCTACAAACCTGTGCTACAGGTCAACTCTCACAGGTCAGAGATTAAACAGTAATGTGGGGACTTATTTTCAATACATGGTATTCTGTTTATAAACACGTGAAAACAACAGAAGCATTTTAAAATCCTAACCAGTGCTGAAAATGTGATAGACCCCACATATTCATTGATTGCTTTTCTTTGTCCTCGGTCAGTCTTAGTCATGAAAGGTCCCACACTACAAGATCTGTTTTGAAAGAAACCACATACTTTCAAATTATGCTTCTCAAATGAGGGGTAGATGCCAGTTCTCTGATGTGAAAAGTATTGTTGTTGCAACTCTGTAGTCCATCTAGCTCTCGATTTTGCTGCCATGTTTAGAACTTCCCCACACACTTAGTTTCTTTCAGCTCTGCTCTCATGGGTTGAGCTTTCATGCATGACAGCACGATGTTTCATTACAGATCATCAGTAATCACACTACAGTTTAAATATTGAAAGTTCCATATTTACGATTCACCGTCAGGACAATCCTGACTGGACTGGTTGTAGATCAGAGGAGTAAAGACTAGCTTATGCACACCCCCATCCTACGGGATAATCAGGGAAGATTTAAGGTCACTCTGACATCAGGGGACCTTTTGTGATTGTCGTGATGTGTGGGGCCTCACCTTAGCCAGATGAGAAAGAACATTTTTTCCAAGAGACAGAAAATACAGAGACAATTATTTTCATGTCCGATATGGTTTAGGGGGAAATAAAAAGTATGAAAGGAACCCTTCAGAAAATGTTCATACATCCCTTAGGACTGTTGTGTTATCTGGGCTGTTGCTGTGGGGTGGGGGCATAGAACTGCAGCAGTGTAGTATCTCTACAGTGGGTGGTTTCAGGTTTCATGATCAATTCGTATCAAAGGGCAAAAATCTGAGCTGCTGACTTAGCGCGTCGTTATTGGTCATTAATAAGACTGTTTCTACAGTATATACTGCATGTCGGATAACACTTTTCTTGCCACTTTGACAAGCAGCAAAAGGACAGCTTGACAAGGTAGAAAATCCAAATGGACTTTGGATGATATTCTAAAATGTAACTGAAAACGAATTGTGCTAGTTTGAGTACTTACTGCCTTCTTTTCCCACCCACAGAGACTCCTTTAGCAGAATGAGCCTTCGCAAGCTTGACATGTGAAGACCCGGAACAACTGAAACACCACCATGATTTTATTTATTTGTTTGTAAATATTAAAATCTCAGAAAATCAGTGTTTTTTTTTTGCCAGAAAGGAAAAGCTAAAGTGTGAAGTTGGTATGTCATTCCAATTTTGTAAGCGTTTACAGAAATGGCCTGTTACAATCATTCGGATTGAAAGTGGAACTTGCCGGCATGTGTCAACTGTATTTAATATCCTCTGTGCACTTTTTTTTTTATTAGTGTCCTAAAGCATTTTACCATACATGGTACGACTCTGACAGTTTACTATTTAATCCGAATGAAAAACAAGCAAAAAAGTACCACTATTTATCTTTTTTGTTACATTTGTTTAAAGTTATTGAAATGTTTTAAACATTCTTGAATAATTTTATGTAGCTTTTGTTTACCTTAAATATTTTACTAAATAAATATTTTAATGCACAGTGTTTTTTTTCTTGCAGAAATGGCACAACTGGGTATTTCAATATGCTGGTGTTTAATGAGGGCATATGCATTTACAAAACGGCAAAAAATAGAAAAGTTGAAATATTTACATAGATGTTCCTCCCCTCATATTTAATCTAACAGCCTTTACTGTAGTCCTATATTACTTATCTGTAGCAAAACAATGTCCATTCTTATTGCTTATAGGCAGTTACACTGGCTTGTTTTTACAGAAGAGATCAGGGCCTTAGTTTTTAGAGCCATCTTACTAAGTCTGGTACCTGTATTTGTGAATCTACCACTGGTGTCTTTTGCTAATGTACTGCTCCTAATTAACTTTATTCCTCCCCACCATTTAGTCTGCTTAATTTAAATGTATGCTTTAAACATAGCTTATTTCAAAGGTTCTTATTTCAAATCCTTCCAAGTGAGTCAGCTTTGAGGAATAAAGCCCAGCTCTTCTCACAACATGTAAAGGACAAGAGAGAAAAGCTTCTTTCACTGGAATGAGGTACAGTAACAAAGAACTACAAAAGTAAGGTCAGTAATTCCTGCAGTTGTTCATGGACAATTACACTCTTGCCCAAACAGTGCAAGATATACTTTGCTTCTAGGCTTGTGTCCAAACATTTCAGTTTTGGCAAACAGCACAAGAACCCAAAGCTGGTATTGAAAATTTCTGCTCTTGCTTAAACAGTGTCATTTTAAATGTTACTATGGACACCAGTTTAACTACCTTTTACAGAACTTCAAGGATTAACAGAAACTGTGTAAGAGTATCCTTAAAAATATCCAAATATATATTTAAAAAACAGTGTAAGAGCAAACTACTTGTCTCATGTCACACTGTTAAAGGCTTGCAGTACAGAAATAAGTGCACTGCATTAAGTGCCAAGGTGCGTTTTACGAGGACCATAGAAAAGATGATCCTTAATTCATGTACACTGAGTGATATGAAGACTTAGAAAAGGAACATTAGGTATAAAACAACAAAAGATGGTAGAAATGAACATTGATGTGGAAGAATTATATATGCAGGTACAAGTACCACATAATAGAAATGCCAGGCTGATTCACCTCCACTGAGCCTTAACCTCTTCTGTACGAAAGACAATCAAGAACAGAAAGTGGATTTTTGTCAAGAATTCTATGGAAAACTCAGTTAATTTCTCCTGTGACCTTCTTGTAAAAAAGGAGGTAAGGTGTGGATGTGGAACACGTCTCTGGAGAGCAGGCTCTAAGGAAGTCCTCTTCATCAAAGAGTCTCACTTCAGAGTCATCAAACAATAGCCACTTCCCCTCAAAGTCCAGAAGGTTCTGCAGAGCCATGTCAGAGCTTACTTGAGACTCTTCTTTAACAGCCTCTCGTTCCTCCTCCTTCTCTTTCTTCACCACTCCATTCTGCACAGGGGTAATGGCAGAACAACCAACCATATTCACAGGTTTCTCTGAACTTGCCTGCTTGCTGCCAAGTTCATAGCTTGAGATACTCCTCTGGCCTCCCAAAAGACCAACACCCTCTGAGGACCTCTTCCCACCTTTGCTAGCAGAGTTTGTCACACTAGTTCCATTGGTCATGTTTTTCACTTTGCCTCTCAGACTGAATGATACCTCCCCATCATCGTAGTCAGGTGGGTTGGGCTCATCTTTCTTCAGAGGTTTTCTCTCTCCATCCTCCTCTTTCTCCCCATCCATCTGAGTCTGAGGTTTGAGGACCGTGTGGTGGAGATCCATCATGCGGATGTAGGTGGTGTAATGACCACTGCTAATGGTGACTCCACTGTGCATGACCACAGCAAAGAGCTTGTAGTGGTGCCCCTGATCAGAGGCCGAGGGTTTGGTGCACCACTCCTCCAATGAAAGCTTGAGGGGGGTGTGAAGAGGAGTGTTCACCTTGGACAGTCCAGCATATGGGTCCAATCTGCACCCGCACCCCCCCAAAAAAGAAATGTTTAGCCAATAGATCAATTGCTTCAGAAGAAAGTAATTAAATGGCATGGAGGAACCTAACAATTTATTTAAATTATCCAGGCATTCCACAGTCATTACATAATCACACTGGGGCATCCAGTCATATATGCTAAAGGGCCAGTTTGGTTACTGGTTTTCATTCCAACAAAGCCGGTGCACACAGTTATGTGAAAACTGAGAACAACTAATTAAGCTAGTTAAATAAGGTAAGCTCCTGCTTATTTGTAATGAAAACCAGCAACTGGACACCCTTGCTCTTAGGGCACATAACTATAATGTAAAGTAGTATAAATTAAGAAACGCACTCAGAGCCACTGGCTGAGAAACACTTCAGGTGAATTGTGACAACTTCAGGGGTCTTGTCAAACAATAGACTCCTCTCTGCTTCTGTGTAATGATGACAGGTCTCACAGAAGTACTTATCCTGCCCAACAATCCGCTCAACAGATGCAAACTGAGAAATGGCCCATTTAAGTGTCTTCTGCTCAGGCTTGGGATCTGGGGAAACTGAAAAAAGGAAAGAAAGAAGAAAATAAGGTGGAACCCAACCTTATAGGATATATACCTATATATTTAGCTAAATCAAACTTTAATGTAATACTTTACATATTTCTCTGAATGCAAATGCTGAATTCACTCACTCTCTGAACTGGTGTCTGAACAATTGTTCTCCTCCTCTTGAACGGGAACACTTATGTCCTGAAAGTCCTCTCTCCTCTCCGTATAGCACTCACATTCTAGACAGCGTGTCTGCAGCACAAGCTGACCCTGGAACAGTCGCTTCAGCATATTCAAGCCCTGCAGTTCTATAAAACAAATAGGAAAAAGTGTAATGCAACTTACATAACACTGCATATAAATATCTGCTATTACCACCACATGCAAAAGCTTAACACTTGAAACTGACACTTCTATACAGACCTACACATGCAACAACTTCCTGAATATTAAGAGAAAATGTGTAATTATCCAACTCAAAGGGAGCTCCTGACTTAAGAATTTCCAAAAGCATATTGGGCACACTTGCCACAGAAGCTTTACGGTGTAAAATACCTTCTCTTTTTGCTCCAGTCTGTTCAGGATTTTCTGTGGGCTTGTCAGTTTCAGGAACGGCCTTTTCTTGGTCATCATCACAATTCTTCAAAGGGTCCCCTTTGCTCTCTGACCTATCCCCAACATGTGAGCTGATACGGCCCATGCTGCGAAATTTGGAGAAGATACTAGGCTGCTTCCCCGAAGATTTCAACCAGCTCAGCTTTGCTCGCTTCTTCCTTTTATTTACCTCTTTTGGGGATCCATCACTCTTCTCCTCAGTGTTGCTGCTTCCCTCTTTCACATGTTCCTTCTCCTCACTCTGATCACTAACAGAAGTTCCTTCACCCGAAGACTTTCTCTTTGAGCGAGTGAATGGTTTGTTTTCCTCTTCATTTTTAGATTTGCTCTGTGACTTGGGCTTTTTCTTGGCATTACCCGCTTCTGTGTCACTCTTTCTTTTCCCGCTCAGCTGGCCATCGGCACCCTCCTCTTCCTCTTGAGCAGCTGTGAATTCATTCCCTGTCCTGTTTTTCATGGTACAGTCATTCTCTCCTGAGGTTTTGCTAGAATCATCTTGGTTACTTCTCAGTTCTTTTTTAATGGTGTCAGAAGCCTCCTGGATGTATGCAAGAATGCACTGTAGTACCTCTTGTGCATCATGCTGCAAATATCCCTCATACATGGGATTCAGCTGCCTGAAATTTGCACAAAGGAGCACATTTTGTGTTGATCCATGATTAGTGCACTTGTTTGGAGCGTACAATTCAAACTAAGTTAAGAAACCAAATATCACAACATCTTACGTCCAGTCTTGACAATGCATTACCTAAGTACACCACAATACATAGCATTCTTGCTATAAAGCAAGTTATTCTATGAATCAAATTATTTTCGAAATAAACATACCTGAGTGTGTTGAGAACTCTGCGTGGTGGGGTAGCCAACTCTCCATCACTATATTTCTCAGGATTAAACAAGAAGCTGGACTGCAGCTGCTCTACAGTGGAGATCAGACTGTGAAAACTGCTCAGCAATTCCATAGGAACAGATGTGGAATCATCAGAGGACTCTCCCTGCTGAGGAGGCAGAACACATCACAGTAAATGCCACTGTTCAAGCACAAATTCCAAATCAAATACAAATGCTACACATCAACTCATTTTAAACACCTGCTAATTTCATGTTTTAGATCAAATTGCTTAACACTGAAGTGAAAGTGATCATTCTGCCATACGTGAACAGACCACAGCACACTGTAGACAGCACGAAATTCTTCCTCTGCATTAAACCCATTCACCAAGTGAAGCAGCGGGCAGCCAGGTACACAGCGTCCAGGGAGCAGTGTGTGTGGACTGTACCTTGCTCAGGGTACTTCAGAGGTGCTTAGTGGTTTTGGGAATTAAACCCCTGATCGCAGGATGAACACCCTAACCACTAGGCCACCAGCTGCCCCACTGCATGTTCTAGTACTACTTAATTGTAAACAACAGCCAAGACTACTGGTCAGTGCTTAAAAACTGCAAATGTTAACAAACCTCTTGTTTTTTAGTACCATCTTCCCTCTGTTTGTCTTTTGAATTGGACAAAAAATACAGCGACTTAATAGCGTCTTTAAATCCCGGGCAGTAATACAAGACCTGCAATGAAAAACGGCTATAGGTTAATGTAACGAATGAGCCACTGCAAGAAGATCAAATTAATAAATCCCAACAAATTTACCTGAAGAATGCTGTTCAGGTAACAAGTATTTCCTAAATTGTTAAGGCCCACGAAAGGGACAAGACTCTCCCGTTTTCCAGAGGGAAGAGATGAGGGACAAGGCCCTGGAACAACCTGGTCACAACTTCAAAAGGCAAAACATCGCATTCATACAAGCTTGCCATTGCAGTGACATTAGACTGTGTTCTTGATAAGGTAACACACCTTGTGGCTTCTTCTGGCTCTGGCTCCTCGGCGCTCGCCTCCTCTGTTTGAGATTCCGAGAAGTCTAGAGCCCGCTTGGTTTCTTTCTTCTGGAAGAACTTGAGGGAAAGGCGGCTCTTTTTGCTGGGGCTTCCCAGTGCAGCCGCCACTCCTTCGCCCTGCAAGCCGGGCATTCTGCTTCGCCCACTTCGAAGAAACTACCGGCAAATCAGGCTGAAATATGAATCTCTGGAGGAAAAAACAGGAGACCAGACTTTTAACTACATAGAAACTACTTGCAAATGAGACTAAAATATCAGGCTCTGAAGGAAAACAGAGAAGACCAGACTTAATTACATAAAATAAATCAGGCTAAAGGACAAAACTCTGCAGAAAGCAAACTGGTTAGCTAAGTTAGCCTAGCAACATTCTGTCTATACAGCTATTGACCAATTACACCATTTATTTACTTACAAAATAAGTTGCAAATTGCAACTGTAAACGGAAAAAACAAGCAATATCACCTACCAGCAACGGATTTTATAAGAAACTTGAGAAATCTTTGCAACGCAACGTGTGGGCTAAGCTAACACTTATCCACATAGCTAGTCATGTTATGTATGTTTTTGGTTATAAATGAGGAAACTACACAAATAATTGTTTACTTATATAAAGGAGAATAAATAAGTCACAAATGTAACATTTGTCTGTTATTCATTAAACTAACCATTGAAGCCAGAAAACAGCTAAACTAGCTAACAGCTGCACACGACGCCTGTTTACCTCAGCCCGTTTTCAAAAGAAAGTAAAAAAATACATTAAACTGTAATGTGGAGGCTTTACCTGGATACTTTCATGCACCGCCTGTTACATTTTCGAGCAGTTTCAGCAGAAAGTAGTGTAAAATAGATGTAGAAACAGGATTTAGTTGACACTCGTTCTCACTGAAAGGCAGAAGTTTGGCGGTTTTTCCAGCAGCTGCTCCTCCTGCACCCCCTCAGAGCCTGCTGAGAAGAATATGCTAATTTAACATACAGCGTCCAACACTAAAAATTAACACAAACTGTAGAGTTTTACACATCAATGCGAAGGGTTATATCACTGCCATGAACCATCATTCCACTAATATTACATTCAAAAACTAAAAAACAGCACAGGCAGCGTGTGAGACGACCCCTTTATCACGTGTTCGGTTCAACACACCCCTTCTCACTCGCACCAGAAAGCAGGGCTCAATCTCAAACACACAAAGTGGACAAAAGTATTAGGACACTTGACCATTGCACCAACAGGGACTTTAATGACATTGCATTCAAATATTCAGACTTTAATATAGAATTGACCCCCCTTGCAGCTATAATAGCTTTCACTCCTCTTAAAAGGGTTTCCACCAGTGTTTCTGTGGGAATTTGTTCATTTTCCCATTCATGCTGTAGAGCATTTATGAGCTCAGACACTGATGTTGGACGAGATAACCTGGGTCGCAATCTCCGTTCCAGTTCATCCCAAAGGTGTATGATGGGGTTGAGGTCAGGGCTCTGTGCGGGCCAGTCAAGTTCTTCCACACTGAACTCATCCAACTATGTATTTATAGACCTTGCTTTGTGCACTGGGGCACAGTTGTGGAATAGAAAATGGCCTTCCCCAAACTGAGTCCACGAAGCTGGAAGCATGGTGTTGTCTCAAATGTCTTTGTCTGCTGAAGCATTAAGATTGCCTTTCACTGGAAGCAAGGGGCCTAGCCCAAACTCTGAAAAACATGTTTGTCCCAATATGTTTGTCCATATTAGTGTACCTCCTGACTCCTTACACTCTGCACTACGGAGGTCATCAAATGGTTGCATCTGCTCTCAAACAGTGTATGTCCTAAAAGCCATTTGGGAGTTTGCACAGACCCCAGCTGAATTTACGGATTTTCCTTGATGAAATTATATGTCTATATTTTATTTGATGTGCATTATATTCATGTGGCAAGTTTTTTGTGTGTCAGGGTGCATTGGAATATTTCACTCAGACAGGAGAGGGTTTAGCTGAACTGTGGATCAGTTTACTTGAACAAATTGAGGATATATTACTATATTAAACAGAAGCTACTTAACAGTTATGGGGGAAACCTTGACTTTGTTTTAGGTTAATGCAGCATTTATAATTATTGTTGTTGTCGTTGTTATCATTATTAGTGTTTTTGATCTTGTTATATACAAACAAAAACTGTTAGCTCAGATATTACAATGAGAGGATAGACCCCACAGACACCTCTGAGCTGTGTCCCAAACAACTTCATTTCATACTTTACACACAACACTACTGAATGCACTTCTACTATTTTTGTTAAATACCATTTAGTGAGGTAGTATGCCATTGGTCTTCATGTTTAAGAACACATACCGTTATGCTCATCAGCTCTTAAAACAGATAAAAAGACCCTTATATTGGGTAAACACATTAGGCAAATAGGTTTTTATTTCAATACTCTTGTTTTATTATTTTCCTCAATGCTTCCTGGAAATGATGTGTATCTGTGGTACATGGACACACTTGGGAGTCTAGGACCCTCTTAAGAGACAGTGGACTATACAGAGCAGACACTGTTACACATGCTCTAGAGATTTCAGGTCTCTAATCATTTTATAACACACTAGATATCATAAAAGTACCACATAGTTATACAAAATGCAGTTAAACATCGAATCTGCTTTATTATTTGACTGGTCAATTTAGACCACAAATTGATGCAGCTGATGGACCAAATACAGAAGAGAAGCTGGAGGAAGGGTCCACTTCTTCGTCCAAAAGCACATAAAGGAAGATAATGATTGATAATAGTACACATATAAAAGGATAAAGATACTGTTATGTAATATACATTATCCTGAAATCACATGGTAAATAGGAGAAATATTTTTCTGGCCAGCAGAGGGACTTCACAGCCTCGGAAACAGAAAAGCAGCCGCTCACTGATAAAAACACAGATAAGACACGAATGAGCCAGAATCATAGAAATAAGAAAACGAGACCGTCCAAATACAAAGAAAAGAGCCTGTTACTGTCACTGCTGTGCTTGTTATTTGTTGACCACCACACCATATCCTGCAAAAAGAACCAAAATAGATATATATGTATGTATGTGTGTGTGTACGCGCGCGTATCTGTAGATATTTATTACAATAAATGCTAAGGATTCAAGATTGATGCAGGAACGATATACATGCACTAATTCGGGTCAGTATTACATTGATTACAATATACTTCACTTTCACAGAGCAGACAGTGAAAATTCCTATAACAGTGTTTTTATATCGTTTTTTCCACTGGCTAAAACGCCGTGTGAATTTTTGTCGTTAATTGGGTGTGGAAGGGTTGTACGCATGCGCCTGAGCAGAAACCTTGGCATGTATATTTGTGTGTGTTGCAGGAGGAAACACACACGGCCCGTCCCTCTGCTCAGCTTCGTCAGGCAGTGCATGCACTGTAGAAGATAAAGCAGTGCTAACTGGTCTGCGCAGAGCCCCTGGGATGGCGCACTCAAGTGAGGAAATGCAGAGAAACAGACCAGTGCACCCCAAGAATGAGAGGCATGTCCTGGAATCTGTCAACACCCACCGTGCTGCTTCTGCAGTCATGGCTTTTACTCTCCCATAGCTGCAGTTATTAATGGTACTAAAGAATCTTATTTCATTGACTAGGTCACTTTTTTGATCGACTTTTGCTGCACTGATGCATCAAAGCAGGAAATGCTTATACACATATAAGAACATATAGCCACCCAGTCTGTATTATACATGTACGCTGTGATATGAAATGAAGCCCTTCAGAAATCCCCCCGCTATATGCAGTGAAGGTTTTTTAATCCTGAAGCATGCATTAGGAGGGCTTGTACTGGTACTGAGGGTGGTGGTTGGCTGCTGAGGGAGTGTATGTGCACGTGTAAGTATGTATATGTAACTCTCTGGCTGCCATTGGGTGAACTCCAGGGGAGGGGGTGTGTTCAGTTGCACAGTATAGACCCTGTGTTCTGGGAGCACTCTGCCACCCCCCTCATATTCCTCAGTAACAACTGTATTGCAGCTCCAGATGCTGCATGTGTGAGGGAGAGAGAGGAGGGACGCGTCTGCTGCTGTTGCTGTTCCTTTTGGCAGGGTTTTTTTTTTCTGAGTCTGCCTCGCCTCTGCAGTGAACGTGTAAAGGAAGAGCCCCTCAGAGAGAGAGCTAACTGAGGTAAGATTATGCATTATGCATTCTTTGCCTGTCATCTCCACACTTGTGCCATCGCTGCTATGTTGTTGCTTGTAGTAACGTCTGGGAATGCTTTCCTGTCCCTGTTTTTTCATGTGACAGCAAATGCACATGAGGATGGCTGTGCCATCTGACACTAAACATGCTAGACCACCATACACATTTAGAATTCAGCCATCATTGATATCCTCCTCCTCTCCATCACTCTGCCTTGCTCACTATTTTCCTAATCTCGTTTTACCTCCATATTTCATCTCGTCTTGTGCCTGGCTGTACCATGTTTCAGCAGGACCCCCCTGCTGGGCTGTGGTAATGTCCACCAGCTGGCTGTTCCTGTCGAGAGCCAGCCCGTGAAAGGAGCGGTGCCTGTGATCAGGCTGTAGTGCAGCACCAGGTTCATTATGCCAGTCTGCTTCCCCTTCTCATTCTGACACACTGCTGATGGAGAGTCCCTTCTGGATCTGGAGCGTTACGGAGAGGAAACGAGCGAGCTGAGATTACACCACTCTCCTGAGGCTGGAGGAAGCTGTAAAGAAGGCTTCCTGTGGGAGCCTTGTCGCCAGTTGCTTGGTGGCAAATGCAGCTTATTAGGAGCCAGTAGAATTGTTTTTCACTCTTAAAATGTGTGACAATGACATAGCCTGCTGACTCAAAAACAGCACCTTTGGGCTGCTGGATTAAAGGAGATTTTTCCAAACATATACACAAATCAATCTTTTAGATGGATAAAGTCAATCAGAGTGTTTTGATGTGAAGAGGTGTATTGATTGAAGGGGTGGATTTCTGTATAATGGTGCTGATGGTAACCTTCAGTTTCAATGTCCATAACACAAACATGGCTATTTATTTACAATCCAAAATGATCATAAAATGTGTGTGTTCTCTGAATTCGTATGTACGATTTATAACCCTTTTGTGTCATATCTTAAGTTAGTTAGAATGGAGCATTTCACATCTAATTGCACCAATAGAATTTGTTTATTTCATTATGGATAGAATTTGAAAAATCAGTGCAATTCCACTTCTACCCTCACTCCAACGAAAAATCAGCCGCGTTGAGAATTTTAACCTATTAAACTGTAAGCGGCCCACACTAAATAAACAATGTAACTGAATAAGCTTGCATTTTAAAGAGTGAAGATTATTCCTGAAAGTGTTTTCACAAATGTATCATATCTTCTGGTCCAGTAGATTTTAAGAGGTGCGTGGTTGTAAGGCATGTGATCCAAGGGGCCACCCAGGGGTTCTGATGTTATCCACATGATGACTAACCTCTCTGTGCAGCTTGTACTGGGCTTTCCAACACAGCTCTGTTATCCTGGACATACCAAGAATATTCTCCTTCCCTTTGAAGGAAACTGTTTAATGCTTTTAGCCCCATGTGAGTCTTCCCTTGTATTTCTGGAGTACCTCTAAAAACTCATAAACCTGGAATCTCTTTTGTTATCTTGGTAGTTATTATTTGCATTTGTATCAAATTGTACATAAGTAGAAAATTTAGCAGACTTATTTGCACATTCTGCCATGGATTTGCAGAGATTTGTTGTCACCTGTGACTACATTAAAAAAGTAAAAATGTTATTTGATAAAGACTTTGATAACTGTTTGTGCAAACATTTATTTACTCCTTGTAGTTGCACCTTGGCTGAAGGCATCTGTTGAAATGTTGATGTTCTGTTCAAGAGACATGCCATGTGAATACACAGATGATGAACCTATATATTTGTTTTAGATGTAGCCTAGTGTTATATTACCTCACTTTTCTAGTCCTTAATATTAGTGAGCATGGTCTACATGACCCTAATCCAGTGATTCTCAGTCCTGGAGTACTCCTGTCTTACATATTTTAGTTACATTTTTTCTCTCTGCACAGCTTATTAGTATATTAGCACTCCTGTAACCAAATTGATACAGCAGGGAAAACACCAAAATGTGCAGGAAATCGGGTAATCTGTTTGGAACAGCTTTTGAAGAAGCTTTGTGTTGAATAGTATTTACATGATTGTGGATTTAGACATGCGTATCCTTCCCTTTTGTAGAAAGCCATAGCACTGTGAGAGGAAAGACCGGATGGGTCTGTGCTCCTGTAAGATATGTGGATGTCATTGTTATTGTAGCGACAATAACGGCATTCCCTGTTACCCTAGCACAGTGGATCCCTGTATTGGGCCTTCAGTGGAAACACTGACATTATGGAAGAACTGTAGAGGACCAAAGATTGGCACAATATGTTTTCCTATACTCGTCCATTGTTAATTACATTGGAAATGTTAGGATGTGAACAAGGGCAGTTTTATATTCCCTTGTCTTGGAATCGAAACGAAAGTCCTGACCCTAGTTGGTGGCAGTGCTGTGGGCGCTAAGGCACTTACTGACTAAGGGGGGTCTCTGTTATAGCAGGGAATGTGAGGTCTCACAGGGGGTCATGCGAGGGTCTGTGGGGGCGATCCCTTGTCTTTTGTGTCCTGTTGAAGAACATTTCTCAGCATACGGAGATGGGAAGAATAGATGATGTCATTTGGATACTGGGGCCAGTCTTTAAATTTGTTCTTCATATGAGCAATTAGGGAAACAACAAGACAAGCTGTGGGAGCACACTTCTAAATGCCTAGACAGTGAGAGGACAAAGAAAGACAAGACCAAAAAAAGTGTGTCCGCTGTTGGTTTCTCCCTCAATGGTGTTTGACTGGTGTGAGCTAACAAAAGGTTAGCTCAGGTTTGTAACACTTGTGTTGACAGGGCTTGTCGTGTCAAGTGTTTTGGTATGCAAGGATGAGGAGCACTTCAGGGATTCCCACTGACAACACACAAAGAGACTTCTTCATTAGATGTTTAGGCTGGCCATCATGAAACACAGTTTATGCTACAGTTTATGATTTAGACATTCCAGAAATGGAGATAACTGGCACCCCGGAGACTAAACACTTCGCTGGTGATGGACTGCTGTGTTTGTTTGGCTGCATTGCAAAAGCACGTCTTATTTGCATACCATCTGAGAATGCTGTGGTTTTCACTTTTAGGGTTTTTTGCACTAAAATACCCACTGAGTGGCTGGGAAACTACTCGGTTCCACTTTATCTGGTACAGCTGGAGACATTTTCATGTATCACATTATGGCCTAGTGGATAGGGCGTTCGCCCTGCGATCAGAAAGTCGCGGGTTCGAATCCCAAGACTGCTAGTGGCTCCTATGAGGTACCTTTGAGCAAGGTATCATCCCCACACACTGCTCCCCGGGTGCTGTGTTCATGGCTACCCGCTGCTTCATGTGGTGAATGGGTTAAATGCAGAGGAAGAATTTTGTGCTGTTCACACTGTAAATAAAATAAAATAAAGAAAAGAATCACTTTATTTTATTTTTCTGGATTGATGAAGTAAGAAGCATTGCACAGCATTGCATAACCATAGTGCCAGTGTTTCATACATTATGCATTACAACATCCTGCTAAACACGACCAGTTATGCTTTTTAGACTCTTAGCATTTCCATAATATAAACTTAGGATCTTCCAACAATAGAGCAAAAAGTCGTTTGGGAGCAAACCTCTTTTAAATCTTAACAAAATGTACAGTTAGTCCTGCTCTTTAAATACCAATAATATCAACAGTATTCCCAGGAAAGCTTATACTATAATTGCCAGTTTTATCCACTAGCTGGGTCTCTCCGAAACATGGTGTTTTCAGCCTGGGATGGTGAAGGCTATCATCTGCTTTGTTTGAGTTCCTGAAGCCATCCACACAAGCCAGTGCGAGCATCATTTAGGGTGACGGGGTGGATGGACAGCCGTCCTATGATCCATGGAGGTCTGCCGGCCATTGATGGCTAGGGCATCTCCAGGGATCAAGCTTATGATCCACCAATGACAAGACTATGGTTTTATGATAGATGGTTGCACCACATGGGGGTCCCCGTGTTACTGTAATTTGTAGTCATATCCCTGACTCATGTGGTTTCCTTTCCTTTTGCAGGCATGCTTATGTTTTGACACTGATAAAACCTGTAGAACATAAGGTGCTCACTTGTACTCTACTCAGACAACCTCCCACTTGAATTTCAGATTGGTTTACTTACTGTCCTATAAAACTTTCATGGCTCTGTCTTCACTAGGAACAGAGGATGGTATTGTATTGTATCTGTTGTGTCAGTGCAGATGAGAGTAGTTATTTGTCTACAAAGTATGTTCTTAAGGATACCATAAGAACCAGAAGTTACACAGAGCAGCAAAAATGGGCCAAGTGAAATAAATGGAGGGGTAACTAATGTGTTTGAGGTGAGCAGGAGGTTAGTGAATGTTTCAGCTCGCTTGAAATGAAGGAATGCAGATAAGCTATGCAGCATATCAGCGGATCAACTGCTATATCAGTATATCATGCACTGAATGTGTGTTTGTGTGTCTGTGGGTGTGCGTGCAAGCACCGATGCATGGCTGCTTGCCTTTTGGTTGTATGTGCACTTCAGCTCACGTTAAGCATTTGCACACATACCAACACGCATTCAGGAGGGTCTGCAGGACAAGTACTGGCTGTGTGTAGTTCAAGGATCTGATGAGGCTTTGAGGCTCTAGTACCACTTCACTGTAAGGGTTTCTCCATGTTGCAGTCATAAGAATGAGAGAACCTGCATGTGATGTGATACAGGTGATGCAGACACTCTGCTGTTTGTTGTCCCTTGTGCCAGCTCAAATTTTTCTTTGCGTAAGCAGTATTTATGCGCCTCCTTGCCATGGCAGCACAATGGAATGCAATGTGTGTGTGGAGGGGTGTGGGGAGAGGGGACTGCTGATGGTAAGAGAGCATAATATAAAGAAAAAAGTATGGATGCAATATCCTTACAGCCAAATTGGGTCCATTTTTATTCGGTCACAGTGTGTACCTTTTATTAGCCAAAGTAGCAACATAAATTATATTATTTGATGAGGCAAAGTGATGTGAAATTCTTAAATAGAAAAGTTCATTGAGGCAATAAGAGGTAATTGGATATTTAGCACGGTAGGTAATGTATAATTATTACGGATGCACCGAAATGATTTTTTTGGACCAAAACCGAAAATGAGGAAACACTTGGCTGAAAACCGAAAGAAATTATTATTATTAAATTATTAAAAGAATAAATCTGTTACAAAACTAT
>JBBPCX010000114.1:13972605-14003514 GCA_037974365.1 Hydrocynus forskahlii
GTTGGTCCCCCCTTTACAGCTATAACATTACATTCATTTGGCAGATCCCTTTATCCAGCGCGACAAGTTTTAGTACTTTAGTACACAGCTTCTTGGAAGGCTTTCCATAAGATTATGGAGTGTTTCTCTGTGAATTTGTGCCCATTCATTTTGTAGAACATTTATGAAGTCAGGCAGTTATGTTGGACGAGAAGGTCTGGCTCACAATCTCTGTTCCAGTTCATCTCAAGAGTGTTGGATGGGGTTTAGGTCAGGGCTCTATGTGGGACAGTCAAGTTCTTTCAAACTGGACTCATCCAACCATGTCTTTATGGAGCTTGCTTTGTGCACTGGGGCACAGTCATGCTGGAATAGAAAAGGTACTTCCTCAAACTGTGTGCACAAAGTTGGAAGCATGGTTTTGTCCAAAATGTCTTGGTATGCAGAGGCATGAAGATTGCCCTTGACTGGAAGTAAGGGGCCCAAACCCTGAAAAACAGGTGAACCCCAAAGCTTTTGTGTATGTAGGCCATGTGTGGGGAGGAGAAGTGAATTCACAAATTAATGCAAAGAATATGAGATTGTGGAGATTTTACTAGGCCTTTAAGGCTGGCTTCAAATGAAGGGTCTAATCGTATCTGCTCTACAGATGTTTAGTCTACCCTGAATAGCTTTTTATCTCTGTCACATCAAAATATTTTGTTTCTAGTGTTTTTTGGTAACATTTGAGAACACTGGGTGTTATTTACATGGGAATATTTCATGATGAATGAACCAGGAGAAACTGTCCAAAAGTACTTAGAATAAAATGTCTTTATATTAACATGCATTGAAGTTACACATTTTTTCTTTTGTTCTGCTTTCAGAGTTTTTCTTTTGACAGTAAGAATTTTTATTTGAGTTGGCTCATACACTAGCAATTTCATCACTTCAGCACTGGCTCATTGCTTCTTCCTGATGATTGATCTTATTGTGAATGAGCAAAATGCATTTCGCTTCCAGGTATTTCAAACTGAAACCTGAAATCACAGAGTGCCATATCTGCTGGCTCTGACTGGTTCATATGTTTCTGTGAACAGTTTGAGGATTGTCTTCCTCTCTCTCTTTCTCTTACTGCCTTTCTCGTTCTCTGTATTTCTCTCTTCCGATGTCTCTCTCCAGTGCCTCTCTCTCTCGAACTTCCACTGTCTGTCTCTTTCTGTCTCATTTTGTTCTCTCTTACTATGCCCCCCACCCCACACACACCTCCACTTGTTCTGTCTCACCTTTTCTCACTCACTGTTTTTCTCTCTCTCTGTCTCTCTCTATCTCTCTCTCTGTCTCTTTCTCTCTATCTCTCTCTCTTTAACACACACACACACACACACACACACACACACACACACTTCTACTTGTTCTGTCTCACCCACCCCCCTCTCTCACTCTCTCTGTTTCTGTGGGTGTATTTTTTCCATTAGCTGCTGTTCTCCAGAGTCGCTCTGTTTGTCTGGTTCAGTTCAGAGATGGCAGTTTAAACACAAATGCCCTGAGGGTCTTATCAGCCTTTCTCACACTGCACTCTTCCTCAGGAAGCCTGTTTAGACCTCCCTTTATCACACAGTCTCCCCCTGCACTCCTCCCACTGCTCCCCTTGCCTCTATCACAACTGGACACTTCTCTTTTCTCTCTCCCTCTTTCTGACTGAGTTTCTGTGCTCCTCTGATTCACCATTCACATGCAGTAATCCCAAGCATTCCTTCTTCCTCCTTGAATGTTCTGAAGTCGCTTCACCTTACACCATGCAGTGCTGATATCCACATTGCAGCTGTCCTGTAATGCTCCTGCTTTTCTACATGCCTTCAATGAATGGTAGACCGAAAAATCAAATTTAGTTTTCCCCCTTTCCCCAAACATACTGATTGTCCAGACTCTGCCTTTTCTAGTTAGTTTTTCAGTGAAGCTGTAGTGTTAAAATGAAACTTGTTTAGAGAGCAAAAGCTCATGCGTGAGATCACAAAGTCGAGTTACTGTTGGAGTGACAGCGAAATTAAATTTGTTCTGTAGTGTGTAGCCCATAGTCATCGTTGAGCCACCATCCCGCACAGTGTGTCTGAGGAATTCCCTCTTTCTGTCATCTCCACCAATCAGTGAGTCAGGTCAAGTTTATTTATATATCATATTATCATACACAAAAGGTCACTCAGTGTGCTTTACAGGAATAGAATAAAAAATAAAGAAATAAAAGAATAAAAGAATTCACAGATGATTGATTAAAGAAAACTGACAGTGCAGAAGAAGTGCAGATATTTAAAAAAATGGTGGTGGAGAATAGTGTGGTCAATAGTGCATTAATAAGTAATATGTTACCTAAAATAAAAATTTGACACATCATTTTAAAATATAGACATCCTTTTTAAACTCTACTACTCGCACATAATATGTGTGACACTGGTATAATGTGCACCCCTAATTCTAAGGTTTTATTGGGTTTTTTTTAGCAGGCATTTTAGTAGGGATTACCTGCACAACAAAAGGGCTACGAAAGGACTTATCTCTTCATAAACACCTTTAAATCCCACCCAAAAACCTACTTTTGTTTTTCTTTAGGCTTTGAGTTAGGCATTTGTATCCTGTATCCTTATATAGTTATTTTATTTAATTTTCTGTAGAGACTATTATTATGATTATTAAATATTTGACTTTTATTTTATTCCATTACAATATACCATATCTATTGCATAGTATGCCTAAGAATAATATTCTACTTTTAATTAGTTGTGATTACTGAATAGCCTTTGATTCTTAGTTAATTTTTGTTGTGCATCACTTTGACCATTTGTTGTTTTCAAAGGCACTTCATTATTATAATGAACTTGATTTGACTTGACATATCCCATCTCACTCCTCGCCACAGATTTCATGCCTCTGTCCAAACAAACCACACACCAGAAATCACTTCACTTATCCTTCCTTGTCCATGTCTAATCTTTTAATTTTCCATTTCTTCACACCACACTCCATTTACTCATGCCACCCTTTTTGAAGTTTTAGTTGTCTGTGAAGAAACACGTCTTTTCAGCTTTCAACGTAGGAGCAGTCTGGATCAGTGTGAGGGATTCTGGTCGCTGTTCGCTCCACCCCCTAAGGCTTTTGAGGCAGTAGCTGGTTATGCTCTTTAATGAGCAATGCCATGTAATATGTAATCTAATCTACAGGTACAATCAAATAGACCAGGCCATTCTGAATGAGAATTAATGTCAGGGCTTTTCTCATCTCAGCTCCAACACATGACACAGATGCCAGTGCAGCAGAGCCTTGGGGCAGAGCAGAACATGATACTGGATTGTGGTTAAAGCTGGCGGAAGGCTTTCCCTACATACTCTGCAATTTTTACAACTGGTTGAAATGTGTTGTATAGTGTTTTAATTGATATAAATTGCAATATTTGATTTTACTACTGGTTTTCACATTAATACGCTAACATATCAACGTTTCAGAACACTTTATTTGCTCTAAATGCAAGTATATAATTATTAGAAGTACAGTTGTACAAATGTAATGGTAGATCTTTCCTTGTGGTATGCTCTTTAGCACTTTAGCACAGTGTAGGTTGCACCTGCCTAATATTATGTAGGTCTCCCTCATGCTGCCAAAGCAGCTCCAATCCGTCAAGATATGGACTCCACTACAAGACCTCTGAAGGTGTGCTATAATATTTGACACCAAGAAATCAGCAGCAGTTTCTTTAAGTCTTTAAGTGGACTAGTTTGTTCAGCACATCTTAGAGATGCCAGTTAGAGAATTCCGTTGCCATGAGGGGGTATTTCTTTTATTGATATGTTGTGGTCCTGTTGTTGTCATGGACACTTACAATGCTAGTTTTTCCCAATTGTTTCATACGACAGAATCCTACAATGTGAAACGTTCTCCTGCTGCAGAAAAGCTTACCTGCTTAACATGGAAACAGAAAGACAGAGAATGAAAACATTTCCAGAGTCTTTGAAATATGATAAATGTGCACTTTTTCTCTATACAGGGGGTCCTCAAGTTACAACAGTCTCGACATATGACGTTTCGTGTTTATGACGCTCATTCCCACTCCCACTCCCACTCAACTTACACTGTCAGCATCATACTTATGGACTACATGGGCGAACTATTTTAGTTGCGCGCAGTGGAAGAATATACTGTAACGCAATGTATGAGTGAGGGAGTTTTCCTTTTCCTTTTTTTTTCTTTTCCGTTTTTATGAGTTTACAACTGTGACATGATGCTTTGCATTGTGTTTATTGTTAATATTTGCCTTGAGGTGCATGTGCAGTCTGGAATCATGAAGATCCATTTTTTTCTTGAGCTTTCTGCCTTTCCACTGCTGGGGAAACACTTCATGGAAATTCCAGCTGCTTTTGCTTAGCATATCTTTTTGGAGGCTGGTTTGGTATGAATGGCAAAGTTGTACTCCATCATTTTGACCATTTTGCTGATTATTTTGAACAAGTAGGAGGATGTGGCGTGCATTCCACTCTCGGCTGAGATGATACATTAGTTACCAGAGGACATATCATTGTAAACATACATGGAACACACAGATCTGGTTTAGCAGAAGTCCAGAGATAGCAGCAGAAATGAGTGCCATACATGGAAATCTATGTTATGCGATGGAAATGCACAGAAATTGTATCTGGCAGTGTGTTACTGGACCTTGAAATAACACCCACAGGATTAGATGTGTCATACATGTGGATGCACAATCTTTTTAGTATGTGAAGACGTGGGCTTTTACAGCCACTGTGGACGCTTGTGTTCGACTCTGGGTTTTGATGTGACCTATTTTTCTGAACAATGCTGAGCTAGACTGGCCATGTGCACTGTTCCTGCTCTCTCCTCTTCCCCTCTGATTCTTAGAAAAACAAGCAGACCTACTGCCTTTGTGTATGTGTGTATGTGTGTGTGTGTGTGCGTGTGTGTGTATGGAGCTCTTTCTTTTACATAAAAGCAAGTGACAGTTTAGGGAGTAAGGGTAGTGGTATTTATAGTTAGCATTCTTTCAATTCAGAGGAAAAATTAAAATAGATACGTATAGGTTCCTAAATTACTCTTGGCTTGGTTGTATGGTTCTAGGAAAATACCCTTAATAGCCTTTTCTTTATTTAGATTTTTTTTTCACAATCACAGACCTTATTTGTTACAGTGTTTCTTTAATTAACCATCCATTGAAAGCTTTTTATGGGAACAAAAAGTGGTTCTCCTGTTACCTTAATGTCTTCTAGTACCATAATGTCTCAGAGGTAATTGGCTAAATAAATTGCCCAAACACAAAACATGGTACATATAAAATGATCTCAACAGGAGTAAGGCCATATGTGCATTGTGGGTAATCTGTGTGTTTCTCTGTGGCGTTGATGATTGTACCTAGAGCTCTATATGGCCTGTCAGTCTGCACTCACTATTTATCCTTTACTTCCTTGCTCCTCCAACACCACAGCCCTGACATTGGCCTATGACTCACTCAGTGGCACCATGAAATATATCCACAACAAGGCCATTTAGGTCTGAGATTGGCAAAGCCTTCAACTGCCTCTCCAAATGTAATGGCCTTCTCTGGAGGGGGCCACCTCTGCATGGCCCAAGAAAATGAAAGAAAAATCCGAAGCACATCACCTGAAAATTACAGCAATTTAAATATGGTGCTTGTGGAGTAGAGCCTCATATACACTATATGGACAAAAGTATTGGGACCCCTGACCATTACACCAACAGGGACTTTAGTGACGTTGCATTCGAATACTGCATATAGACTTTAATATGGAGTTGGTCCCTCTTTGCAGCTATAACAGCTTCCACTCCTCTTGGAAGGCTTTCCACAAGGTTTTGGTGTTTCTGTGGGAATTTGTACCCATTCTTTCTGTAGAGCGTTTATAAGCTCAGGGACTGATGTTGGACGAGAAGGCCTGGCTCACAATCTCTATTCCTGTTCTTCCCAATGGTGTTGGATGGGGTTGAGGTCAGGGCGCTGTGCGGGTCAGTCAAGTTCTTCCTCTCTGAGCTCATCCAACCATGTCTTTATGGAGCTTGCTTTGTGCACTGGGACACAGTCATGCTGGAATAGAAAAGGTACTTCCCCAAACTGTGTCCACAAAGTTGGAAGCATGCCACTGTCCAAAATGTCTTGGTATGCAGAAGCGTTCCCTGGAAGTAAGGGGCCTAACCCCCCAAAAAAACAGGTGTAACAGGTGAAAAACAGGTGTATCCCAATACTGAAACTGAAATATTATTTCATTATTCTCATTCCAAGATGTTGTACATTCATTTCTTTCAGTTTTGTTTACTGAAAAGAGTAAGAGCTGATGTGTAATGCAACAGGTGCAAACTTCACTCCAAACATTGTATTTCATTTGTATTTTGTAATGCATTTGATACAAAACCATTATTAAACATTATTTATATAATTAATTCATTAACTGAATTTAAAGTCTGAATGATATTTAAAACACTTACACAGTGCAATATAGTGAATATGGAATATCACCCATTATTGAGACACACACATACACACACAATGATGATGGAAGTTTGGGCTTGAGGAGTGTTGAGGGGGAGATAAGAATGTGTGTGTGGAAAGGGGGGCTATCATAACACAGTTAATGATTGACCCCCACCCAACACTAATGATTACACTGTCGGGTTGTGGGAGTTCACCCAAAGTTCAGTCATATTTACAAGGTCTTGGGGAGAGAGAGAAGCAGAGCGAGAGATCGTCTTTTCACTGGGTCATTTCATCTGAGGCCACTCCATGAGTGAGTTTAACAGTCAGTGTGTGTGTGTGAGTTACTCAAGATGTGCTGGAGATGGAGTGAGCATTCTGAATAGTGTGTGCAATGTTTTCTCACCTTACCTAATATTCATTCATATTCATTTTGGTATTATGTTACCTGATCAGTATGAGTCTGTCTCTCATTATTTTGCTCCCATTTATTAGAATTTTATTGATGCTAAAGCGAATCGTATTGGATCGATAGTGAACTGAAGTCTATTGAATCGCCACCTATTTAATTACATCATCTTTGATTCTTGTTGCACCCTCATCTATCGCTCACTCTCTATACTCTCACTTTCCCCATTCTTTCTTTCTCTCTCCCTCACTCTTCCTCTCTCTCTTTTGCCCTTTTTTTCTTTCTCTCTTTTCCTCTCCCTCTCTCACCTCACTGTTTTATTCTGATTTTGCTTTTTTTGGCTTCTTTCCCTCTCTGCATCATCAGGTTTAAAGTCGGAGGGAAGGAGTGAAGTGACAGACGAAAGAGAGGATGAGAGGATAGCAGATGAACATTTGCTGCCCACACCAGGTGAGAGAATTCCCATCATTCTCTCTCTTCTCTCTCGCTCCCTCTCTCTCTCTCTCTCTCTTGCTTGCCCCCCCATGTCTCTCTCACACTCACTCCCTCACATGGATAGCAGGTTGCATTACATCCCAGGTGAGAGCTCTGTGTGTGTGTGTGTGTGTGTGTGTGTGTGTGTGTGTGTGTGTGTGTGTGTGTAATGCTTATGGTGCTGCTCTAGTGCTACTCGCTTGTTTTGCTTCTGCTTCCGTTGCTGCTGCTGCAGTGCAGAAATAACGAACAAGCTTTTCTCCTCAGCTAGATCGGCAACGTCGATTCTTTCTGGCAACTGGCCAGCTTATTTTCTGTGTGTGTGTGTGTGTGTGTGTGTGTGTGTGTGTGTGTGTGTGTGTGTGTGTGTGTGTGCGTGCATGGGCTTGTGCATATGTTTGTGTGCCAATATGTATACTCATGTAAGAAGAATTTATATTTCTCTCTATGTTTGTAATACAATTCATGCATTATTCGTGTATAATATAGCGGTTAGTACATGAATGTGTAATGCAGTGCTGATCGATTTCTGGGTCTTTTCTTTCCTCTACAGTGCCACAGCATTATCACTGAAGCACTGTAGGCTGCTGTTGTTACCATGCAGACTTTCATTCACTCTCATAGTAAGACACTTCCCCATCCTTCGGTGCTTAACTGGAAGGGAGGGAGCATTTACTGGTAGATATGTGTGTCTGTGTGAACATGCTTGTGGGTGTGCAGTAGTGCTGCATGAACATAAAACTAATATTGCAGTTATACTGCTGCATATGACGTTTGTGCAACACATTGCAATATACTAAAAATGCACTGGTACATCACTAACTTACATATCTGTATTGACCATAATAATTCAATGTTTAGGCTAATTTGCATATTGTAGACTTTTATGATATTGGTTTTGTAGAAGTCAGTAGGCACTTAAGCATTGACTATTACGACAGAAACTAAAGAAGTGTACAGATAAAAATACAGTTCTAATTCAACATACAAATTAACGTAAACCCCACGTTTCAGGGAAATTAAAAAGGAATACAGTGGGTCAAACTATTAGGGCTGCACAAAATATCATGTATTACTCAGTATCACGATATTGCTCTCGGCAATGTTGATACAAATGTGCTTGTTTATTTTATTTTGCCATCTTTAACTGCTAAAGTGTTTTTAGCAGGCCCATATTCTATATTTTCCTTCAATGTATTTTTTTCCCCACAGTGTGTGTGTGCATTTGTATGACTAATTCATACTTAGTCATAATGTATTCTTACATGACCATTTTCCAACCTCTGTTTACTCATGAGAATTAAACAGACTGGTTTTGTTACTGTGCCTTTTATTTGTAAGTGGTCTTGCTTCTGATTGGCTAGATTGTACTGCAGATCATTCAAAAGGCAGACTGGGCCTGAAACGCTTCTTAGAACATCATCATGGTACCAAATGGCTAAAGTGCTATAGGCTGAATGAGGAGATTTATGTAAATGTGCTGGCTCTGTGAGATCACATTTATATTTACATTTAGCATTTGGCAGATGCTCTTATTCAGAGCGACATAAATGTGTCCCATCACAGGATAATATTTTTCATTGCACTACTAAAATTTAGTCTTGCAGCCCTACTGTGCAGCTCCTCTTAATATTACATTGTGATAACTGAAAACATCATATTGTGCAGGAGAGAATAACCTGTATCTAAGTGAGATTTTTATCCTGCATGTGTGCTTTATGAAGTGTGTGTCGTTCTAAGCCATGGCACGACACATTTGCAGGTGGGCATGGATACCGCCATTAGTATGTCTGTGTTATCTCAGTCTGAATCTGGTGTGTGTGTGTTTCACCTCTGTTGGATCTCATGAGACGTGACAGTGCAGTAATTGATCCACACATACATGCGTGGGCACGTGCACACACACACACATACACACGCACACACACACACACCGAGGTAGTGCTTTGCTGTCACTCACTAAGAGCAGGTCTCAGCCCCCCTTCTCCTCCGCCCTCATTCCCCTGACTGCTGTCACCTCTCCTGTCATCACTGAGCTTCCCTCCATCCCCTCCTTTTTTTCCTTAGAAAAACACCTTGAAAAACATGGAACTGACTTCACACGTTCTACTAGGCCTGCCGTGCTAATTAACCAGATATTCCCTTCATCTCTCTCTCTCTCTCTTTCTCTCTCCCCCTTTACCCCCCCTTCCCTCTCTCTCTCTCTTTCTCTCTCTTTCTCTTTCCCCATCCCCTTCCTTCTCCAAATCCATGGAGAGCTAATGGGAAGCCATTGCTGGGTATTTTTTTACTTTTGATGCTGGAGTAGCGTTAGCCACAGGGCTAGATTAAATAATTAATAGCCAGTCGCCTCACATATCTAATGAAAGCATGTGGACAATCTTGCACTGTGGGCTCTTTCTCTCATTCTCCCCTTCTGTAGTGCTGGTTAGTGTAGCTCAGCTGTGTGTAGGAAAGGATGTGATTGAACGTCTTGAGTGCCAACATGTCTGTGTATTTGCGCTCCATGTACATTGTGTATTCATAAAAATTCCACCTAATGTATATGTGTTTATCACATGAACTGAATATATGAACATTTCTCTAGTGGTCCTGCCTTCTTGTGTACTTTCATGTTTTCCAGAACATCTCCCTCCTCCAGATGTCTGAGGTTCTGTGCAATAGTTAGAGCCATCAGTGAGGACAAAATTGTTGAGTGGTCACTTCCTATCATACAGCCCACTCAATGCATGTTTATTGTCATGATTAGATTGGAAACGAGAAGGGGAGGAGAAAGAGAGAGAGAGAGAGAGAGAGAGAGAGAGAGAGAAGATAGGGATTTATTAGGTATACCTACTATACCTTGTTGCTACACTAATTAGTCATTTCACTAGAAACTCGGTTGTAGGTTTACAATTACTGTCTGTAGCTTATTTGTTGCTGTACACTTTATCAGCCACTTTCCATCCTGTCCATCAGTGGAAATGGTCCACCATAGGACCCTTACTGGTCAGATATGATCTGGACACCAATATGGTAATGACATGATAAAGTGTTCAGTACGAGTGTAAAGGTGCTGCTGGTGACTTTATACACCTTTGTTACTGCTAGATTGAGGGTGATTCACCAATCAAAAATATTAGTTTTTCTTTGGACAAAAACTGAACACTGGTGTAGGTACTCGGTTTAATGTGGATGCAAAAGTCAATCAGTAGTCCACCAAAGGTCTTCTGATAGTAAATAAATCGGATCAGATTTCATTAAATACAAATTAACATTAAAGAGGTTGTTAGATGTTTAACTACTTTGTGTTATTAAATGTTTTATGACTTTGAAATAAAATTATTTAATAAATGAAGTAGTTAGGAAACATTATTCAGTGCTTTATTACATTCTTAATTTGAAATATGTTGGAGATTCAATTGCACAACATCAGAGGCTAAGAGCGTTTTTAAATAGCTTTCCCTGGGAATTACACAACCATATGTGTGTATTCAGAGCAGATATGTCAGAGTCAGGGTCACAGTAAGGTAAACACTGATAGCAGCAGGCATTCAGGAGTTGCCGTTTGTGCTTTTGCTTGCAGCTCTGTATGGATCTGTTTCTTCTTTACAATTCAGCAGAACTGATTGGTGGTCACTGGTGCAGCTTCTGAGCCTGTAGACCTGCCTGCAGGTGTGTGTGTGTGTGTTTGTGAGATATCTATGTGCAGTCACAGGCAAGCAAATCAAATTCATCCTTCCCCCATTTCCTCTAAACTCAGCTATTTGATTAATTTAATTCAATTTTGTCTGTGCCAAGTTACAAAATAAACAGTGATGTTCAATTACAGAACAAATTTAGGTGGTCCACAGAGATAAATGTTTGATGCAGTATAATAAAGATACAATGCACTGAGGATGGTATTTGAAAGATGCAGTCAGTCTACTGCAACTGATGGAGTAACATGACTCACTGTATGTGAGGTTGACAGAAGGTCATAAACGGGCCCCTTCATTAAGGTATTTCCTTTCTCACTCAATACAGCCTCCTATGTTCTCTCCCTCTCTCTTGCTCTCCTTCTCTCTCGCTCTCTCCTTCTCTCTCTTTCTCTCTCAGTATCTAATTAAACAGACCATGCTTTGGTGCTTGGTTCCATGTGGATAATTGTCTAGGGGGGCAACTTCACTTTAGTCAGCAATTACAAGCTGCACTCAAGATTTGGCTAATTAGGACTCTAGGACATGCAGTGTATTTGTGTGGCATTAAGCATTTGCAGGGCAGGGAATGCCCCTGATCCCTTCCTTTTGCAGCCTTGTTCCTGCACCCCCCACGAAGAGTTAAGAAGCTGTATATTTTCGGTGTTTGCTGCAGTGTGTCGGATTCAGAGGATTCAGCTGCCAGTCAAGCTCAGAATCACACTGTTTAGGGGTTTGCCTCCAGCAGAGTCAAAAGAATGAGCAAGCACTGTCCGTAGACAGCTTTTCAAACTTTATGACTAAAATTCCTTTTAGGGTGCTATATTAATTTTAATATACATAATATGTATACAAAAGCATAATAAAGTATAACAAAAAAGCAAAAAAACTCCGAACTGATGTCTTTTTTCAACTTTTTAAAACTTTTTTCAATTTTCGCTGTTTCAATGTTGCTGCTGAAGTAGCACTGGACCTATAAAGCTAATATTGCTAACAAACACATAAGAAGATGATGGTCACCTAAATCTGGTTTGTCTATTTGTCACGAAAACATCGCTGAACCCACTGAAACCTCAGCCAGCTTTTCAGATGGCACAGACTTGTTGATTTGGTTCAGGATGACCCACTGTAAGCTATAAAAATGAACAAATTTCACCATGTTGCCGAATCATTTGAGATATAATTTTTTGTGCCTATCACAAACCACCCCAGGAGCAGGAGCTCTAATGTGATCCAAGATCTGTCCTCCTTACAACTAACAGTCCACATGTTGCCTGAAATAGCTTTCATTTTAATAGCTCACGTTAAGTCGTAATGTGTCCTAAACCATATGAACATGCAATACCTGAATAAATAATTGGTTGTGGCTTGAAAGCATGAAGAGGAATTTTGGTAATTTGGTATGTGGAGACAATTTGTGTGGCTATTGATTTCTAGTTTTTGATAAGTGCAGCATTAGCTACTCCAGTTCAAGTGTAAAACTGAAGATACAAAATTTTGACTTAAATGTCACATTTTGACTGATCAGCTACATCTAGAGTAGATGGAAAAACTGTGCAACTTAGATTTTTTTTCCTTTGAATTGAAATGTATTTGACTATCATGAGATATTATTCTTTTATATCTCTGGAATTGTTTTTAGATATAGAGAATTTGTCCTGTTGCGCCTTCTCCAAGCTTTCCTCACAGCAGTAGTGCGAGAACATTTTATTATGTTGAGTTCTCCAGTGGTTTGACTGATGACTTGGTCAGCATTGGACTGGCATTCTATAATGCCGTTCTGGCTCCAGCTGTGTTTGGGCTCTCTGCTCAACCATGGCATAGTGCCCATTTCTAAAAAGCAGCCAAAGCATATTTTCTCTCTCTTTGTGCACTCTAAAGTCTATCCCACTCCGACGAGCACAATTTGTTTGCTCCCAAAGGCAACTTTCTCAATAATGGATTCAGGGAAGTAATTGTCTCAGTCTGAAAGCTGGATGGGTCATGAGTATTGCATAATCTGTAGAATATAACAGGGCTCTTGCTATTTCAGATTTAAACCAGTGCCTCCAAGTCAGGACCTCCAGCAACTGTCCCATGATACACTTTCTAGAGTTACTTTTTTTCCCCTGCACCTTTGAAGACAGTCTCTTTCTCTCTGCCCAGAGTCCAAGATCAAAATCAGTCCCATATGCCACATCTGGCTGAATCCCTGTCTCATGAACACAGGAGGTAGTTAAGATTCACAAACATGCCCTCAGGATTTTCACCATGGTTACTCTCAAGTAGACTTTGCAAGAGAGATCTTTACTTGTTGAGGGTTCACATTTCATTTATCATTAGACAAAATAATTCAGTTTTAAGGACCCTAATGGATTTGCTGTCAACACCTCATCCAGCATAAACAATTGCAATGCACTTTACATAATCAGCTACAGTTTTCATGAGCTGATGTGATCTGATAATTCAGCAGGAATCAAGCTTAGAGCAACCAGTTACTTGAGAAGGCTGACATTGTAAGCAAACATTGGTTGCTTACTATTCACTTCTTCAATGTAATAGCTGCAGCCATAAACATTTGGTTCTGTGTCAGATATCATTTGCATGGAATTCAAAGTAAATTAAAGTGGCCCCTTATAATCATGCATGAACACACCACAGCACACAGTGTGAACAATGTAAAATTCTTTCTCAACGTTTAACCCATTCACCAAGTGAAGCAGGAGGCTGCCACCAACGAGGGGTCTACGGGGAGCACTGTGTGGGGACAGTATCTTGCTCAAGGGTACCTCAGTGATGTCACTAGCAGTGTTAGGATTTGAGCCCACAACCCTCTGATTGTAGGGGCAACAGCCTAACCACTAGGCCACCAGCTGCCCCATTTTTTTTTTCATTATTATTGTAAGTTGTGATGTTTTCTATGTTTAAATGTCCCTTCATTCATATGCAGCAATGTCTGGCAATGCAAGCAAAACCCCTGAGTAGAATCAAGAGGGTCTAAAACTTATATTTATCTTGGATAAGGAACTTCAAATATCTGAAAAGTGTTTTCCATTGCCTGTTACACCCATGCATAAATTCTGATGTAATTTCTTTCCATCCCCATCTGGGATCAATAAAAAGTTGCACTCTAATGGTCCGTAGTAGGTCATTGTGATTTGCTCACTGTTGTAGTGTATTTATGTCTTTGAGATGCATTGCTCTTTTAAAATGATAGTATGGGGTACTCCAAATCTGGAGAGAGTAACTGATATCTCATATATTTAAAGTTAAAAGTCCTTTACATTTATGTTATAGCTTTTTAATATGATTTCAGTTGCACTCCAAATGGCTCAGCATGTTTTTGATGATCAAATGTTTGAACATATTTTGTGATATATGTGTATTTTGTCTGTTCACAGCCTGCCGTCATTTAGTTTATAGACAACATAGTGTCCATGACACTGGAAAACACAAATGATGGACAAGAAAAGTGGTAAAAGAAACCTTTTCTGATTTTTTTATACGATTTTATTTTATATATTGTATATTAGATATTCAGAACATATTAGCTTTCCATATTTTGAATAAGTATGATCAAACAACTAGTGCCATCCAAATCCATATTTGTAATGTATTTAGCTTCGTTCTTCGCCCCACATGTTCAGCAGACTTTGTGTATATTCAGATGACTAGCAGCTAATAGAAATCTGGTTGTGTGTGATTTGTATTTCAGCAAATGGCTTTCCCTCCAAGACTTCTGAGAGTGGGGGACAGCGAAAACAGCTGCCCTATTCGGTGGAGACTCCCTATGGCTTCCATCTTGACCTGGACTTCTTAAAATATGTAGATGACATCGAGAAGGGAAACACCATCAAGAGGGTGCACATACAGCGAAAGAACCGAGGTCCAAAATACAGCACACTGCCACGCAACTTCAGCCTTCCAGGACATGGTGCAAGACCTGCTGCCAAAGACACATGGGCCAACACTTCTACCTTAGGGTCCAAACCCAAGTCACGTGTTACTGAGGTCCAGCAACTTTTTGAATTCAGAGCTAGAGATGGCAGTGCTGGTGGTGGTAGTGGAAGCTCTACTGCTAGTCAGTCCAAGGTTCAAAGCAGTGGCTACCTCTCATCCCCCAAACCTGCAGACGAGGTCCCTATTCAGACCTCATACAAAGAGCAGCAACTGGGCCTTAATGTAAGGCCACACTTGTTCCGGGCATCCAGCATGCCTGTTAATGTCCCGCACAGGAAGGCCTCAGACTCTGCTGACGAGCAGAGCCCTCAGTCCCAAAATGGCTCAACTGAGAGACTCTTTCGTCCTGTGGATGGTAGCGACAGAAGAGGAAGCATTCCTCAGGACAGGGCCAGCCTGCATCAACAGATAACAGCTGCACTGAAACGAGTGCGTGAGCTTGAAGAGCAGGTCCGGACCATACCTGAACTGAAAGCTCAGATTACTTCACTAAGAGAAGAGAGGGAACAACTGCTTCAGAGGATTCAAGCCCAGCCTGAGACAATGGTGAAATCAAGTGAAGAATCCCAACCTGTATCCCAAGCTAGCAGTGATGTAGCAACACAGCAGCAAGAAGGCCCATCCATTCTCCAGGCCACTGTAGTTGATAATAAAACTAAAATTCCAGAAGAGGAGTCAGCTGCAGAACCACAGGTGGAAGGGCAAGACTCAGTGGCACAAGACCTTGCGAGGCAGGCGGCTGGAGAAACAGCAATGTCAGAGGAAAAGCCTATGACAGCTGTGGTCTCTGTTCCAGTGATCCTCATCGAAAAAGCTGAGAGCCCTACTGATTCAGAAGAATCAGAGAATCCCTTGGAAGAATCTGAACATGAGCCTGAAATCCCGGAGAGGCTTTCAGAACAAGGGCTGGAAAAGCAAAAGGAAACACCAGACATTTCCGTAGAAGATAAACAGTCAGAGCTATCAAAAGGGGTTTCAGCAACAGAAGAACAAGGAGATACATCCGAATGCAGAGCGTTCCAAGGGGAAACTGAGGAAACTGAAGCCACTGAAGAATCAGCTGTTGCACAAGAAAAATGGACCTCTGCTACAAATGAACAAGAGTCTCTCATTATCCAAGAATTACAACTCAAAGTCAAAACTTTGGAGGAGAGATTAAGCCAGGCCAGCAGTGAGCTAGAAAAGACAGATTCCTCACTGAAAGTGCAGATTGAGGAGAATAGATTAAAGGATGTAACAATTCAGGATCTGAGTGAAAAAGTAAAAGAGACCATTGCAGTCAACATAGAGCAAAAGACAGCAGTTCCACCACAGCCTAAGCTCATGGTTACTTGTGATGCATCAGTCAGTACAGATAGCAAAACTGTCTCCGAAAAAGCAGTGTTGACAGATGCTGAACTTCAACCTGATGATGGTCCCAAAGAGACACACCTAATGTGCTCCAGTACTCAAACCACCGTAGTCCAGACTCGAGATATTCAGGTGTCAGCACATGTGATGACAACTGAGAAAGTCGTGGGAGTGGAAGTTGCTACATGTGACCAGGCAGTTGAGACCGATGTCCCAATTAGTCCAAGTGATATTGTGCCTGTAGATACATCTGAGCCAAAAGCAGATGGGCAGAGTGCTGAAGTGAGAGACAGCACAGACAAAGATGATATGGTGCAAGAGGACATGAGTGAAAGTATCATCATTGAGGGTGATGTTGCTGAAGAATATGTTATTGTAGAAAAGGCTGAAAGTGAAATTGAGACAGTTGAGACTGTAGCAGAGGAGAATATAGCTGTCAAGTCTTTGGCTGAGGAAAATGAGTCGGTGGAGAGTGTGAATGTGGAAAATGTGGTAACCGAGAGCCTCAAAGGAGATACAAGCACAGGACAATCTCAGCAAGACCAAAAGCAAGATCAAAGGCAAGACACTCAGCCTCAGCGGGCAGCTGAAACCGCAACATCACCTGCTGCCATAGGCCAGGTTGTCAATCGTATCCAGGGACTTCTTAATGAGCAGTGGGCCAGTCTGGGCAGCGGGAGTCAAGAAGGAAAAGGGGAAGGTTCACAGAAACAGCCAGTCTCAAAGATCAGCTCCATCCAGAGTCATCTCAGAGGCTCTCTCAGTGCCCTCTCAGCCTTCTATTCTCCTGTTCAAAAAGGAAGTGCAGCAAAGCAATCAGGTAAAGTCCAATTTACTCAAACACACATGCACATTATGGCTGTGGGTTTTTTCACGAAAAGAATCATCTTTACAAGCAGTGTGTTTGTATAGTTTTATCTGCATCTCTGTGTTCATGTAAAGAAATCTATCCAATATGTTTCTGGTAGCAAATACTTAAACTTTTATGTACACTGTTATTTATTTAAGAGACTGATCATGTTAAAACAAAAACTCCTGCAAATTAACAATCAATCAATAAGTACATTCATACAAACATACATACATGCCACAAAAAGTGCTGGGAGGCTTCACATTTCTTATTAAAGCTACAAGCAATTCATAACTGCACAAAACACTAATCACTTTCCTCTGGAATCTGACACTTTAACTTCTTTAAAGCTTGACATGTTTCCCACAGAATGTACCACTTTTTACATATATCTGCATTATTAAAGAGAAACAATAGAATGTGGAAAATGTGGTAACTATACATTATCCTCTAATATCTAATGTCTAACGTCTTTCTAACAGTAGAGATCAAAAGCTTTAAGGGAGGATACATCTGAGTTCACACTTAACATTTCACATACTCTTGTAAAATTGCCCTGTCAGATGTACAAGATTTTCTTACAGTAGCAACAACATTCTGTGCACAGTGATGCAGATCAGTGATTAATAATTCTTCACCTTGTGATCCCCTCAGCAGAAATCAGTGAAAGCCCAAATGAAACTTCCCCAGAGCCAGCTAATCTGATGACAATGACTGCTTAGATCATGCAGGGTAGATAAGGAGCCTTGGTGTCTGTTTGTTTTTTAATGAAAATTATTTCTATATGAAAAATCTGTACTTTCTCTTTACCAATGTTTGACTTTTTTGGTTAGAAAACATAACTGTTTTATTACTATTTTTTTTTTTAGATTTTAAGGTTTTTCTTGTGAACTTTGAGGAAGTGAAGCTCTTTGTGCCTGACTATATGCTGAGATAATAAGGCAAAATACTATGTTTTGTTAATAATTAACTTTGAAATTATGCAGATATGAAAAGAAAATCTGGGAAAGATTTACATATGTATCTTTTACCTTGCTTTATTATAATAGTGAGAACTGGTCGCTTACATTTTATAGTTACATTTTTTTTGTTTTTTTTTAATTTGTCCTGAGGTGTGTTATATTTGTTTAGCTATTATTCTTTTCAAACCTCTTTATGTCCAGAACTGTTACAAATGGATACATAGTGCTATGCAACTAGCAGATATGAATTTGCTCTATGCTTAGAGATCCATTTGAGACATAAAACAATTTTTATTCTGTTTGCTATGGAAAGTCCATGACGCATCACAGCACTGTGCTGATGAAAGTTTGCATTCTGTGTACTAGGATTGTTTGTTGGAGCATGGTGAAATTTTTCAAAGCATCTGGTTTAAATTACAATACTTACAAAATGTTGTGGTCTCATAAATATTGGCATATGCCTGCACTTGTGTAACCGCAATCTTTCAACTTTCTCAATCAATCTCTCTACGCCTGAACAGTATATTCCATTTAACAGCATCATTTATGATTGTATAAAAGCATGCAGTTTCATTAATACTTTAATATTGTTGTTCACATAGAACTCATTATGTCCTGCAGAACGCATGTGGTCAGTCACATTGGAGTGCCGCCCAAACTGTCTGTCTGGTGATGTTGAGTCATAATTTCACCCAGATGCTGCATCTGTTATGGCAACCAGGCGTCTAGTAATTCTACACTTTGTTGAATATATAGAGAAATAATCAGCAGCAACCTATACATTGCATCAATACATTTTGACATTATTATTTTCCTTTATGAAACCAGACTGAAAAAGTTTAGAATAAAGTGTTCTCCTTTTCAGGGGCCTTTCTGCCGATGCTGCCACTACAGTTTGGTATACTACATTATGTATGAATTCTACTCACTGGAACTCTATCATTACACATAGCAGTCATTCATACTGGATTCTTAGTATACTGGTACCGAAGGAATCAGAATAGTGATATCACAACCAAATATATTTTGACCCCCTAAGTGGGTTCACATGTACACTCCCTGGTAGGATCAACAGGATTAGCAGGGTTGGCTGAAAGCCCCATGTCTGACCACTCTTCCCCTCCACAGGCCTCAAATCCATAATGAAGAAGAATGACTATCCTGACAAGCAGGGGAACGGAGGAGTCAAAAAAAACCTGAAGTTTGTTGGTGTAAATGGAGGGTAAAATATTTTCTTTTTGCCATGCACTCTCAGCACCATGCCTGTGGCAAAATTATATGCTTTACACACTTTGCATTCAATTACCATCTTTAAAAGGATTACAGATGGTTCACTTTTATGTTTTCTTTATGTTTTAGTGAGATATTAAGATCACTTGGTAATAATCTTCCAAAGCTGTGGTTTGCTAGTTTGTACTGTGTATGAGTACTGTACACATTTGTGTTTGAGAAATGACTTCTGAACCTTTAATGAGTGTATTTAATTGAGTGTTGAATAACCAGATTATCCTACTTCCTCTAATAACACCATTTTCCAATCGTTGGCCTTTTTCTCCCTTTCTGTAATTTTGTCATCCATTTTTAGTACCAGTGCTAAAATACATTGTCATTTTAGTCCTGTCATCATCTGTAATTTTAGTCACAACAAAAATGACTAAAATTTACTGCATTTTAGTGAAAATCCATACCTTATGTGTATTCAGCAGTCACTTCATCAGGTGATATCTTGCCTATAGATGTATCTATTAGGTTCCCATGCCCTTTATAGTCAGTGCATTGAAAGCTACACAATTTTGAAACCACTGTTGTGCTCAAAGTTCTGCAGACTGTATTGTTTAAAGCATAAACTGATTCTGCCTTTTATCATGTTATTTCCCATCGTATACTGTCAAAGACACCCCAAAGACAACAAGGGTAAGCTTGGGTGTAAGCTTATTTGAATTAAGAGTTTTATGCCTGTACACACTGGCCTAATTATTCTGTTTTTATTATTAAGCCCTATGCCTTATTACATGAGCCATGCAGTGACTACTAGGAAACTTCCAGGTTAATATCTATGTGGTTGATATAGTATAGTAGGTAACACAATTGCCACACAAAGATGCCAAAGCTAGTGTCTAGATGTCTTGGACGGCCCCATCTGTGAACGCACACACACACACACTGACACCACCGTTAAAGAAACAGCCCCAAACTTTTATGATCCCACCTGCCTTACAGTACCTTTAGTGCAGTCTGGTGGGAATTGTTCCCCAGGGTTTATCTACACTGAGGACAAGATGGATAAATGAGCACAGACCCAGTGCAAAGTGTGCCTTGAAGCAACAGCAATATGTGCTCACAATGCACCTAAATGTAATGGTTTACTAAAAGGTCAGTTTACTAAAGCTAACTGTGCTCATGAGCCTAGGGTTTGGTAACTAGTAGCTGTCATCAAAAAAAAGTTTCAGTGACGAAGAGATAGTGGTAACAATGAATGTAGCTCTTGCCCATGTAAACATTCTCCAGGTATGTGAGTCAGCTCCAGCTGATGCTGCCCTCATGACAAGTTGGATTGGGAAATTACAAGCGCTGACTAGTTTGATTGCATGGCTGGGTCCAGATATTTTCAAGGAAACAAAGTGCAAAGGTGTTACTTCAGGCATCCATATTTTTTGATCATGCTTTTCAGAAATCAGAAATTCCCAAGTTGGGTTTTCCAAGTTTACAGTTTTCTCGAAAGCAGAATAGGAAATGTTTGTGAATTGCAACTTGAACCGTGCGTGCAAATTACAGCCACATCACAGCATATTCTCCTGACCCCAGTCTGTCTGATCCAGAGAGTTTCAACATTGTTTTACCTGTGTCTCCCTGTGGAATGTGTAGCCACACATGTGCATATGCGTGAGACACGACTTTTGTGTTTCACCAAGCACACAGTATAAATGATTTAGGCTCGTCTGTCAGGTTCATATTGGCTGAATGTGTCTGATTTGCACCTGGTGCAAAAAGAAAACTAAAAGGTACATTCCACCACACTGAATAGTATGTAAAAATAGTTTACCATCATTAGTGCACTCAGTATTGAAACATGTAAAGTATGAAAGTGTGTAGTTTGGGATGCAGCAAGAGGGTCTGCCAGCAGATTGTTGTTGTGCTAAATGGGGTTTCTCTGAAAAAGATTTAGATCCAATTTTTAGACTGGAAATAAAGTAAAGAAGTTCATTAAACTTTACAAAGGATTATACTGGTTTGATTGCGGAAAATATGCAGGCAGCATCTGCTCTACTGTCACAACAGGCCTTTCATGAACGGGGCTAAGAAACACTGCCCACAGTCCAAGACAGCTTTAACTTCTGAGTACAGCACTGGTGGCAAAAATGTGTCTGTTATAACAGATGTGACTGTAAAGATACACATACATGCATGTCTTCTCCAGAGTAAACGGAATCTGTCATACTGCTGGCCTGTTCATTCAAAACTTGCTGCCAAACTTGCTGATGAGTTCAGTATGCATTTCTGCATAATCATATTTAATAATGGGTAAAAATAGAACAAACTGCTATTTTACCTCAAAGCTTTGCCTCATGCTTTCATTTGAGAATCAGCCCTCAGAACTATGTCTATGTTTTATCAATAGAATTAACAGTGCTCTCTGAATGCCTCTCTCTGGTCCATCCATCAACACAGTGCTCAGGCAGCATCTGGGCTGTTTGCTTTGTTTGCTGTTGGCATTTACACGTGATGTTGGTGAGACGTGAGTGAGAAGTAGCGAAACCTCTGTGAGAACAAAGTCCTCTCTCTGTGACAGTGTGTGTGAGGAGTGATGGATGCAGGCTGGCGGTGGCGTTGGCTCTACCTCAGCTGTGTTCACCCAGCCCTCAGCACTTAGATAATTACCCTGACGGAACAGAGCACACAGTTGGCCCACCCCACTGTCTGATCAGCAATGAGTGCCTGTGTCAGCTAAGGCCAGTCTCTCTTTGTCTGGCCCCACACTGCTTTAGCTCAGAGTGCTTTAACAGCTTCATGAGAGAACATCTGGGTTTCAACCTGTAACCGCTGGAATATATCAGTTGAATCAGTAGGCCTTTAAAATACAGATACAGGGTAGGGATTGATGGCCTTCTGCAGAGAATAGGAAATATCACGGGCTATGCTGCCCTACAGAGGAAGGGAGCAGTAATTACATCAACAGTTCTGTTGCCATCTAGCTTATTATGTAGTAGTATATATAAATTAAATGATATTGACTGATACAGTGGTATGCTAAGGCCAGACTGCCCATAGGTAAAGGTTTTTCAATTTAACACACCCTCTAACCTAAATGTCAGTTTTTCTGCCAGTTTTAATGCAATACATTCTTTTAAACCTATTAAACGGTAAAGATTCAGTAAGTGAACAGTATTATTAATAAATAAACTGGACTGACATGTGCAAAAGTGTGCTCTCTGTAAAGGATGTGCATTTTATTTTCACTTAGAATATCAACAAAACATGTAATTTAACCAGGTGAGCCTAAACTTTTGCATATGGGTGTATATGTGCATTGTCACTTGTATACCTTCTATATGTATGACTGGACAATAACAGAATTTGAAGCCGTTTATCTTTTGTAGTTATTTTTGTAGTTACTGTTCTTTGTCCTTGTAGGATGATATGGTGGTTGGTTGAAACCTGTAGGTTTTGCCACGACTTATGGCAGAGTGGTGACAAATTTGGATTGTTTGTGCCCATGCAGGCTCAGCTATTATTATCCTAAGAACATCTTGACAGTGCTGTTGTTAAAAATGACAGCCAGTTATTTCAAAATTTGAGTACATGGTGATGATCTGAGCAAGCAAGCACCATCCCACATTTAAATGTACCTAACTCTAGCTCACTTAGTCTGAGATCCCCCCTCTTTCACTGCTGGGTTTTGGACAAGATAAATACAGTTATTTGAGTGAAGGATTGATAAGATTATAAGATTATAGTCTCACCTAAAAGCTGCAGAAGGTAATACTTCATGACTTATATTACATAGAATTTATGTTCAGTTTCTATTTAGCACCTAAATACCTAAATGGTTCTTGCCAAGGAAGAGCCTCTAGCTGCTATTGAACCTTTACATTATGTGGGTGGGTTTTTTTTCAAGGGTCTTCACGCTTAAAAATCACATTCATAAAAAAGGTTCTTGAAAGAACAAAACTGGTTCTTCTACGGCATTGCTCGAACTTTATGTTTTGAAAGAGCGAAAGTGAAATTGTGATTATGAGTTGGAGAACTACAGCACTGAAACATTGCCCCAAATCAGCCTGCTCATTTTGATTATTAAAAATGATGAAGGTTTAATCCTGAGCTGTAACTCGACATCACTACTTTATGGCATTTGCGGTTTTCCCCTATTTTGATCTGGAATTAATCTAATCAAAACGAAACACACCGTTTGCATGAACCTACCGAGCTTCAGCTGTTTAATTATAGTGGTTGCATGATTCCTAGTAATCAGGAAGTTATTAATGAATGAGATGCATTCTTTAGTCAGGATGACAACAGGGACCATTGGCAGGATGTTCCTCTCACTAACACCGCCCACTTCATTTGCCCTTTCACAGAAGAGTATTTGCTTTCAAACAGAAGAAAGCATCAGACCCGAATATTTTTACAGCATACAGTTTACAGAATACATACACAGGCATTTTGAATTATTTTATTTGTATTTTATTTGATTGTTTTCTTTTATTCTATTCTAATGTTTTATTTTATTCTATTGTTTGTTCTGTAGCTCTGCTCTCCAGCTGGTTGTTATAATGATTATCTGAGGCTCACATGTAACTCATGTAAACCAGTTTGTCTTTAAACAAAATCAACTTCCATGACTTAGGCTGTTTGTGTTGTCCAGCTATGAGACCACCTCCAGTGAGGAGTCCAGTGGGGAGGAGAATGAGGACGAGAGGCAGGAGGAGGAGGTGGATAGCTCCGAACCAGAGGAGCAGGGAGAGGAGAAGGAGAGTGGAGCGGCCCAGGAGGAGGCTGCTGCTACTGGGGAGCAGGCTACTGAAGCTCAGGCAGAGGAGTTAGAGAGCTCTGAGGAGCCTAAAGAGCCCCAGGCCAGTATTGGTCCCCAGGAGGAGCAGCCTGTCAGGTGAGACAGAGGGGCCAGGCGGAAAAGAAGAGGTGGAAAAACACAATGTGGTCCAGATAATCCCTATTTCAAGATCTAGTAAGAGATCCTATTAGTCCAACTAGTCCTAGTTCAGCTATTTGAATATAGACTAATTTGCCAACGGTTTTGGAAATCTCTTACTTGAAACCACAGAACAAAAACAGTTAAATGGCACATCACAGAAAACTGAAAGTCAGTTTCAAGAAAATGAGAAAGGTCTATGAAAATAAATGGGAAGAGTGGAAAGAAGACTCATTACCATCAATACAGCGAAGTGCAAAGCAAGATTATGATATGTTTTCTCTTTAAGTTTATGATTTTTTTTTTTTACTTTTAGTAGCCTTAGCTGTCATTTCAGTTCTTTTTAGTTTATAAGTACTCTAGTAAGCAGTAACCAATAAATCCTTTCAGTCCCCCCAAAACCACAAAAATCACATATCCAGAGGCATATGTTACATATTACATAACCTAACAAGCCTCCAATAAGCTTTGTTTTGACATTAATTGTCTATTTTATCAGTTCCACTTTACATATAGGTGCATTTTGTAGTTTACAGCCTGTAGTCCCAATACATGATTTATTAGATCCTTTTATCCTGTTCATAAATGATCAATTGAATTCAAATGTCTATCATGTCAGTGTCACTACTATGCTGATAATGAAACACTTACCCATTTAACACCTGCTCACTTATGAACCATTGATGAACATGGTAAATGGGGGCCAACAAATGTTGCAGAGAAGCACATGGGCTTTAGTATGTAACTGTAAACAACAAAGCACATCTATATGGTCAGTGGAGCAGATAAAGTAGACAATGAGTGTGACAGAAGTGGCTCAATAGGTGTACACTGCTTATAGAATTTATACCTTATGACACAGTTGTGTGTATTCTGCCCTTTGCTGACGTAAGTTAACTTTTTTAGTTGAGAAAATGTCTTGATAAATGTAATTGCGCAATCAGGAAGATTTCCAATGACTCAGCTCTTAGGTGCAAGTTTGTCAACACTGAATAAAACCTAAAAACACCCATTTGAATGTTGTCAGTTTACCATATGAACATTGCAGTGCTTAGGCTTATCCTTTTTCATCAGCCGCAAGACTGAAGGCAGACAGTGTTAATGGACAGGCTCATTAAACCCAACCACTGGGCGGTTCCATGAGAACATGCTCAGCTGGTCTGACCCGCAGACAGTTAAACCTTTCATTTTGTCTGTGTGAGAGATGATGATGGAATGGATGCCTTGCTTTTTTTTAGCAAAAACACAGGATGTTGTTTTAAACAGGCATGGTGTGATGAACCAGGATATGTTGAGTGATTAAGAATTCCATGTGTCATTAAGTATGTTGGTAAAAATTGTTTGAAGAGCAACTCCTGAATTAGGTGCTCTAAAAACAAAGCTACCAAATACTTTTATTTTTTATTTTTGTTTGTTTGAATTGATTTCAAACAGGATTTCTGTAGTCTCAGGTCTACAGTAAATCTGTTTTTTTAGGAGAATGAATGAATGTTTCTGAGGATGCATGACCTTAAGCTTTTCAGTAAGCTTTGGCTACATCAGGCCATTTGCCATTTCAAAGTTTAATATGTAATGTATATTAAACATAATCCTTTAATTTTCAGCTTATGGCCATGATTGTGTAGTTAAAGTCTAAGAATACAAGAATGTACATATAGTGTTTGTGTAGAACTTCAAACCTCTGACATTTATTATTGCTGAGTTTTTGAATGTGCTCTTGCAGTGAATTTGTTGATAAAAACTTTATGGCTGCTTGTCACTACCTGAAGGACAGAATGGCTGAAGTTTCTTCCCCAAACAAAGAGATGGTAAGAAATTAAGGGATATGTACAAGTCATTTAGTTCATAAGTATGCAGTAGGTTGGACTGCTCTAGTCAAACTGCATGTTTTGTTCATTTTCTAGGCAAAAACAAGTACACATCCTCTATTTTTTTAAAAAGCATAAATGTCTGATACAAACGTGTGCTTTGTAGAGGATGTGTTACCATGGGGTGTTGAAACTTTTGTATACTATACACTATATATACTATACACTATATATACAAAATGATAGTATATAGACAAAAGCATTGGGACACACCTGTTTTTCAGGGTTTGGGCTAGGCTCCTTACTTCAAGTGCAGAGCAATCTTAATGCTTCAGCAAACCAAGACGTTTTGGACGACGCCATGGTTCCAACTTTGTGGACACAGTTTGGAGAAGAACCTTTTCTATTCCAGCATGACTGTGTCCCAGTGCACAAGCCAAGCTCCATAAAGACATGGCTGGATGAGCTCAAAGTGGAAGAACTTGACTGGCCTGCACAGAGCCCTGACCTCAACCCCATCCAACACCTTTGGGAAGAACTGGAACAGAGATTGCTAGCCAGGCCCTCTCGTTCAACATGACTGCCTGATCTCATAAATGCTCTACAGAAAGAATGGGCACAAATTCCCACAGAAACTCCAAAATCTTGTGGAAAGCCTTCCAAGAAGAGTGGAAGCTGCTATAGCTGCAAAGGGTGTCCAACTCTGTATTAAAGTCTTGTATATTTGAATGCAATCTCATTATAGTCTCTGTGGGTGTAATGGTAAAGTGTCCCAATACTTTTGTACATATAGTGCAAATACTTTTATATGGTTAATTTGCTTTCTCTTGCTATAATAGTCACTCACATTTACACATTACAATGATGCCTGATATTGTGGTCTCATCATTTCTTCTGTCTACCACCTTTAGAGGCAGGTTCTGATGATACTCTATCAGGAGTGGTTTCGCGTGTCAAGTCAGAAGGACTCCCAAGCAGAAACGGTCACTCTGTACCTGAGGGAGGTTGGGAACCAAACCCCCACTCTGTTGCGCTATATAGTTAACCTGGCTGATGGCAACGGCAACATGGCCTTACACTACAGTGTTTCCCACTCTAATTTCCCAGTGGTAAAGCTGCTTTTGGATACAGGTGAGCCAAATTTTGCTAATCTCAGTTGTCAAGATCTGGTACAATTAGTGTCTTCTGATTATATGAATATTAAAATTTAAATTATGGGAGAGCGGGGTTGGTTGTTACACGGGTAGGTTGGCACAGTCATCATATCTCAGCCATTAGAAGGCGCTGATCAAAAACGTTGACACAGAAATGTTTGTAATTAGTGTGTACGTTGACAGTGGAGGTGAAAGCAGCATAACTTTGAGGTGAAACAACTTTATTTGTTTTTCATATTCAAAAGTCAATTTTGAGGCATCTCATGTTTTTCTTCTAACTCATTACACTGTGGGTTGACAGTAAAATTTTTAAGTATAAAGAAAGAGCTACAATTTAGTTAGGATTTTTCTTGGCTAGGCTAATACATGTGGGGACTAGACTCCAAAATAGCTAAAAATGTCAGTTGGGGTAGGTTGTCACATTTTTTTCGGGGTTGGTTGTCACGCATGCTACAGTGCATCATGTGCAAGGGGCGGGCCCTCAAAGACTGCACACCCGGTCTGCCAGGTTATGCTTGTCAGAACTGTGATTCTAAGGTGGATAGTGATAGGTGAATGTTGATTAAGAATCATCTTTTCTTTAGGTCTGTGTGATGAATTATACAGGCGTGAGTTATGCCGCTTGTTTCAACTTCAGTTTGAGGAGAAATCGATTTTACATTTATGCATTTTACATTTACATGTTTGAATCTAAAGAGTCTAAAAAGGAACCAGTGAAACTTCTTTGATGTTTTTACACACACAAGATGTGTTTCGATTGATATTTCAGTGAAAATAAAAATGTTGTATCAATTAAGAAAATGTCTATATTTTTCATTTTTTTCCCATTAGAATAACACTGGGACAACCAACCCCATATGGTGTGACAACCTACCCTGCTATGGGTTTGGTTGTCACATCTGCACAAGGTGCCTTTGACAGTCTATATCTTTTGCAGAGAATGGATTCCACCAGAGCAAGCATTAATTAAGCATTAATTGTGTACAGAAAGGGAATTCTTACTATACACTGTTTTGGCAGAAATTAAATTTAAGTAAAAAGTGTAACAACCTTCCCCGGTCTCCCCAATACAATTAAATATTATTATACATTTTTAAATTCTGTATATTTAAGTAGATGTGAATGCATTTTATATAGTTATATCAAAAAACACAATTTAATTTACCATGAGATACATACAAGTAACTCTTCTGCTAATTTAATAACAATTAATAGAAAAAGATATTTGTTTGTATTTTGTTCTTAAGGTTTGTGTGAGGTGAATTATCAGAACAAGGCAGGCTACACTGCGATAATGCTGGCAGCCCTGACTGCAGCAGAAGGGCCAGAGGACATGGAGGTAGCCCAGCAGCTACTGAGTTTGGGCAATATCAACGATCGGGCCAGCCAGGTACTGCGCAACATCCTGTGCTCTAAGAACACACCAGATTTAGCTTGGTTAATTCAGACTGGTCTTAATCTTTCTCTTAATCACTCTCTTAACAACATGATTTTCTCCATCCTGTGTCATTATTATTATTAATTAATATTATTAATAATATTAATAATAATAATAATAATCTCCTACACAAAAGAAACAAAAGTTATGCACAAATCATAATAACCACTACATCAACACAACATCGACTGGCTGCCAACTCACTTACAGACGCCATGCTGATGCTTTAATAGCAACAAGTCTTTTACTTGCCATTTTGTCCTGATGAAAAAGGACTGCTCTGTACGCCGCTTCCCACTTTATGGTCCTGATACAAGACCATATAGCATTCATGTCCACCAAGTGGTGGTTTTAAAGAAGTTGACTAACTGGCAATTGAAAAAGTTCACATGATCTTGAAATTTGCACTGAATTCTGAAGGATAAGGTAAAAGATACCAGTCTTCCACAATTAACTCTTAAGTACAATAACAAAACACAATCACTTACACTTGAAAATGGTGAACTGGTTCTTTGTTCTCTGAGACACTACTAGCTTTAGTGGACGCTCGCAGTGCACAACAAGGTCTTGGATTAAATTAGCTGAGGCCTATAGGGTTTGCTGTTATAGCCCGTGCTGTGGGTGAATAAACTGTCAGTCCTGGTTGTTATCTTGATGAACCTGTGTACTCTCATCATGTTTTGCTCATCTGTGGCCCTTTATCTTCCTGCAGTCAGGCCAGACAGCGCTGATGCTGGCGGTAAGTCACGGCCGCACAGCGATGGTGCAGGTTCTTCTTGACTGCAAAGCTGAGGTGAACATACAAGACCAAGATGGCTCCACTGCCCTGATGTGTGCGGGCGAGCATGGTCACACTGAAATAGCCAAAATGTTACTGGACACTCCAGAGTGTGACACTAGCCTTACAGATAAGGTGAGTGTGAACAAACTCAGAGACACACAAACAGAGATGTGCTTCACAGATAGATCTGTGTACATTCAATGTACAATGCAATGCCATATAAAATAATATTAGAGTTTTTTCAATTTCCCTTTCATTTGGTCAAACATAAACTATATAGACAAAAGTATTGGAATGCCTGACCATTACATCAACAGGGACTTTAATGACACTGCATTCAGATACATAGACTTTAAGCTGGTCCCCCCTTTGCAGCCGTAAAACAGCTTCCAGTCTTCTTGGAAGGCTTTCCAATGTCAGGGCTCTGTGCGGGCCAGTCAAGTCCGTCCTCACTGAACTCTGTCATGCTGGAATAGAGAAGATTCTTCTCCAAACTGTGTTGACAAAGTTGGAAGCATGGCATTGTCCAAAATGTCTTGTTATGCTACAGTAGACGAAAGGGGCCTTGTCCCAGAAAAACAGGTACAAGTGGACATTAGGGTGGAGCCCCCTAATGTCCATCAATGCCATCCTATGGCCAAACCTGTATATGAATAACTTGATCATTGTATCACTGGAAAAATAGGTAAACCCAAGCTTATGTTGTTGGGTTGTCACTATTATTTATAATGGTAAAAGAGTAGTTCACTGATCATTCTGACAATAAATTAAGTAACTGCTTTTTCATGTAAAAATAGACTTAAAATATATATATATATAATTTAAAAAGTGTAATTTTAATGCAGTTTTGACATTGTTGTCTAACACAGGATTTTTAAGATCCACTGACAGATTTTCTGTCATCAAATGCTGCTGTTTTTTAAGTTTTGCTCATTGTGGCCAAAGAGTTTTGTTTTTACGGCATCTGTCCAGAGCGCTTGTTTTACTTTAAGTTGCAGATAAAGTGTCCTTCTAAAGATCCTGCATGAATATTATGTTTGTGCAAGCAATGCTGCACAGCAGTACAGTGCGCCACATCTCACTTATCAGCTGAACTTTCCTGTAATATGAGAGAGATAAGATAAACCTTTATTAGTCCCACAAGTGGGACTAATGAAGTCCCACTAGTGTGGGTCCTTTGCTGTGATATAGTGGCATTTGAATTTCTGGTCTGCATACAAGTAGTTGTATTCGAGAATTTTCTTGGTCTTATGGATCTTACCTTCATGTCTGCAGTTCCCCTTTTGCTGTAATTTCTTACAGTAAATTTCTTTTACTGTAAGTTCTTCAAACTTCACATTTTGTGCTGAATATATCTCTACTCCTTCCAGTGGTTCTCAAAAACATCAATCACAATATATATCGTATATAAAATGTTAACGATATGTTTCGCGATAGACACGTGATCGATATCAATAAAAAATGTGTTCGATAAAACGTTCGATATTTTTTATTCTTT
>JBBPCX010000114.1:14005121-14037932 GCA_037974365.1 Hydrocynus forskahlii
TGAATCAGCCTAAACTGATTCTGGTGGAGAATATCAAAATTAAACATAAATTCTAAACTCACATAATCCCCTACACCTGTCTCCGGAGCATGCCATATTGAAGGGTCCGCAGGGGGCCTTCCTTGCCTTTGGGCCTCACCTGAAACACAGGGGTCATGGAGTCCAGCTGCTTCACCACCACCCATGGCCTGGCCTGCCAAAAGGGAGACACCTTACCTCCAGCCCTCCAGCGGAAGTTCTGCAGCAGGATCCACTCCCCTGGTGCCAGCACCCACTTCCGAGCGCCCGACTCTTGATACTGCCTCCCCTCATCGACCACCTCTTGGGCTCTCCAGAGTGCTCCCGCACCCAGTCCACCTCAGTCCACTGAGGGGTCAACTCACCCATTGTTAATCCACAAAGAGGACCCAAAAAGGAGACAGACCGGTGCTGCTATGGGGGGTGCAATTGTATGCCTGCACCAACTTGGGCAGGTGCATCCTCCATTGCCCCTGCTCCCTGGTGGGCAGTGTATTCAGTAGCTTCAGTATGGTCTGATTCCACCTCTCACAGGCTCCAATCCCCTGTGGACAGCCATACATGGTACAAAGATCTCAGATAACTTGGGACTCAAAAGCAGGTCCTTGGCTGGCCAGCAGCATTTCGGGGCACCTGTACTAATATATCACTATCTGCCAGAGGACTCGGGCCACCGTCTCTGCTGTCTGATCTCTTGTAGGCACTGCGAATGCAAAACTGGAAAATACATCAGTCGCAGTCAATATATATGGGTACGGGTCCCCAGGTCGCCCCAAGGACAGAAAGTCCACAGCCACTACCTACCAGGGGGTAAGTGGCGGCAATAGGCCCTAGAGGAGGGGACTCACCTTTTCCTTGGGAGCCCACCAGGCACTCTTCACACTCCCCCTGCCTTTGCTCAATGTCTCTCCGCAGGCCAGGCCAATGGACTCTCTCTTGCAGGGCCCACACCATCCGTCAGCCTCGTGCATGCCCCAAAGCCTCATGATACTCTCTCCATACCTCTCCATACCTTTCCATGTCTTTGACCGACAGGTACCACCACCCTCCATCACTCTTCTCCACTCCTCCAGGAGCAATGTTGCAGTGCCCCCCAGACAATCTTCAGGTCATCCCAATTCTCCAGCAAGCACCAGCCAACCCCCGATACGTTTTTTCTTCCCTCCGGGGTGGGCCTTACTCCAGATCACACCCACTCGCGTACATGGGCCGCATCGGGGTCCTGGCTCTGCCGCTCCGCCCACTCCTCGTTGGTCCCTACCCGGCCCACTCGGCACCCCCCGGGTCATCGGGACAGGGTGTCGGCATTCTGGTGCTCCTGGCCTGGCTTGTGGTGCAGCTCAAAGTCAAATGATGTGAGCTGTCTGGCCCAGCACTGCGCTACTGCCCCCAGCTTGGCCGTCTTCAGGTGTAGGAGTGGGTGATTATCAGTATATATGTCAAATTTAGCACCCCACAGGTGGTCCTTAAACTTTTCTACCACTGCCCACTCTAGCTTAAAGGCACTATAATTCTGGTCATTCTTCTTGGGGTCATGCAAACTCCAACTAGCATAAGCAATAACCCGCTCCTGCCCCGCTTGCACCTGGGTCAGCACAGCCCCTAACCCCTGGAGGCTTGTGTCGGTGTACAGGCGGAACGGCAGAGCATCGTCAGCATAGGCCAGCACCGGGGCCTCCACCAGGGCCGTCTTCAGGGCCTAAAAGGCCTGCTGACACTCTTCCGTCCAGACCAACTTCTGTCAGGATGCAGCCCCAACCCCTGGGAGGGCCCCAGCCTTCTTGGCAAACTGGGCACAAACTGGCGATAGTAGCCTACAAAGCCTGAGAAGGAGCGCACCTCCCTCACTGTCGTTGGCTGTGGCCAGTCCCATACGGCTTTTGTCTTCTTGGGGTCAGTGGTCACCCCTTCATGGCTGACGACATGACCCAAGTTGCGGACCGCCTGCTGAAACAGCCGACACTTCTCAGGCTGCAGCTTCAGCCCATGGGCCTCTAGCCACTGGAACATGCCCTCCAGATGCCACAAATGAGACCTGAATTCAGGAGAATACATGATCACATCATCTAGATAAATCAATAAATAGTCGTGAACTTGCTCACCCAAACAGCGTTGCATCAATCTTTGGAAAGTTGCATTTGTTCAAACTAGTAGTGGCCCATGGGTGTCGCAAAGGCAGTCTTTTCTTTATCTTCAGGGTGCACTTCCACCTGCCAGTAACCACTGGCCAAGTCCAAGGCGGAATACCAAGCTGCCTTCTCCAGCCCAGTCAGCGACTCCTCAGTTCTTGGCAGTGGGTATGCATATGTGTGGGTCACTGTTCTGGGAGGGCCCCAACAACGGGCCGTACTTCCACTTCCACTACCCCTCCAAGGGGGGTGGATCACCAGCTCCTTGTGGGGTTGCACACTTCCAGGCCCAATCCTTTCTACCCTAACCAGGGCTCGACGAGAGAGGAGTTCCACAGGGTACATATGGAGGTTGCACACCCGGAGAGGCACCTTTACCCCTGGATGCACGCCACAGCCTGGCCCACACACCACTCCTGCTGTCCCCCTCAATAATCCTCCACCAGCACTTGTTCTCCCTCTTTGAGCTGGTCTTGACGCACATCTGCCCAGATCACTTCTTCAGTCGCAGGACACAGCACCTTCGGCCTGACTGCCCTCAGGCGAGCCGCCTGCTCACACAGTGCCCGCTCTGTCACCGACTCGAGGTGCTGACACACCGCAAAAGCCTGGTCCCACGCCCGCCGGTTCGTTCCTGGGAGCGCTGTATGAAACAAAGATACATGTGCGCCCCCTTGGGTATTAAGCACTTCCCAACAATGCCTAATCACATTCATACCAAGGATGCCGTACAGGGCCGGCAGGTGTTGGTCCTCCACGATCACCACACCCCACTGGGGAATCTCTACCCCAGTGACCGTGAAGTCCAACACCACATAACCCACGTACGGAAGTGGCAGCCTATTCACCACTTTCAGAGTCAACCACGGCACCTCTTCCGCACCCTTAACTCTGGTGCCCCCAACACAGTGTGTGAACAGGCTGTGGCTGAATAAGGTTACCTGCGAGCCAGTATCCAGGATACATTGGACCAACCTCCCAGTAGCCAACACCTCCAGGACGGGGCTCTCTCCGACCTGCCTCCCTAAGGGCAGTCACAGCCAGTGCTGCACGCATCTCTGGCCATAACCCCCTACTATGTACTGGCTCATTATCTTGACTGAGGCAAGCTCTCATCATGTGGCCAGACTCACCACACCACAGGTAAATGGGCAGCTCTTGTTCATCCCACCAAGGACCCCCTGACCTCAATGACCCTCGGCTGCGCTGACGGGGTGGGGTAGTATATTGGCCGCTCCCCTGGCCAGCTCCTTCAGTCCAGGTGTCAGTTCAGCCAACAGGGCCTCGTGCAGCCCTTGCACCTGCTCACGGAGCTTCTGATGCACCTCCTCACGCAACGTTCTTTTCAGGGTTTCTAAATCTAATGGAGGCCCAGTGGCAGGCCCCAAGGCAGCCTCTGGTGGAGGCACGAATATAGGGTGAGCCCTGCTCTCTCCAGTTCCTCACCCTCACTATCTTCCCGCTCCATCTCTTTGCTATCTTTGCAAGCCTCTTTGAAAGTGAGTCGGCTGGCTCGTCGAAACAGCCGCTGCAGTTCTTTCTTCCCAGAGCCACTCTTCAGGCCCATCACCAGTTGGCTTCGCAGGATGGTGTCATCATCGTCCCCTTCTCGGCCGAGCTCTTTCTGGCGCCACCTGGAATGAGACTCACAGAGATGAAGGATGAACAACCCCACCCTCAGTATCCTCCCCGTAAACCCCAGTGAGGAACCCCAAGATTTTTTCTGCTGTGTGCCGTTGCCCTTCCGCTAGGAGCTCTACCTCCCACCTAGCCTCCCCTTCTAGGGCACTTAATGCAAAATCGACTTGCTGGATGCTGGACAATCTCTGGGCCCGGATGCCTATCTCAATGGTCTGCTGCCACTCTTGAAACTTGGTCATCCAGGCCCCCCCAAAAACCAGAGAAACCACCCAGGCCCCCCACTGTCATGTTGTACCTCATTCCTGTCACTTGGTTCCTCATTCATTGCCGTTCCTGAGGAGATCCTGCCGACAACGCCAAATAAAACGGTGTGGTGGCCTAGGGTAACAGACTCCAACCATCCTTACAGATTTCTTTTGTTTCTTTTTACTTTAAGTTTGATTTTGCCCTTTTAGGACCTCCTGGAGCACAGGCAATGGATGAGTCTCACTTGCATACATTTTCTGAGCAAACAGTTTATTTCTTTTTGCAGGAAAAAGTAGACAGTGTCACCATGGCCCCTCATGCAGTTCCCCCTCCCTTGTACACCACCCTGCTCACAGCAATTCTAGGGGAAAGATAAAGATTTCTCACGCTATCACACTCCAAAACAGGTCTTTTCTTCAGCACCACACTCACAGCACTGCACTCTGGGTGGACCCACACTTTTCCTCGCACCCACCCACACACACACCAAGGGATTGGACACACCAAGGGCATACACGCTCCCCTCTAACACAAAAGAAACAAAAGAAAATAAACAAAAACCCCAAACCTTGACTGTGCCCAGTCCACTGTATTTGCCCTAAGTGTGTCTTTGCTCTTTCTGTCGAGGGAAACTTGACTTCTTCGCACCGCATGGCTCTCGCCATGCTACAACGTCCCACACCAGCTCCAATGCACCACCAGCCAGCAGTGAACTCGCCTCACTCTCCAGCTCTTGTGGCCACGCGCCATTTCCTCCTCGCTGCCAGCTGATTGGCCCACATGTTCCGACGCCATCTGTCGCCCCTCTCGCGCTGCTCTGTCTCTACTGGCAAAAAGATCGCACACCTCAGACCCTCTTCCCCAACTCGACCCCCAAAGGGCTAGCCACAAGCATTCAGACAGCAGAAGCTACTTCCCTTTGAGCTGGCTAGAATACGCAGGGGTCTGAATTCTGCTCACTCATCCTTCTGCCCGTCTCCGTTGCTCTCCGTCTCACCTTGCTTGGTCCTCTCGTCGTTCTTGACCACCGACCAGCACCTGAAACAGAGAAATGGCCACAAACACAGCAACAGAGGCCGGATAGCCACTGCCTCTCCACCTCCCGGCGTCCTCGTTGCATGGACTTGGAAATCAGCGCTCAAAATCCACTCACGTGAAGTCCCAGCCAAAAGTAAGTCCAGGAGGGCAGCAGCTCCCCCAAAAGTCCCTTGATATGGTTTCATTTAACCTAAAAACAATGCTTCTTCATCCCCCAAGTGAGCACACCAAACACTAGTGGCCGCCATTTTTTAAAGGTCCCAGGCTCCACCTCCGCCTCCACACAGGTTTATTATTATATAACAGGCAAAAACAACAACAACAACAAAAAAACCAAAAAAAAAAACTACTCAGTGTAGCAGATCATGTTTTAAAGACATTCCTTTCCTTGTTTGGACTTTTGGGAGTTTTTATAAAGGCACCTAATTTCCCCCTAGTTCAGGAACTAGAACAGCAGAAAAGAACCTGTGAATGTGTGGCTTCATTTGTAAAATCTAGAATTTCTTTGTTTTTTTTTTTGTTTTTTTTGCTGGAAACTGAATCTTAAGTTATGCAGTTTTACAGGTTATGAAGGAATCAAAACTGGGGTTTATGTTCCAAGAGCACACGCGTATAGTGAAAAACCACCAAGGGCATACACATAGTGTGAACCCTAAATATGCCCCCAAATATGCTCCCAGAACACTTTAACTTCATGTTAAACTCAGTTTAATGCATTACCTTTAAAGAAAATGTAAAGGTAAACCCGTATTCGCCTCTTTTAATTTAAATTCCCTGCCGAGATATGCAACTTGGAAGTCGGGACACCATGGCTAGGTGAATGGTTTTCAGGGAATAACCCCTGATCTACTCGTGCTAAAAATACAAATGAGGGGGATACATCTCTGGAGCCGGGGGAACTCATGCAGTTAGGGCATGCGTCTCTGACACTCCCAACTGCATGAGTCGCGAAGGTCTCTGTGCCTATTGTGCCTCCCCATACACCATTGTGCTGTCTGTTCTTTCTGTCTGGGAAACAGCAAGTCCTGGTGAATATTGGGGGAACTCACCTGGTCCGATAGTAATTTCTGCGACCACCCTGACGGTTTCCTGCCTGATGGTTCAGATACACCTCCATTCGGGCCTCAAACAGGTCAGAATCCATGAATACAGCCAGGAATTTAATCGACCATGCTTATGCTGTCCAGCTGGATGTGGAAGTCGATTAAGAACTTTGTCCAGGTGTGTCAAGGTCGAAGATATCTAATCAGCCTAATCTAATCGACCTTCTCCCACTTCTGGTTCCCCATGGTCCCTGGTCACATATCGCGCTGGATTTTGTCACCAGTCTTCTGAAGTCTGATAGAAAGAACACCATTGTCACTATTGTGGATCGTTTTTCCAGGGCTGTGCATTTGGTGGCCCTGGCTGGACTCCCATCAGCCAAAACCACCACCAAGATTATACTAGAGCATGCAGTCTGTTTACATGGGCTCCCCGAGGACATCGCCTTGGTCAGAGGTCCTCAGGTCACAGCAAAATTTTGGAAGGCCTTCTGCTATTTGATTGATTTGTCCTGCAGCCTCTCCTCTGGATACCACCCGTAGTCAAACTGTCAGGCAGATCAAACCAACCAGCAACTGGAGTGCTTTCTGAGATGCTTTGTGGCGGATTGGTAGTGCTCCTGGGCCTGATGCCTCATCTGGGCTGAGCTCTCTCATAACCTCCACACTTCATCTGCCACTGGGCTCAGTCCATTGGAGATATACTACGGTTTCCAACATCCAATATCTGAACATCAAGAATCGGAGGTTGATGTATTGTCGGCCCAACAGTTGATTGTCCAGGCATGCACAGACGGTGCCAGGTCGAAGACATCTAATCAGCCTAATCTAATTGACCTTCTCCCACTTCCGGTTCCCCATCGTCCCTGGTCACATATCGCGCTGGATTTTGTCACCAGTCTTCATACTTCATGTTCAATTGTAAGTCTCTCTAGATAAGAGAATCTGCAAAACGTGCACATTTCAATATAACTGAATGTTTGGGCTGTACAGAACAGATCACTCAGTAAAATAAAAAAGGTTCATTGTATTGTTGAGGAAAAGTTCCCATGCTACTGAAGATTACAGGAAATACCTTAAGAGCAGAGAAGGTAATCAGAGCCTGCCTTCTTAAAATACAAGATATAAATAAGACCAGAAGGATGTATCATATCTTTAGAACATACTAGTTCAGTTAACACACATACATCAAGATGAAACTACTCCTGTGCTTCTATCTATCCTCTCTCTTCTGCTCAGGTAAAATAAAACTTATTATTTTATTATCATATGTGTTATTAGCACTATTAGAAAAAAATAAACAACACATTTTTGTAACTTTATTTATAGCCCATGCATTTAGTCAAGTATTCTCTACTTGTTAGCAATTTTTCAAAGGCTATATTGAACTTATACTGCAGTTTCAAAAGTGAAAACATTATCATTTACCCCAAAATAACAGAATTGCAAAAGTCCAACTTTCCGATTAGCGTTCTGCCCAACAGACAAACAAATCTAACAATGACATCACCAAAAATATTTTGTGCTTTGTACTTCGTAACATAAAAATGGGAATTGTAGGGCACAAGGATATACACAGATCACAGTCCACAGTTTACAAATGAAATGTGAATAACATGGTTCTAATATTCTCTCATTGTGTTGGATTTGTTCTTTTTTCAGTCTGGACGCTGCAATGCCTCCAGTGTTCAAGTAGTTCTGATCAGTGTAGTACCGCAAATTCCAGCCAGTGTGGTACAGGTGAAGTGTGCGCTGCTTACAGAGCCAATGTTATTGCAGCAGGTATGTAATCTTTAAATTAAAAGAATCTTTTGGAACAATCATTCTTGCGCTGTCTTATGGGAACCGTTTTCATATTTCTACTTAAAGGGTCTGGAGAGAGTTCTACCACAGTTGCACGTTCTTGCCTGCAACAGAAATTATGTTCGATGCTGAATGCAGACGCTTCGGGCATAATCTACTCAGCTAGCCTCGGAGTGGGATCTTTCTTCGGTTTCCTTTCCTGCTGCGATACTGATAACTGCAGTGACAGCAACATTCCTGGTTAGAATTTTTTATTATCCTTTCCAAAACAAGGTTTTGTCATAAATTGACTTATTTTATAGCATGTTAAATTGGGCCAGATAAAACCTGCTATGCATGCTAAAACTAAGTGAGAGAACATATGTGTACTTTGCTCCTAATTTTCTATGACCTCCTTTCAAAATGACAACACCTACAAACCGGCTAATCTGAATAGGGAAAACACTGAAATACACATCAGCTCGAAATTTGTTTCAGACGGTTCAAACAGTGAAAGCAATTCTCTCTAGAAGAATAGTTCAGAAGATCACTGGGATGAAAATAAATGCTAAAACTATTTGTCTGTGGGTGACTTAGTCTGAGTAAGGCTGACCATCTGAAAAAATGATGGTTTGGCTTGTATCTTGCACAAACAAATGTCTGCAAACATAATTTTTAACTTTTTAACTGGACAAACCTGTAATAATGTAAACTATGTTTAACCTAAAAATGACACATATCAGTCCTTTCATGCATTTTAAAAAAAATACTGTCACTGGGTATTGTTGTTGTTTAGGGAGAGAAAAAGGGGAAGTATACTGTATATTAGGAGAGAGTTTGAAATCTGGTGGAGGCTGAAGAGCATAAAAAAGGCCTGAATGAGATTCTGAGCACTTATTTGTCCCTGTCCTGTGGTTTTATCTGTGTAATAGTTGGAAGACTGTAGTTACTGTCATGTTGATGTTTGGATAGGCATGGCAGCAGTTTGTTTTATATTGTTATAATTACTCCGTGGTCAGTTATATTGTTAAGTCTTGATTGCTGTGTTTGTATGTTTGTACTGTAAAAACTAGTAGGTCAGTGTCCTATCATATTACATATAACAGTAAAAAAATGGGCAGTTAATCATCATTTTGGAAAGTTCATAAGAACTGATAAATCCCATAATTGTGAATTATTGTAAATAATCTCAGCATTCACATTTGTCATTCAAGAAAGCTTTTAATTGGTCCTGGCTGGACAGCCGTCAGTGGTTTGAGCTGGTTTACAGGGCATGAAAAAATATCTTATGCCAATTGCTTTGGCAGGGATGGATCTGATGCACCAAGAGTGCTTCAAGTTTGTAGTTGCAGAGAAGACTAAATATGTGGTGTGAATGAGAACTGGAAACACATTGTTTTGCTATTTCATGCAAACATGAAATCCTGTTTTATCTCTTCTTAATTAATTTGTTTGTTTATTTATTTATAAACTGTTGTTTATTTATTTATCAATTGTATTGTTTTGACATTAGTGGGCCTCCAAAGGTGCTCTAATAGCTGGTACAAGCTTTAGCCTGTAACCAGAGCTTTCTTTAATTTAGCTTGTGGATCTATTGCACAGAGCCTGACGACATTTCGAATGGACTGAAATGTTTCACCTGCAACAGTCCACAGGACACGCTCTGCAATACTGTTGTGTCTTGCACTGGAAATCAAGATCATTGTGGGAACGCCACTGGTTAGTTTCATTGCAGTTATACATGCTGTATTTGTTATATGTGTATGTCATTTGTTTTACTTCTGTTTCATTCAAGTATACTATTACAAAATAATCAACAAATGACAATAAATGTTAAATAACTGATCATTTCTGTGTTTTAGTTCCAAACCTGCCAGTTTTTGGATCAATGGTGAATGCACATGTGAAAGGATGCTTCTCTAAAAGCTCTTGTGATGCTACTCAAGAGGCAGCGATCAGTTGCTGTAGAGGAAATCTGTGTAACAGGAGTGAATCTTGGATCAGACTGGACCTGACCTTCTTGTAACTCTTACCATACTGCTTCAATAGACATACACTTACTCTCTGTCTCTGTCTCTATCTCTCTCTCTCCTCTCCTGTGAGAACATAACCATACGGTGAATATTTTAACCATTAGTTCAGTCTACTTTGGAAACATTTCTATTTTGCAGGTGGACCATTGAAGTTCAGTTTAGTTTTGTGTCAAGTGTCTGAGGATTAAGAAAAAGGCTGTCATAATTTAAGCTGCCTATTGTGCTTGGGTTTATACTGCATTAGTTTCCTTTGACTGAAGTAATGTTCTTTATTGTTTGTTTACTATTTTGGAGGCATAGTTATTTGTTCTATTTCAAATGAATATTTTACAGAATGATAAAACACTTATGAGTAGTTAGCATGTGTGTTTATTTTTTCGAGATGGTCTGCAGTCATGTTTTTTGCTTTTTTTTGAATGGCTTATCCATTAAATATCCATATGCAACAAAAATAAAGATGACTATAAGCATAAAAAGTTTTACCGTGCCCCATACCACAGGACAGCTATGAACAACCCCTAAAGTTTATTTATATTTTGAGAAATAATTTTCAGGCCCCGCAGGGGTGCAGTGGGTCGTGCTGTTGCTTGACACATCCAGGGTTGGGGGTTTGAATCTGGGACCTGGTCTTGTGTGCGTGGAGTTTGCGTGTTCTTCTCGTGGTGATGTGGGTTTGTCCCATAGTACAAAGACATCCAAGTCAGGTGAATTGGGTATTCTAAATTAACTGTGGGTGTCAGTGTGTGAGAGAATGGCATGTGTGTGCCCTGGAGTGGCCTGGTGTCCCATTGACCTCAGGCTCTGGGTACCCACAACTCTAGTAGGGATTGAGCGGTTACAGAAAGTGAGTGAGATATTTTCCAAATGCTGTTTTTGACTCATGGATTCCAGTAAATGAAAATCAGAAAATGAAAATCAGTTGAAATTAAAAACTTTATAGTTCACAACAAGGTGTGGTGAGTTCAAACAGTTTGAGGTGATCAAAATTACAATCCTTTCCTTCTTCCAGGACTGCCTATTGCGTAATCAACAGTGCCTGTCAAGCTTTTTTTCTGTGGTTATTTATGAGAACATGTGGGAAGATTTTAGGGACTGTTGGCCATTACATTTCCTGAGGAATGACAGTGAGGAAGTAATGTAAGAATGTAGTTCACGGGTGAATAAAAAAGTGTCAGCAGAGAGAGACTGTTAATGTTTCAGACTATTAATGTTTAAACCTAACATAAAAATATTTTTTAATTAGTAATAATTAACGTAAAAATTAAATAAAGCTATAAACATTACATACACTGGTCACACACAGAGCTGGGTAGTTATATTTATGTAAATTATTCAAACAACATTTTAAGATTTATACTTCCTACTTAAGTAATGCCAATTCATACACATGCTCAAATTAATTTTTGCCACGGTTACATTGGTGAGAGCATTTGTACCACACTGCAGCCAGTCAAACCCCTGATTTGGGAGGTTTATGATTTTATACCAGACCATAAATATCCCAAATGTTACTTACAAGTTACTTTGCAATTCTGTAGGTTACAAAGGAAGTAATTTTTTGTACTTCAGCTTAAGTGTTTTTATAAAGAAAGGTACTTTTACTTGTTCTTTTACTTGAGTTTAGGTTAAGGCTGCCCACCACTGTCTGCGTGCCGATTATCTAATACAGCTTTTAAAACCCACTGACTGAGAATTTAAGTCAAGCCAATGCAAACACATAGTAAACAACTCAGTGAAATTGATCATATTTTTAACATATTTTTTTTGTCTGGACTTTTTATAAAGCCACCTAATTTCCCTCTAGTTCGGGAACTGGAACAGCAGAAAAGAACATTTGACACCAAATCTGCTGTTTTCCTGTGGATGGGTGGCTCCATTTGTGAAATAATCTAGTGGTGCAACAGAATTTGTTTCTCTGAACACTAAATCTTAAAGCATGTAGTTTTACTGGGTATGAAGGAATCAAGACTGATTACGTATTTTATTTGTTTTCTTTAAACAGTTTCTTGCTGTGTTGCTTGGAGTGTCCAAGCAACACAGCTAAATCTTTATCTCTTTGCACGGAATGTAAATGTTTGTTTGGTGTGATGCCATCACTTTTGGTAAAGGAAAACAATCGCTTTTGGTAAAGGAAAGTGTAAAAGCAAGAACCATTTGGAAATATTAATTCTATCGTAATTTTTGTGGATATTCCAGGAATGTGCAACTTCATTTGTATATATAAATTCTTTATGACATCAGGCTTTAGTGTCTCTAGTGAGACTTGTTTGTCCCATAATTACAACAGATTACATCTTTAGAGAATACAGTTTACAGGAAAATCCATTCTGAATATGACAGCTTATTACCTGCTAATTCCATGCTGCCTTTATTAAATACTTGAAAGTATAGTTAGATATAAAAAAGATAGAAAGTCAGACAGCATTTCTGTGTGACTGAAGTATTAAGCTCCTCCGTTCCTTTAAGATGTTGTTTCCCAGTAGAAGTTATTTGGAGAGAAAATATACACTATATGGACAAAAGTATCGGGATGCTTGACCATAATGACATTTCTGTCAAATACATAGACTTTAATATGGAGCTGGTCCCCTTTGTAGCTATAACAGCTTCCACTCTTCTTGGAAGACTTTACACAAGATTTTGTTTCAGTGTGAATTTGTGTCCAGGCTTTCTGTAGAGCATTTATGAGCTCCTTTCCAGTTCATCCCATAGGTGTTGGATGGGGTTGAGGTCAGAGCTCTGTGTGGGCCAGTCAAGTTTTTCCACTACAAACTCATCCAACCATGTCTTTATAGGCCTTGCTTTGTGCACTGATGCACAGTCATGCTAGAATAGAAAATGCTCTTCCCCAAACTGTGTCCACAAAGTTGGAAGCATGGTGTTGTCCAAAATGTCTTTGTATGCTGAAGCATTAAGACTGACTTTCACTTGAAGTAAGGCTCCAAGCACAAACCCTGAAAAACAGGTGTGTCCCTATACTTTTCCATATACTATATATCTTCTTTTCCAAGGCAGTGTTTACTGCTTTGAACAAAATACATCCATTAATTTAGGAAGTACTGTAAATTGTATTTAATGTTTTTAAACAGAAAATGTCCCATCCATCTAAGAAAACAGAACTAGATGATGAGACTGTACAAGAATAAGGACAGATGTATTTGGCCCTCTACTAAAACACTGATTCAGAATATAGAATACAAACTTGAGGAAAACCATATCTAGGACATTTCTGAAGGGTTTCATTTTTAAAAAGCATGAGACCAGAAGAGTACATATATCTGATTTGGAGATCACTGTTGTTAAAAGGAAAAGGTTTTTACACAAACTGGTAAAGCCAGTGCTTTAGCCACAACAGGTTATTTCAGGTGAGCTTTCGATTTATGAGGCATCTTGCTAGTCTGAACAAATGTCTACTTCAAAATGAAACTGACAGACAAGCAGAAAGCTCTTGCAGTTTCCACTTTTCAATATTTGCTTCAAGTTCATCAAAGATATGCTGAACATTTTTGGATTTTGGAGAATATAATGGTAAAGAAATGGAAAAATATAAACTAATGGAACTATTTTAAAAGCTTAGGCTAAGTAGCATAAATTCACTTGCATTTCTAGTAACCGTGTAGCCTAATAGCTTTCCATGGTAATGAGTATAATGGGGAGAAATAGGAATAGAAGTAGAAGGGTCAGAAATACACAGTAACAGATCATGCACATATAAATTTCCAGAACTTTAGTGTCACCCATCACTATGCCATTTTTTGTGTGAATGGCTCTTTACTCCGAGAGCCAGTGGCTCCAAAGCAAAGCAGTGTCTCTCACATTTGTCTATGTTAGATATTGGGTGGTGTGTGTACTCTGGTAAAAGAGAGAACACAGAAGTAGGGAATTCAGGTTAAAGCTCTTTATATTACCCAGCAGTGAGTGGAGTAGAATTGGCCATTTGAAATGAATGTATGATTTGATAAACAACTGTTAAAACTAAGTAGTAGACTACGCTGAAACATTTCAAGCAGAGAATGCCCCATCCATCTGAGAGAGCAGACAGAGACTGGAGTATGGATAGATTATTTGGCTCTGTACTAAAACACTTAATCTGATTTAGAATACGAAGTGAGCTCTTCTGTAAAACTTATGTAAGACAGCTCTGGAGAGTTTCATTTTTAAAATAATGAGACCAGAAGAGAACACCCTGAACAGACATGGAACATTTATTTGATTGGGAGATCCCCGTTGCTGAAAAGAAATATTTTGGCAACTGAACCTATAAAACCAGTACTTCAGACACAACAGGCTTTTGCATGTTATTTTGCGAGACATCTTGTAAGTCTGAACAAATGTCTAATTGCTTAAAAATGGAACTGGCAAATGAACAGAAAGGTTGTGCAGTGTTCATTTTTCAATATTTGCCTTAAGCTTATCAAGCATACTCTGAACATTTCGCCTAAACAACAAACTTGATTTTTTGGAAATGTAACAGGTAAGAAATGAAAAATATAAATTGATGGAACCATGGGAGAAGTTTGGGCTAAGTGGCATAAATTCACTTTTATTTTAATTAATTGTGGAGGCCGACAGCATGGTACATTAGTGAAAGTAAAAATAAGAAACATAAAAAAGAAGAATCATCCACATAGAAATTTACTTAAGAGTTTTGCTTCACTATGCCACATGGTGTGGGTGACTCCTCATTCCTAAAGCCAAGAAAATGATTGCAGCAGGAAATTCAGGTTAAAGCTCTTTATATTACCCAGCAGTGAGCTGAGTATTATTGGCCATTTCAAATGAATGTAAGACTTGATAAACAACTGTTAAAACTAAGTAGTAGGCTATACTGGAACATTTTCTCAAATAATACATTCACCAAACCTCTTCACAAACTTATGGCCTGGACTGAACTCTATGGGCTATGAGCATGAACATGGTAGCAGTTTGCTGCCTGCTGCAGCTACATACTGTGTAGTAAGAACCCCAGATAATTGTAGCTAGTTTTCATTTAAAATGTCTCCAAGTGATATTTCTGAATGTTGTCTTAAAATACTTGAAATGTTGACCTTTGGTATAAGATTACAGTTCACAGTTCACCCTCTGATGACCATTCTATGTAGCTGTCATGAGGAGTGGTTGGGGCATTCGCCCTGCCATCAGGAAGTTGTGGGTTTGATTCCCAAGACTGCTAAGCACCACTGTGGTACCCTTGAGCAAGGTACCGTCCCCACACACTGCTCCCTGGGTGCTGTGTTCCTGGCTGCCCGCTGCTTCACTTGGTGAATGGGTTAAATACAGAGAAAAATTTAGTGCTGCTCACAATGTGTGCTGTGGTGTGTTCATGTATGACAGAATGGTCACTTTTTTGGGCAGCTGGATGGCCTAGTGGTTAGGCCGTTGGCCCTACAATCAGAGGGATGGGGGTTAGAATCCCAACTGCTAGGTACAGAGCAAGGTACCGTCCCCACACACTGCTCCCTGGGCGCCTCATTGGTGACAGCCCACTGCTTCACTTGGTGAATGGGTTAAATGCAAAGAAAGAATTTCACTGCGTTTTGTCCTTGTATGACTATGCATGTGACAAATAATCTTAATCTTAACACGCACAGTCCTCCAGTACTTCACTTTATTTCCCTTTAGATTTGTTCACAACTGTCTTTGATTAAGGCCTAATGAGTCATATAAACTCTGAGCCCTCACAAGAAAAAATAATCAGTTGACTCAAATTGTGCCAAAACCTTTGTACATTCCAAATAAATTTTTTAATTAACTTTAGGAAATAAATACTTGTGCATTATTGCACAAGTGAAAAAATGTGCCAGATTTAAGCATGTTTTGCAGATTTTACATTATCTTCACCAGGAAAATCAACAAAATATGCAATTTAACACAGGGTTACCTGTTTAAATTCTATACAACTGCTTTTTCAGTCAGTTGTAGATCAATGAAACAGTGCCACCATGGGGTGTCTGGGACACATTATCTTCCACTAGATGGCACTCTTTCCTTGTTCTACAATGTTCTTTATCTGCAATTTCTTTAAATAAGCCCTTATGTCAGTTTTAAACCTTATTTGTTTATTGATTTTTGAAAAAAAAACTGATACCAATTTTATAAATATTAAATGTATAAATGTTCTCTGCTATAATAGTGCATTATTATGTGCTGTATTGTTTATACAATGGCACCAATAATTTCAAGATTCAACCTTTTTTGCACTCTTCTTTATTGAAAATGTAAACTATATGTGCATTGACATTCCCTGTTCAGGGTCATCATGTTCCATAGACTGAAACCTACTGTGTTTTTCCATCACTCATACATATCTTCACTTGGATGAAAGCATTTAAAGAAATAGTGGCTCAAGGGGAAAAGGATTAAAGCATTAATCTTAACGGAGTCATATTTTCAGCTCGGGCTGTGCAGCTGTTGTATTTTGAAGAGAATGCATTACGCTCTTCTCTGAATGTGTCATCTCACAAATGCTTGATTTTGCCAGGACTGGAAAAAGATCCATCGTCTTCTTCATCCATTCAATTTTTTTCTGAAGATAGACCAGCTACACATGATTGGTATAGAGAGGTACGTCCTGGTGCCTGAATTCTACAAGAAATTCAATGATTTCTTTTTTCATATCCACATCCCCTTGGCCCCATTCTCCTGCTCTCTTTGTTACAGTGTTTCTCCATATATATTTTATGTCATACTCTGGAGGCTTTTACCATAAATTATACAGACACACTAAGCTTTCCATTTGCTGGACAGATGTTATTTTTCACTGAGGGAGAGAAAGGGGACTGCTCCATAATTCAGAGGTAATGCTGTCCAGTCTCAGAATAAAATAAATAACACATAGGCATACACATATACAGACAAACAAACAAACAAACAGCAACACTATTTATGACTATGCATAGGGGCACCCAGCCACACTTATTCTGCACACTGTTAAACAAAGCCAATAGGCATAATACTACTATCTATATTTATTATGTAAGAGAATTAAAGTCTCTTACTATATAATGTACGACATATTTATTATATTATGGATTAAGCAGTGATTAATTCAAACAAGCCAATGCCTGATCCTTAACACAGACCACTGATTTCTGGATATAAACAGAAGTAGAACAGCACATATATTTCAATAAAATGTGATAAATATATGAGATCAGTTTCCCACTGTTGTTTGGAAAGTATATGAAATAAAAATGGAAAAATAAAGCATGAGTATGTTTTAAATATTGCTTAGTGACATTGTCTACAATTAATCTGGAGAAACAGTTTAGCAAAATGCTAAATTGAATGGCAAGACGATATGATAAATGGTAAATTGAAGGTTTCCTGTGTGACCCAGTGCTGCTGATAACCCTGTGTAAACATGGGTATCATGCCCATGCCAGCTACAGTCTCCCAGCTCAGCAATTTGATATCATATTCTTTGGACCTGATCCCCGCCTCCAGCCCCTGGGGCAGAGTATCCCCCTCTGAGGAGAGGAAGATTAGAGATGGAGAGAAATGATCACTGAGGAACTGAGGATGCCCCTCGTTTTTCCATAGGAACCCCATAAAAAGTTCATGATTGTAACTATTCAGGAATGAAGAGACCCACTCTCTTCCACCTTCTTAGTGAGGATACATCTGGAGTATGTGTGTGTCTGCGCGTGTGTGTGAGTGTGTGCTTGTATCACACACTCTTTTTCTCCCTTGGCTTCATTTATTTATGGTTTGTATATCACCATCCAACCTTCTCACTATTTGTCAGCTCCAAGATAAGGATTGATATTCACAAAGATGTGCCAGTGCTGTGTATGTGTGTACTATGTGGCTGAATGCAGCAAAGGCTTTTTTATTTTTCCAACGCTTCATGTCTTACAGCATATTTGCAACATTACTTTGCCTCATTTGCCAATTAAGTAGTTTATATTCAATTTCATTCATATTAATATTTTTCATGTGTCTGTTTTAAAACTGCAATGATAAATGTATGTTTAATTAACAAGAGAGCTTGAAGCATAGATGATGCAACTCTATTGTGCAATTCAACATTACATTTCTGTCCCCTGAGAAAGTCTGTCTGAACATGAATATTTTCTTTTAGAATATGTCATTTTACTGATGCCATGAATAGTAATTGTGATATATTTGAACATGTGGAGATTTACTGACTTAACCTGTCAGTCATGGATGTTCGTACCGAAACACCTCTGTCCATTGATAGCAACAACAAAACAATGCTGTAATTTGGTCTTTCAGACAGATGGGCGCACTATACACAAAGCAAAAGTTGCTACTGCTATGTGGAAACGCCTGGGCACCAGGGTATTGGCTAAAGCTCAGTCGTTTCCACAGGGTATTTAGCCAGAATCTCAGACATATTTTCTTTAATTTGTTTTTATACCTGTGAAAATAACCCCAGCCACCGCTTCTCCAGATTAAATAAAAAAGAACGGAATTTCAGCAGCTCATATGAATTTACAGTCTAAAAAAAATTTAAATAAAAAAATACAGGGCGGGAAAAGCAATCCTGCAGCCACTGAGCGCTGAGCCACGGCTACAATGTCTAACTTACTGAATGCAACTTTGGTTATTCCAATGAAATCTTTTGGTTAATGCTGTTTTGTGCTATTCAATGGCTTGCAAGAATTTAAAACAATTAGGTTATAACTATGTAGCCCAAGCTGTCTAAAACTATGGTCTGAGGAATACATAAAATAAAACAAAAAATGAAAAGTGAATAAAAAGGTGAAAAAACCCATTAGTCTGACACATTTAAAGTGAAGATTTACACAGGGTTATGTGGGGAAAGTAAGCCTTAGGAATTAATCCAACCATTAATAACAGCTCAAATAATTACTTCTCATAATTTACAATTTGTACATTTAGAAAATAAAACTGTAACACGGAAGTGATTATAATTCTCTTTTACAGAATCACAGTAGTTTTACTGTGACCTGCTCCATATAGAGACAGGGTATTTTAAAAGAGAGTGAGTGAGACTTAAGAGGCCAGGAGGCCAGCATTTGGGGGAGGATGCGAAGCGAGAGATAAGGGTCTGGATATAAGAAGGGTCACGGGGTCAATAGAGTAGTAAGGAGGGACACAGGGCTGTGAAACTGATATGAGTGAAAGAGGGATGAGGGGAAAGCTATACTGTGAGGAAGATGCCAGAGAATGAGAGGGGAGGGGAGGTTGAGGATAAGTCATAATGAATGTGGACAGTACAAATGAGATGATGGACAGAGGGTAAAGGTATAAGTAGCAGAGGCAGAGGAATGGGGCTTCATGGAAGAAGTATAAAATCAGAAATGAATCTGGAAGAAAAAAGAAAGAAATAGATTAGCGTAGCATTTTGTCAAAACGATTAGCCAATTTAGAACCAGGTAACATAAAGAAACATCTCTCTGCAGAGATCATGGTGAGATTTTAGGACGAAATTTGAGTGAAATCCCCCCACCCATCTCCCTCTGCTATGTCTGCTTAGTCAGCTCATTATCCAATGGAGCCATAGACAGAATGGGTTTAAATCTCAGCATCGCCCCCAGCTCTCTCCCCTGCCTCTTTCGCGCTCACCCAGTTTGTTTATCCTGCTTCTCTTTTGTTTTCTAAGCTATCTTGTCTTCCCCTCTCTTTTTTTTGGAACTACCAAGTCTTTGAATGCCCCTTCTCATCACCGACCTTGCCACACACATACCCCCACTTGCTTCCAAGGTTGCGTCTCTTTGCAGCCCTTCTCTTAAAAGTATTTTTAGAGGCCCTTGGCTGAATTTGTTCACAGATCATGAAGGATGCTTATTGTGGGAGAATTTGAATCACACTGCTATTTTTTTTTCTTTCTACCTTCGTATGGGCTTATTTAATGCCTCCCAGCTTCCTTGTAACACACTGTAATATCTCAGTAACATCATAGAACTTTTCCAAAGAATATTAAAAGTGGGCTGATGCTAAGAAGGATCCCAAGTCAAATTATTTAACGACTCTCCTTCGCTGTGACTACAAAAATTTAGAAGATTCTATCCCTCCAAATTCATCTAACTCCAAATTATTAAGGATTTTTTACATGTCACATGCTTGTACTAGTCTAAAATTACTGCAGTAATCATTGCAGTCCTCAGCATGAAAAGACTGTTAGTTGCACCACAGAGTGGCCTGGCTTTGTTCCTGTCATAAATATTGGTTTGGCCTTAAAGCATACGCTGTTTGTTGGTGTGGTTATTGAATCTGTGGGATATTGGGTCTATACGAGTTTACAGCTTCTGACCATGACATGCTCAACATATTGTGGTCAGATGCAGAAATCTCACAGCTTCCCGTGTAACATATATCATCCACAACTATCAATACAAAACCAAAGCAGCCGTATCACATCATTATTACATGGTGTAGATCATCGCTGTCATAACAAAAACCTAAAAATCTCAAAACAGTAATTTTACAGGACAAAGGGAAACCATTCCCAGCTTTAAAGCTCTTAACTATTACTGTTATTTAAAATAAAAAATGTTTTAATCAACGAAATGTGAATCATTGTTATTGGCCTATTCATCATGAAATGATCACTCAATATAGGGAGCAGCTGATGTAAAAAAAAAAAAACAGTGAAAAAAATGGTCTTAAGAAGTTTATTTCAATGTCACTGGGTTAAGTATACTGGAACAAGTGTACTGTGGCCCTTCAGGAATTCCGTTTGACACTCGACTGTTTTTTTTTTCTCTTCTCTTCCCTGGAGTCAAATAAAGAGTGGGGGAATCTGAAAACCACATAACATCAAATACACTCTGCAGACCTGCATGCTGCTCAGGGGGGCATTCAGACTGCTGCTGTGACCCGTGTTGTGTGAAGTGGGTAATGTGTGTTAGGAGCCCTAGAGGAAAAAGCCGCAGGCTGTTCAACACGCCTGGCAACACGGCCCCCCCTTTCTTCTTCTCTTTCTATCTTTCTCTCTCTCTCCCTCTCTCTCTCCCTCTCTCTCTCACTCTCTCTATCTCTCTTTCTCTCTCTCCATGCCTCAGTGCAGCCCAGCAGTCCAGTGCTCTCCACACACGCACATGTTTAAATATTTCAGAGGGAGGGGGAAGGGGGGAGGTGCCGGGACCGGCGACAACTTCATAAATACTCAATGACAAATGGGCTGCCTTGCCACCACCTGTCAAAGTTCGCAATGATTTATTGATTTCTTTATTTGTCACATAAAAAGAAGGAAAATCTCTCTATCTCTCTCTCTGTTCTGTTTCTCTCTCTCCGCCCTCTCTCTCTCACTCTCGACATCACCTCATTTACACAAAGCTGTGGTCGCTGGCTTGCTGCTGTGTCACATGAAGGAAGACCGAGGCCTCCTGTTCTGATCCATGTATCCATAGATGATAACAGCGAGACATACTCAGATACACATGCTTCACTTCTGCTCAATCTTTGAAAAAGGCAGGCATAGCCTGGCACACCACAACATGTATCATAGGCAGCTGGGACCTGGCCTCTCCCTCTCACTCTCTATCTCTTTCTCTTTTCACTAGTGTTTTGTTCTTTATCGTTTTTTGGCTGTAGGTATTCTCAAGCCTAATGTTTGAAATGTATTTTGATTAAAGTTTTAGGATGACAAGTAAAGCCAGCAATTTGGAACTAATCTAGATTATTTCAGGATAGGATACTGATGTTTTAAAATTGGCACAACATTTTTAGAATCATGCATATTATATTAATAATCCATCAACATGTTAAAACACCTCCAATATCTTTTATGCACCACATCCACTTTTCTAGTTAGCCCTTTCAACCGATCCATTTTATTGCAGGCTGATGTGATTTTACATTTTATCTGCCCCTCTCATTCAAATACAGCGTTTTCATGGCAAGTTCCACTGATGGTTTTCTTGCAAAAGATTATTTTCAGCTACTGCCACGGTGCATTTATTTATCATTAATCAACACTGAGTCTGAAGTATCATTCACTAACAAAACACACAACTATCACTACTTTTAAACAGAAACTACAGAAATAGTAAATGTTATACAATGTCCATTTATCATTGTGATGCATGTGAAAAGGAGTCAGACTCTACAAGGGAGCTCAAAGTTGGCATAACACTGGCAATATCAGCAATTTGGCAGACTTATTAACTGTACGCTGGACAGTAGGAGACAATCCATATATGATCAATTTTATTTTATTTTTTAATTAGTTATCTATTGTAGGTATTTATAATCAAGTATATTATTTATTATTATAGAATCTTATTCTCTCTCTCTCTTTCTTTTGTAATTCACTGATCCTTTACCTAAATAATGCTTTAATAAAGTCATGATGAATTGAATTTATGAAAGAAAGGATCTTGTGCAGTATCATTCTTAAAGTGGCAAAATGTCTTCAAGACTATGCTTCAATTTCAGTCACCAGTATACTACATACTTCAATTACCCATATCACTGCAAAGCTACACCACACTCTAACGGCACACCTGGCTCAGTTTAAATCCACAGTGCTGGTATTCTGACGCCCTGTCTGTTTTGGTAATTATTCATGGTTTCTTATGGATTTGGTGTCATAAGCCACAAGATCATCTCATGAAGATATTAACCCATTTAATCCCAATGGTCACAAAAGTGACCTTTTTTTTCTGGAGGATCCAGTATTGTTTCTGTTGGGTTTGGTTGACAAATTTTACTTAAAAATGAAAGAATAGACTGTCTTGATTAAACTGTACTAAGATCATGTGAGTGTGAAAGGTCAACTGACCAGATCACTTTACTTCCTGTTTGCACCTGTGAAGGAGAATGTCTTCCTCAGAGGTCTATAAAAGAAGATAATTAAAATATCTTAATTTACAGAAAACACGATCATATTTGGAACATATACTCTTGAAGGGGTCTACTACTGACATGTGTTGAGAATTGCACTCCTGTTTATGTATTTTGCGCATATATGCTAACGGTCACAATTGTAACCGCTTGCATAATACATTGTATTGAATGCGATATACATGTTTTGGCAATTAATGTAAGTTAATATTGACTTTTTTCATACAGTCTAAAATTATCTGATGTGTTGGACCTACTGGACTTATATATTTTGTTTGTAGCATAACTGTTACCCCCACACTTGAGAGAGATGCAGTGGAAAGTGACTGATAGTGATGGTTCAGACAGGGGATTTTTGGGAGAAACCGGTTATATTTACTGAAATCAGAGTTTACTGATACACTGAGTTCTGAGGGTAAACACCGGTTCTAGACTGTTTTACACCAATTATATTTACTGAAATCAGAGTTTACTGATGCTCTAGTGGACACTGTAATGTGGTGTTTGTAACCACGCAGAACCAGATGTCAGTATTACAAGCGCCGGTGGGGTTGCGCTGGTTTGGCCAGGTCTAATATCCTACCAAATCAGCAGATGGACAATTTTAATTAGATTAATTAGGTTTTTGATTGTTTTTTTTAAATTAACAGGTGATAAAGGCAATTACATTCACTTTGCATGATCAACAAAGATGCAGATTAGAAATCAAAAATGAACTACAAAATCCTGAAAATACTACATTTAACTCACTTTAACACTGTATTTTAAGGTTTGGCACTTAATAAACCATTACTGAGCAATTAACCCGTTTAATCCCAATTTTTTTCTGAAAATTTCAGTACATGGATTTTACTCCTGAGTCCTCCCTAATGCACAAACATTATACACTTTTTAATTTTATTTTGAAGGTTTTTTGCATTTTATAAGTATAAGTGTTATGAGTTATCCACAAGATAAATAAAAAAAGACTGTTACAGGTGAGTTGATGTTACAGCTGAGGATGGGGATGGGAGTTGAGAATGGCAAGGGGGCGGGGGGGTTTAAAAATGTCCCTGCTGTTAAGTAAGAGTGCTATGCAGTTATGTTAGGTTATGATTTATCTGTAAGATAAATGAAATTAATCCATCAAAAAATGAAAAGACTTAAATTGACCACCATGTTAAGGTGTGTCTCCTGTTTAGACTGTGTGTATTCATTGTGGTATGATAACAAACATGTACGATTTTGTTATATGCACAATAATAAGTTATGCGCTAAAAACTTAACCATATCTCATTATCCTGTGCTTAGTGGGCACTGTCATCACTACTTTCATTTTAAGATTTAAACATTTAAACTTAAAATCTCACCATCTTAACCAAAATAAAATTTAAATCTTGTGGATAACTCATAACCCATATACTTATAAAATGCAAAAACCCTTCAAAATAAAATTAAAAAGTGTATAATGTTTGTGCATTAGGAAGGCCTCAGGAGTAAAATCCAAGTACTGAAATGTTCAGAAAAAGTTGTGATTAAATGGGTTAAACTAAGGAAATCCATCATGAAATCGCATTGGAGCAAGTTTTTGCCACTAAACAGTAATCTGGTTCATTTTCTAATTCTCTTAGGATTGCATTAATTTGTAAAGTTTTGACAACTAAAAATTTACATCTTGCTTTGGCTGAGACATTTTGTTTTGAATTTTAAAACAGGCTATGTTCAAAACGCAAAGTTTGAAACATTATCGAGATTAATTATCGCTCAATTAATTTTTTCATAGCCATGACATAGCTAAATTAGTCACTGTAAACATCCAGATTATTATATCTAAATCAGGCAAAACGTACTTAGGGTGTCATCAAAAAAGTAATTAAATACATACAGTATTATAGGTATAACTACAGTGATCTAAATTACAGAACAATCTTCAGTATTTTCAGAGCACAATTCAAATACATTACAGAACACATGACTTCAAAACAATGAAAACAATGACCTGTTATTCCAATTCTGTGGGGTGCTAGTGCGAACCACTATTCCATTTCATTACGCCTAAGATCAGAAGAATGAAAACTAGGGACTACATGTGCATCAGTATGCATGTGATCTAAAAGTAGAGAGCCTAATTTTTAGTTGTAATTATTATCTGTGATTCCAACATCAGACTAATTAGATCATATATATCGGCAAAAAACACATCAACAGTTTATATATCGCGCGCTGCCGCTTTCCGTATTTTGCTTTCAGTCCCTCTATTCATTCCCACTCTGCGTCCTGATCTATCTCTTTGTCTCTTGTGTCTTCTTGTCTCCCTTCTTGTCTCATACCGACACCCGCCCCCCCATCGTCGCTCTCATGCTTTGCGGGTTGGCAGCCTGTCGATGAGAGTCATTGGTGGACGGCAGGCACAGTCAATGACCCTGACAGTGCGCAGTTATCGCCCTAATTAAGATGCCACACTTGAGTTAAACCGCTGCATTAGGATTTGATGGGGAATTGATCAGAGTGTCACAGGCAGCAAGAGGAAGAGAGAGATGGAGGGAGCGAGAGAGGAGTGCAGACAGAGGAGGGAGCTTTACTCAGGCGCACCACCTCCCTATCGATGAAGTGTAGGGGTCAGAGGTTAAGACAATCTTTGATTCTAGTTGATCATCTCACTGTGCCTCTGCTTGATGGAATAATTATATTGAAGTGGAGCCTCAAGTGGCCTGTCAAACACAGGGCGAGCATGACTGCCTAGAAGCCCAGGCATGCACGCACATATCGTATGTTTTGGTTCAGTTTAATTACTCCGGTATTCGAATGGTTTAATCGTAAGTGGACTGTCAGTGTGGGCAAACATGTGTTTAAAGGTTAAGCGTATTTGTGGGGAAGTGTCATGATTCATTACTCTGTTATTTGAGCCATGAGATTTCTGCCTGGCTGTCAAATACTGCAGTGATCTGGCCGTCAGGGTATGAAGGGACACTGCCCTAAGTGGCCAAATTTTTCTTTCTCTCTTGTAACTGAAAAGGGTTTCTCAGTGGCACATAGACTACTTCTACAGTCAGAACTGTTCTGTGGTGGTGAAAGAAACAAGGCTTTCAAAGCATTAATTTACAGGAGGTCTTTGCACAAAACTTGTTATTTCAAATTTGCTATTTATCATATTCAGCATTAAATATAAACCTCAGAAGACAAGCGTACATTCACTGGTCAATTTGGAAAGTAAATAAAATGTTCATTGTTCTTCATTGTTACGTTACTTTATTGATACATGATAATGTAATAATCTAAATAATGTATACATAACACTTCAAAATAAATATATATAAATAATGCCAACACCTGGTTCTTATTTCAGCTGGTGAAAAAAAATTTGTCAGTGGAACAATATTGCATTATTTGTAACATTGTCTGTTTGTAAATGTTTTTTTGAGTTTGCTTGTGTGTGATTAAGTGGTTTGAGCCAGTTATGAAACGCAGATGAACTGTTTTGCTTGTTGTAGTGTGTTTTAGAGGTTGGATGCATTTAGTGACCAAACTGTGCATTGGCTGGCTTCAATATTGAGAAATGTGACTTAGCGATTGTAAAAAACTGTAACACATTCAACGGAGAATAATATGTCGGTTGACACATGCAAGTGTCAGTGCATGCAAGTGGGCCAGTAAGAAAGACAATGACCTGTCCCCAGCCTTCACCTTAACAATGTGCACCTTTTCATGTAAGTTGGCTTATGTCCATTCCCAAAAATGGATAAATCTCTTTGTATATCAGGTATTCCATGTTTTGAAATGCATTTTCTGAAACAGAGTGTTATGCATAGATATAAGGAGAGCAGATGCTCTCACACATTTAGCACTGATAGTCTCTCGGACACGCTTAACGCCTACATATACTCACGCTGAAAGCATTTACATTGTTCATTCAAATGCACTGGAGTGTATTAAAATAGTGTGACTTGGGAAATATAGGTTTTCCATCTTGCAGTGAGTGTGTGTTATATAGAGTGCGTGGGCCTACACGTTAAAATAAGTGTGATGATGCATATTTACATACTTGAATGAACATATACAAACATAGCCTTCACACAAGCACATGCTCTCACAACACCCATCTCAGAGGAAATGATAGACTTGTTAAATTACACTAAATATACTGAATGCTTTCTTTTCTAAAAACAGTGGCTTTAATAATAAGGTGACTGTCAGTTATAATTGCATTAAGGCACCACACTGTACACCTAGCAGCTAGTACAATAAAAACCCCTAAAACAGCACTGATCCATCAAGTCATTTATCCCACAGGACCTCTGAAGGTGTGCTGTGGTATCTGGCACCAAGACTAGCAGCAGATTCTTTAAGCCCTGTGTGTTAGGAAGTAGGGCCTCCATGGATGCCCAACACAGATGGGTGATTAGATTGAAATCTGGGGAATTTGAAAGCCAAGTCAACATCTTAAACTTTATGTCACGTTCCTCAAATCATTCCTTAGCAATTTTTGCAGTGTGGTGCGAGGCATTATCCTACTGAAACCGGCCACTGCCATTAGGGAATATTGTTGAGAAGATGGGGTGTACTTGGTTTTCAGCAATGTTTAGGTAGGTGGTACGTATCAAAGTAACAATCGCATGAATGCCAGGATCAAAGATTTCCCAGGAAAACTTTGCTTTGTCACATTGCCTTGTTCCCAGCATCCTGCTGCCATCTCTTCCAGAGGTCAGCATTGGCACTCTGACCTGCCTGCGGCTATGAAGCCCCACATGCAGCAAGCTGTGGTGCACTGTGTGTTCTGTGACATTTATATCCTAGCCAGTATAACATTTTTCTGCTACATTAGCTCTTTCACTGCCTACGAGGAACACCGCACCAGACCTGCCATTTTGGAAATGCTCCGACTCTGTCGTCTAGCCATCACAATTTAGCCCTTTGTCACTAAGGCACTGAGATCATGACACTCGTCCATTTTTCCTGCTTCCAACACATCAACTTCAAGAACTGACTGTTTTACCTCCTGGTTTATATTTTCCTCCTTTAGCTGCCATTGTAACAAGATAATCAATGTTATTCACTTCAGCTGTCAGTGGTTTAATGTTGTGACTGTTCATGTATAAATAACACTCTGTCTTTATAGGAATTTGAATTACTTTTTGATCAGATATACTGTCGATGTGCTGACTTTGTAATTCATAAAAATTGACAGCACTTCAAATGAAAAATATCCAAGATTATCCAAAAACTGAAAATGTATGAAATTTTTAGTGACTATAAAACGAAAAGAGGAACACGGTTGGATGAGAAGTTAAGTGAACGTTTACCTGGTTAAGAATGAAATAAAACTGAAGAAAATAAAATAAAAATGAAGAATCTTTACATACATTATGGAAATGTCTTGCTTTTTGTTCTGTATGATTTCTAGAATTTAAAATCAAATATTTTAAACCTTTCTTTCAGTTGTTTATATCCATACCAGATTATCATAAACTGTATTCAGAGTCAATAGGGGGTCAAATACTCATGAAATGGGGTTATTTTGGTTTATGTATTTGCTCATCCTTAAATGCATGAAATAGCATTATGTGGGGTTTCCAAAAATAATGCATTTCCTACATAATATCATGGTCTATTCACACTTATTTACGCACACTCACTCCCACTTTTTCATCTCTCCGTCCATTTCCACACTTATATATATCCCGGGTCCCTCTTCATTGTTGTCGCTGAAACTTTTCACGATTGCCTGAAAACATTGCTCTATGTCCCTGTCTTCACTGTATCTTCATTTTCTTCTTCTTCTTCTTCTTCTTCTTCTCTCTCTCTCTCTCTCTCTCTCTCTTTCTCTCTCTCTCTCTCGTGTGTCTCCGTCTCTCAGAGGGTCATTTGCCTTTTCAGATGAGATTATGAGCTATAATGGAGGGGGAGGTGGAGAGTGCTGAGACAGGGAGAAATGGCCTGCCGTGAAGATGGGAGATTTGATGGCTAGTCGATACAGCGGCAGACTGAGAGAGCACGAGAGAAAAAACAGCTGAAGGAGGGAGGACACATGGGAGGAAGAGGAAAAAGTCAAGATTCTGCATCCCAACCCAGGAGATGTGAGCAAGAGCTTTATAAGAGCTGATAGTCATGACTGCCTGAACTTTTCAAGAGAAAGAGAAAATGTATATTAATCTGTGAGATTTTAACATTTTGGGCTGTTCAGATAAGGTCAATTGAAGCTGATGTTGTTAGATGATGTTAAATGTATAAACAAACAAACAAACAAACAAACTACCAAGTGAACAGATTAAATCATTTAGCTGAAAGAGGGAGGATGCATAGGAGGAGGATACATTTTGCTTTTAGATGCAGAGATAAGCAACAGTTTCATAAAACTGATGGTCAAGATGACCAGAAAAAAACATTTATTTATAAATATTCTGTACAGCTGAACAAAATACCACAATAAAGTTCCTTTTTAGTACTTGCCATTTATGAGTCAGTACTATATAGCATCTGACACACTGGAGGAAGAGGCAAGAGTACCAGACCAGCATCTCAACCCAGAAAATGTAAGTAAGAATTTCATAAAGCTGATAGATTGTTGCCTGGGCAACAATTTTAGCTTATATAGAAATGTTTAAAACAAAGTCATCTATAGTAGAAAGCAATTGCCATCATGGACAATGGCAGTCTATGAGCGAGCATGATAGTACATCAGTTCAGTGATTACACCTTGTACAGTATGTAACACCCTACTGATTTTACTCACATTCATAGTGGCTTTTGCTCAGGCTCCTTAAACGCCCTTTATGGGTGCTTTGGGAGACAATGGTGTGAACCCTTTGTAACACACCCCACTTCCTATATCAGACGTAATAGGAGAGCCCATTGCCACAGAAACATTTCCATGGTGATGGATGGGCAGGGAAGATGATGGGAAGGGGATTAACCTTGGCTTTATGGGTGAGGGCGGGGCCTGATGACTGACTTTGGGGAGGAAACCCCGCCTTAATGCATCATAAACAGGGCAAATGATGCATATGCAAAGTTCCTCTAAACGAGGAGCCATCCGTTACTGGCTTAATGAGGGTGTTTTAATCAAACAGAGGTCAGAGTCTTCAGAGATAATGACAAAAGGAAATGCATCTATCAAAGGTGAATGGAGACAGGTGGTCACCTACACTCAAACAAGACAGTGAGACATCTTTCCTATAAGTGTTTCCTTCTGTTTTTCTCTGTCTGTCACACTCTGTCGTACACACATACTGTGCAAGCTTTTTGGTCCCTTGAGTGTTCATTGCTGATGGAGACAGACATCCCTTCCTTACGCCACATTCAATATTGTCTTGGATTGACACCTCCTAAAAGGGGGCATTTATGGGTCAGAGGCCAAAGACTGATGGCCCTTATTTATCCCAGTCATTCTTTTTATTATTTGTCCCATTATTCTTTTTTTTTTCAGCGTGCTCTGGTTTCTTGTGCACGCAGTGCTGGGTAAGCTACTTAAAATGTAGCAAATTATGCTACCAACATTTCTGCTAAAACATGAAATAGAAAATAAAAATATAAACGAACCAGTTCTTTGGGAAAATGGCAAAGGCAAAACAGCAGTAGCAGCCGTGTTGAAACCTGAACTTTATCCATACTTTTGTGCATGTTTTTAAAAGTATGTGATAATTTGTGCGGTGTTGACTGGGGTCTAAAGAGGCACACTAAACTAAAGGACACTAAACATGTCTTGAGTACTTCTGTAATAAAAAAGGAAAATAGTGGAAATTAGATTTTTCACTAAACTGTCAGTTTAATGTAAAAATAGACAATTTAGTTGTATAATTTTCATACATTATGATTTTTATTATTTTTCTTTGTGGTTTATTTTAGCTCCCATTACACCCATTAATCCTCAGATACACACATACACACACACTCAGTCACTGACACACACACGCACACACACACACACACACACACACACACACATACAAACGCGAGCGCAGGCACACATTCACCACTCTCACCTCTGTGATTGAATGCAGGTGAACTGAGGGTGTCCCCTGATTGCTTGTGAGTGATACCCCCATCAAAGCCAAGCACAAAGCATGCCGGTCTACTCTAATAGTGTGTGTGAGAGTGTGTGTTTGTCTCTCTGTCACCCCAGGGGCTGTAACGTAAAGGGACATGTACGACTGACCCCCACCTAGTTGCTAACAGAGTGTCTGGCACAGTAATGTGCCGTAAAGAGAGACAGACTATTAACCTCCCTGCCTCCCTGTGTGTGACTGTGGAGGATGTCATAGCCTAACATGTCACTGGGTCAGTTTTATAAGCATGGTGGCAGACAGGCACTGAGAGCAGGGAGGCTCTATTACGAGTGTCATATGGCCCCTCGCACACTCATCGCTCACATAAGAACAGCCCATAAGCTACTTCTCTTAGTGTGAGGAGGAAGAGTTCAGTCAGAAGGCTATATTGCTAGTCCAGAAGTTCAAAAAGCCACTTTAAAATGCTGTCAGTGAATGAAAGAGAATGGACTCAAGAGGTATTATCAATGCATTTGATTCACATTGATTTGACATTTTAATCATATGGAAATAAATGCATATTAGAATAAAGTAAATTCAAGGCACCACAATTAGTCATGCTATTTGGTGACTTCTAACAACCATTTGCAGTTATCCATATTAGCATGTCTGGTCAAGCTATTCCTTAAAAACAGTCCATAATCTATTAACTGTTCTAAAATGGATTACATGTACCATACCTTCCCTTATTTATATTTTTGGAAATGAAGTGTACATTTTATTCACACACTGTTTCCACTGTTGGAACAAAACCTTCTAAACTTACAATGTAATACTATTGTAGCAAAATGCCATTTTATTTTGCTTTGTTTATTATCATTTATATGGATTTGTTTATCATGAAATCAATCAACAGCAGCTGCCAAAATTAAATAATGATAATGAGACACATAGTTTTTAATTGGTCCATTCATCATGAAATGTTCATACTGTGTGAAAATGCAATTTTGTGATACCCTTTGTGACTCATTATTGTTTTTTTGGTTTTTTTTGTTTATGTGTTATCCACACAGGTACCAATATCACCAAGACAAACATTCCATTAATTTTATTTGAATGAATGTAAGTGATTATAATGCTGAAGCTGTGTAACTAAGTGAATGAAAAACTGGTCATCAAAAGTGGAAAATTCTGCCCTCCTCAATTACACTCATTTCAGCCGGATCAAAGTCAGTCTGCTCTGTAGGAATACTGAGGAAATGCTCAGATGTAGTGGTAGAGCAGCATCAGTTTCCCTGTGTGGATAATATGAGGAGACGGCTTACCTCCATCAGGCTGTCACCCCGTCGCTGCGGCAATGAGAGCTGATGGAAGGTGATTGGAGACGATGGCTGTCCCCTCTTAGTGTCACGGCACATGACAGCCATCCTAAGGCACAGGATGGAGTGGACGCATAAAGGAGGGGTAGGATGGACAGAGGAGGAAGAACGGCTGAGTGGCCGTGGCAGACTGTCCCTCAGGATCAGTCTCTTCACGTTGACCCGCTGACCCTTAGGACAGATCAGCACCTGAACTTCAGGCTGAGGGCACACACACACACACACACACACACACACACACACACATAGAAATGGATGCAGACAAACACAGATATGCACTCACATGCTTGTTTTAATACCTTGTCAGGACATGTGGCCATACATATGACCCATTAAGGTAACTTAAGGGTAAAGTTATTTCAAAATAACAGTGCTATAAATCAAAATACCACATTTATATATATTAAAATGCATAACACATGAAAGGAAAGAACAGTTTGTCTTCATGTAAGTTACTATTTCAGAAATAACAATGATATGTAAATATTTACAATGATAATTCTAACCCTGACAAACCTAACCCTACCAAACAAAAAGTTTCAGTTTGGAAACATAAAACCATTTTACTTTCAAGACCCTTTTCCTTGTCTTCAGATTATAGGTCCACCCCTGTCCAGTCTTTTTACTACATAGTTGGAACAGTTTTGTCTTGGAATTGTCCTGGAAAATGTCCTAGAAATTCAGAAAATGTCCTGGAAATTCTCTCTCTGTCTCTGTCTCAAACACACACACACACACACACACACACACACACACACACACAC
>JBBPCX010000114.1:14040081-14054413 GCA_037974365.1 Hydrocynus forskahlii
ACACGCACAAACACACACACACACACACACACACACACACACACACACACACACACACACACACACACACACACACAGGTACACACTCTGAGCAACACATCCCACTCGGGTGATACAGAGACAGTAGTTGGCTGCCTCATAAACCTCACTTTCAACGCAGAGCACAACTTTCAGCAGACCCAGGCCCCAAATACTGTCCTTCTGCTCTGGACTAAAATCACTTTTCAGTCTTTTTCTCTTTCTTCATCTCTCCATAATCTCTCCAGGTGCATAAGGTGCATAAACAGATATGTAAACCAGCTGCACTTGGTTTCTAGTAAACTGGTTTAAGAACTGGACAGAAACACATACCTACAATACTTTCTTTTCCATATCAAAATACCAGTTTTTGGACTACTGTTTAACTGGCTTGTCCATACACCACCCACAGATTTCTTTTTTGAAGTAACTGATTTGAAGTAACTGTAACTGATTTACAGAATTATGAATCTGCTTCTGTAGCTTTGCACTGAGTTTACTGAGGTGATCTTGAAACCCATAGAATTTGTGAACCTTAGAACAGAATAAAGTCACTCAAATCTGCAGGAAAAAAATAGTTAATTCACCATAATTCAATGGTTTTGAAATCAACTATTGTAGTTTGATGTGAAATGGTGCATTGTAAAGAAATGTAATGCCTTCTTTACAATGCTGGTGAGAGGAACAAGGGGTGATTGTGTCTACAATGCAAATATAGGGATTTTATTTACTATCCAAGAAGATCAGTAAATCTACTGGATGATGGTACAAGTTCATTTGAAAATTTTGCCCTAAAATGCTCTTTGTCTACAACATTCGCAATGAACGACTCAATGGCTTTAAAAAAAAAACAATTTGGCCAAAAGCTGATCAAAAACCTATTACAAAAATAGTGAGTTTTTTTAAACTAGATATTGGTTGCTATTCCCTATAGCAACCAAAATCTATTTGGTTGCTGTGCCCTCTAAAAGTATATCACATCAGGACTGCCAACCATCACCCGCAATAACAAATTTTGCGTCACCCAGCCCAAAAATAGAAGAAAAAATACATTGGGGCTACAGCTCAACTTACTTTTAAAAGTAAATTGCTTTGTTCTTATTTTATTTTTATTGTGTTAAGTTCAAGGTTGTACCTTTGTTTCTCTGAAACTCTAAACAGCGCACACCTTTAAAATTCCCTCCATCCTCTCCCTTCCTGTCTCATTAAGGTCCAGGATTTACCCACCACTCTTACTCTGTTCATCCTTTCCTCTGCTCTCCTGGCCTCTCCATCGATCTCTGTCAGTATCCAATGTCAAAGACACATTCAGATGCTTTTCCTCTCTCGTTAATAATTCACACTGTCTGAATCATCAATAATAATTCTCACCGAGCAATCATTCAGCTTCACAACCACGCCGCCCGCTTCACTCGCTCCCTCTTTCTGTAACGGATGTACCTTAGGCCACAATTTTCTCTTTTCTGTTCTAAAACATATGAACCATTTCCATCATCCCTCTGTGATTCCCTCCTCTTTTCTCTTCAGTGTGTTTGTCACTCTGTCAATCAGTTGGTCTGACAGTGTCCTTGCTTGCTATTCTCTGCCACCGCTCTCTGAGCTGAGCTCATACTTGAATGTAGGCCATGCTGGAGGAATATTGTACACTAGGATAAGGTAACATAATAATGCTGTGCTAGGGGAGGTATACTTTCAAATGAAGGTGAATGTGCGCTCACCACATATATTCACTGCAAGACATGAGAATCATCACAAAGCACCTTTTTATTTATCTTATAATATGAATATTAACATGACGTGATCTTATCACTTATGAAATTACTATACTGAAACTGACTTTATCTATTTTACACTTCTTAGTTCATGCGGCTTTTTTTTGTGAATTCTTAGTTCATGTTTTGTGAATTCACACTGAATTGGGTTTCCCCCATCACATGACACCACCAACACTGGGAGGGTATCCTTCGAGTCATGTAAAGCTGTGTGGGGAAAAACAATATTAAATATTAACATAATTGAGATAACAACAAACAAATTAGTATGAGAATATTAGCTCAAGACCCAGTCATGCCATATTTCTCATAGAAACATGTTATGGAATAGAAGGATAGTTCACAATGCAAAGCCAATGCTAAACATAAACGAATCAGGCACTGTAGTAAAATACTTCACTTGATTAGTTTTTTTATTTGAATACTCAAAGCATTCTTGCAGTAATCACACAATGAGAAATGTTAGATGTTTCAGGTAATCAGTATCTTGTTTGAGAGCTCATAACTGTCATTCTCAACTTTTGTTATATCTCTATCTATAAATCTTTGTCATGTTCTATATTCAAATAAGTGCTGCAGATAAGACAAGCCAGGAGAGTGAATACCTAATGTGCACGTAAAAATCTCCAGCGAGGCCAGTGCCAAGTGGAAGTGGTTGAGTGATATTGGCAAAAAGGCTGGAGAGAAAAAAAAGGAGAGCGTGTAAGATTTAGGCATTTTCCTTAATGCTATAAGAGGTTATTGATATTTTGATGTTTGCTGTGAGGCAGCCTGTGCTGAGACAGCACCTTTGCAGCCGTCTGTTTATGGGTGAAAGACGTGCAACTCGCTCCCAGAAACCCGTGTTGCGAGATTGCTGCAACAAAGGAGGGGGGAGGGAGGGTATGCATGGAAAACATATAGAATGAAACCTGAGTGCATCTTTTTATCTTTTTTTAGCCACTCAAGTCCTAGTTTAAACTATGATAAATTGATGATAAAACTGTCCTCTATTTAAAGTTGTACTTCAGGAACTGACAGACAGACAGACACAGGCGCCAATTGTTTTTGACAAGTCAAAGCACTTCTCAGTGTGGACTAGAAAGAAACTAAACCTGGTTTCCTAAAGAACCTTTAATTAGATATGCTTTGAAGCACAAGTTATGTAAATGAGATATGTGAGTCTGAAGAACCACCAGTGTAACATAAAGGCTGTGAACATTTAGAGTTTTTTCCTATGTTGAAGCCAATAACCATTTAGAAACCTTTAAGAGTGCAACTGCTTCAAATAAGAGTGGGAACAAAGAACAAGGAACTTTGATTACTTAAAATTTACTTCCATTTTCATGATCAACTAAGACACAGCATTGAAAGTCATTCTGTTTGTTGTCCCATCCCAAAGGACACAGAGCTGACTGATGACTCCCCCAGCCAGCACTGACTCAGGGCACTGTAAATAAATATTAGTCCCTCACTTCTCTCGTTAACCACCGGAAACCTGTAATCACAGCAGCCCACAGAAGCTGAAACACACACACACACACACACACACACACACACACACACACACACACACGCCCCAGGACACTCTTAATTTATGCTGTTCTCTAACGACCCCCACTGGGATGAAACCCATTTAGCTTAGCAGCTTTAGTGAAGACCAACACAGAATTCCAGCTGGACGCAAACTATTCCAAAGAGACAGAGAGAGAGCATGTGTGTATATTTCAGTGTGTTTCTAAACTGTTTAAGCTGTATCAATGCTTTAAACCTTTCAACCTAATATACCAATGGCTTAGGTTCTTATGATACAGGTGAAGCTTGTCTTCATCTAGACTTACAGCATTGCACAAGGCCTCAAAAAAAGGAGACATGCAGCCTCCACTCACAATATTGCTGCATGTCACCTGTCTGCAGGGGCCATTTTTTTTTAACATTTGGGGACCCTGAGCAACATCCTACCTGGAGTGGCTTGTAGCCAGTCATATAGCTTGAACAGAATAATTATTAGTCCTTAAATAATCTTGATAAAGAATCAATGTCAAAAATCTCTGGAATCACTATGCTGTTTGGCAAACCCAACATTGGTGCTTTGGGGGACCTGCCTGGCTGAATTAGTATGACACTTTCATCCAAAAGAGGATGTGACCAAAAGGGAATTATCACAACTGTACTGCCTGATGACATTATTGAAAGAAAATTCTCTTGATTGTCCAGATTAGGCAAATAGCTACCTTTAGCAACAAAAAGATCACTTAATGGTAGTGAAGTTTATCCAAACTATAACTATAACCCAAGGATTATTTTATACAATCATGTCTAAACCGTGTGGCTGGCTACTTAACTTTACCCGTATGCCACCAAAAGAAATATACTGCTAATAAATAAATGCTGTTCATTGCATCTAATCTGGGTAAAAGCTTAGCTAGTTCAATTGTGTATCTTTCCAAACAGACATAGAGTTTTAGTACTCAGACAGATAGAACCTAAAATAATTTTTCACTGAGAGTCTGCATTATATGTACTATTATATCTACTATCTACTATATTTATTATTTAATCTTGCTGACACCATGCTATAACTACATCTCTTTTTAACCTCTTCCTTACCTCAACATGTTTACTCTGCCAGGCTAGACTAGCAGCAATATAGTGTGCTAATATATTGAAGCTTGAAGCTCAGGGCAATCTGATACATAGGACATCCTCACCTGTGTGTGCTTGTGGCAGGGAGAGGAGCTCATTTAAATTATCACCGTTTCTCACCGTATGTTTGTGTGTGTGCTAGCATGTGTGTGCATGCACGTGTGTGTGTGTTTAATGTGTTTGAAGGTAGAAGGTGTCACTTAAGGGTCAGAGCTTGCTTTGACTTCCTGTCTGTATTGATAGTCATTTCCTGCTGGTGTGGAAAGAGGCAGGCAGTAACAGGAGAGAGTGTGTGTGTGTGTGTGTGTGTGTGTGTGCGCACTGCCACACACTATGATTGTGTCTGCAGAAAAAAGACCCTACAGATAAATTATGAATGAGGCTGATGGAGAGGATAGGAGAATAAACGAAAGGAGGGAGGAGGCAAGGAGAGAGGGATGAGATGGGGTGACGTGTTGGTGTTATCTCCATTTAAACCAAAACAGTTCCAGAGCTGAAAGAGAGATAAGTACCCATCACGTACACACACACACACAAAATACGGCCAGTCCTGTAGTTAGTTCTAGTTTAACCAGAAAAGAACACTTCTATTCACTCCATTTACCTCAACACAAGAATGTTCTCTTCTTGTGGCTGAAGTGACAACAGTAAGTGTTTCAAACATAATTGATCTAGGAAATGCTTTAACTAATAAATAAGATATTAGCATTTATGACATCGGAAGTCTTTGAAAGGCCTAGACTTCAGTTCTTAATAGAGAGCCTAATGCAGTGATAGGCCTAGACATGGCGCTCCTTCATATTGCTTTCTATATCCCCTCTGTTGACCAGTAAATGCTAAATTAAAGCCTTTCCTTTATTTCATCCATAATTGATTGTATTCATGTGGATGAGAAGCCATGAAGAGGAAAAAAGAGTTGGAGGAGGGGGGCAGGAGCTGCGCGTTTCTTTGGCGGGAGCTAACAAGCTAACTAGTGCGGCTCCTGCTGCATGACGGCTTTGTGACCGCAGGTTGAACGGAGACAGCCTCGCTTTTCTGCGCTTGATGTTCCTGCTTTTCTGTTTTAATGAGTGTCAGGGCCGTGCTTTTCTTTCACTGGGAAGAGAAAGGGAGGTGGGAAATCAGAACAACAAAACAACAAGAAAGCAGAAAAAAAAAGACCAAAAGAACAAGCGTTTTTGATAAAGTGCTTACAGAGCGTTTAACAGGAGTTCTGCAGAAGAGCTAGCCAGAGACGGCTAACATCCAGAACAACCAACTGACACTCACTTTCAAACTGTATTTTCCAAAATGTAAATTTCATGAAGGTTTGGCTCCACCCACCCTCACTTGGCACAACTGAGTCATGTTATACATCACTGATAAACCAATTTCCCATTGAATAAACTAGAATTTCCTCATATTACTGTTTTCTAGCTAATGGCAATATTCTCACAAACGATTCATGTTCTCTGATATGTTACTGAGTACTGCAGTTCTGAGGCCCTTTCTTTGAACTTAATTCTTTAAATTTAATTCTACCATCATCTAAAGGTTGATTTCTCGTATTTAAAATAGTGCCACCAGAAAGTATTCACACCCCTCCATGTCTTCCATATTTTGTTACATTGCAAATTTATTCTAAAATAGAGTTGAGGATAGGTTTTCCTCAAAGATTGACACACAATACCCCATAATGACAAGGCAAAAACAACTTTTTAGAAAGATATGCTCATGTTTTATTGCCAAAAGCTTGCTAATCCAGTTTTTCATAAGTATTCACACCCATGGCTCAATATTTTGTTGAGGAACCTTTGGCAGCAATCATAGTCTCAAGTCTTCTTAGGTACAGTATGTCTGTACAAGTTTGGCACACCTGTTTTTGGGTTTTTTTTCTCCCATTATTCCCTGCAGATCCTCTCAGGCCCAGTCATGTTGGATGGGCAGCGGCAGTAGACAGCCATTTTTAGGTCTTTCCAGCGATGTTCTATTGGATTCAAGTCCAGACTCTGGGTGGGCCACTCAAGGAAATTCCAAGCGGGCTGCCATGTGCCTTTTAGTGAGGAGTGGTCTCAGAGGTCTACAGACAATTCCCTGGACATTGCTTGTTTTCTGCACTGATATTCACGGTCAACTGTGACCCCTTGTATAGACATGTGTGTGCCGTTCCAAATCATGTTCAGTCAACTGAATGTACCACAGGTGGACTCCAATCAAAGATGATCAGTGGAAATTGGATGCACCTGAGCTCAATTTTGAGTGTCATAGCATAGTGTGTGAATACTTATGCACCTATTGTGTTTTAATGTTTACATATTTTATACATTTAAGAAAATGTTTAAAAACAGTCACAAAAGGATTGACAAAGGTCATGTGAGCATCAGAACCGGACCATGGACCAATGGTATAAGGTGGCCTGGTCTGATGGACCATCATCTGGACTGCTGCATACATGTTTGATGCTTTCCCGGGGAAGAGATGACACCACAATGCACTATGATAAGAAGGTAGGCGGATGGAAGCACAATCCCTCACAATATTAGGGAGGGGCAGGGGGGTTTAAATGGCTGATCACGCTGCAAATAGCTGATCATACTCAAAAATATTTGTGATTTCCAAAATGTAAAAATTTCATTGTGATGCTTTTAGTGTCAAGAAAAAAAAAGCCCAGACACATAATGGGCATCATTAAAATAAGCAGCATTGCACATACACTCATATTGGCTATGCTTAACCCAGGTGAGAGACAAATGTCTCACCATTCTAGCTACACTTTTTATAAATATATTTGTTAGACTCTAAATTTTTATGCTATGCTTACCAAATGAGTTAAATGTTTAAAAGAAATTTCAGTGGATGCATTTCAATTAGAGTCACACTGTATGTGATTAACACCATTAGGCCCAGAGCATACTCATACATTCTCAGCAAGAGCATCTTAGAATCTAACTATTTAGAGAGATAAAAAACAACAAATACAATTCAGATACATAGTCAGTTCCCAGCGCCTCACTAAAAGAGTTCGTTCATTCTTGAATGATACATCACTGTTGAGAATCTGTTTAGGAAGCAGGTTCAGAAAATGATCACATTTAGTCTTGGGCTGTGTTGTGAAACTATTTTCAGTACAAAGTGCGAACACCTTGTCGGGGAGAGGACCAACTTTAAGCTAACAGGTTTAGAGTGTCTAAGTGGTGGTGTGTCAGGCTGCAGTTAGGCTATGCTCTGGAGACGGGATGTGATGAAATGGACAGACTCTAGTTGAAAGACTCCACATTGCTTGTCACAGAGCAAGGCACTTGAACAAGGGGCCTTAAAGACCTCGGTGCTTTTTCATTACAACCACTCTCTTGTCAAAACCAAGACAAAAACCCAGTCTCTGAAGTGACTAAAAAGAGACGAGAGTGAAGCATTTGTCTAGCTTTTATATGAAATGTTAAAATAATAGAGGAGGAAACAATAGAGGCTATTATCCGCATGAAACTGACTTTCATCTGCATTTTACTGTGTGACAGGTGATAAATAATGGTTGAAAAGCTGTCAGCACTGTTACACTAATGAAATCTGTACCTTTAAGCATGTTTGACTTACTGAATTCTTCATGAGAAATGGAAAAAATAGTGTGGGGAAGTGAAAGCCATTGGACAAATATGAAATCTGAAGTGCGGAGGACAATGACAGCAGTAGGCGTGCTAGGTTTTGTCCTGATTTGGTTTGGAAAATATGAAAGATGAGTATGAGAAAGGTGAAATGTAATCGCTCCTGAAAAGCTAACTCCAGTCTTTGCCTTCGCTGCCTGCTTTCCTTTCGTTTTCTGTTATTGTACCTGACGAGTGGGGCCGGTGTGCCTGACTGCTGGAGATGCTGGGTGAAGATACGTGGTGACTGGTAGCTTTTTGGGTTCTGCCACCAACGAACACTCAAAGCACTGTGACAGCTGCTCAGCTGCCCCTGCCTGGCCTTGTCGCCCTGGTTACAGTCTGCCTATGTCACGGCATGGTCAAGCACATGCACCCACACAGACAAATACACACACACACACACACATATGCATTTTGTAATTACTCTTAATACTGATATTTACCATCAGTAAAAGTACAATATGTTCCAGCTCAAGTTTGAATTATTTCTGTCAGATAATTTGAATAAATCTGTCAAAATGTGGATTTTGAGACCACCTTTGATAGAAAGAAGAGGGAAATCTTTCATAATTTGAATTGGATGAAAAAAATGTGAAAACAAAACTGATTGTGTGAATACAGCTTTGTTAAGTGAATGTAAATGTAATGCATTATATAACGATGCAATTAATTATGTGATTATGTCATTAGATTTTAACCAACAATAATAACTGTAGACCTCTATACATTGAACATGCTGCTGCTGAGCTTGTTAACTAGAACACTAGGGGAATTTTCAAAGCACAATCATGAGTACACACAAATTACACTGCATAATACTGATGACCACATGCTGTTCTGTTAGTTTCAGAGCACAGCGCTGACATGCAAGCCAAGCAGCAGCAGAGCCCCTCGCACATACACAGAAATGTACACTTTGCTCAGCCTCAGAGGAGACAGAAAGAAATTGTGCGATGTGCAATAAGTAAAGTAAAGGTACTTCTAAAAACAGCCCTAGTTGTGCTAGATCATTATCAATTGTTTGGAAAAGATCACTGAAGGTGTTTAGAGACTTAATGCAAAACCATTTAAAATTTCAACCAAAAAAAGGATGAAGGTGAACCCCACAGCTGTAAATTTTGGAATTTCATTTGAATTTAATCTACATGGCATCCATAACTGGGAGTCCCTGGGAATAAATTGGATGTGTTCTCTTTAGAGGGGAAAGAAAGTTGCTGCAATGCATGATGCTATAGATGAGCAGATCCTATTCTTTTTTCTCATCACTGTTGTATCTTATGAATGTATAAGACATAAGACAAAAAATAAGACATAATAGAAAAAATAAGACTTCCCTTAATGTCCCAAAATGCAAATGTGTAGTTGAACAAGTTGTGTCAGTAAAGAGTGTACATTCAAATATTTTTTGTTATAAACACAGTATGTTCTTATAAGGCCCTATCTGGGGCACTTAAAGATTTTTTACAATTGCCAGCTTGTCTACAGAAATCTTTTTTACAAAACTCTTCACACTGTTAGTACAGCAATCCTATATGTGGACCAGTAACTTATTCCTTGCTTCAATACAAAATACATTCAATAAACACAATTCCCAATGTTTTCATTCATTGCTTCTTGTGCAAAATATGCAAATGTTTACATACATTACAAAATTGCACTCGATACAAAAATTTAAGATTAAAATATTAACTGGATGTCTGTTATGTCGTGCCTTCTTCTCCTCGCACACAAAGCAGGCACACTTGCACCAGTCATAGTCAAAGTACTGCATTTTGTCTTTTCTTTTATTTCCAAAGCAAAACAAAAACTGACTCGAGGGTCAGACATAATATAGCTTCAAACACCGGATGAGAGAGCCTCCAAACTAATTGGACGGTGGGCCGACACTGTCGGTCCCTAACGCCTTTAAATACTAAACAAACCCCCAATAAACAAATCAAAACACCCACACCTAACTAAACACAGCTGTTACTAATACATTAACCAAAACCTGGTGAAACCTGTCAACTTAAGTCCCCAAACATCAAATTAAACAATGCCACAGTCACCGTCCCCAGACCTGACAGTACCCCCCCATAACGCTCCACCGGGGTGCAAACAAACCCCCACAACATCCAAAGGGCGGAGGAGAGGTAGGCAGAGGCAAAAGGAAGCATCCCGCGAGCCCCACCCGACTGCAGCTCACCAGATGACATCCTGACCAGCGCTCCGCACAGCCAGAGCAGTCCGGGTGGGTCCCATGTGACGCTCCCTTTTGTAAGTCCCAGGCCTTATTCGGGGAGCCTCCTCCCGGGAGCCCCTCACTGTCCTCGGGGGCAGAGCCTCCAACCAGGAGCCCCTCACTGTCCTCGGGGGCGGAGACCCCTACCGGGAGCCCCACACTGTCCTTAGGGGCAGAGCCCCCTACCGGGAGCCCCTCACTGTCCTCGGGGGGCGGAGCCCCCTACCGGGAGCCCAGCTGTGTCTTCCTGGGGTGAACACCCTCCAGGGTCGAACCACCTCAGGGGAGATGCTCTGTGGTCCTCCGGGCCGAGCCCCCTCCGGGAAGCTCCACCAGGGTCTCTTGGGCTGAGCCCCCTCCTAGGAGCTCCTCTGGAGCCCTGCCAGACCCCAGTACCCCCCACCCCACCGAAAAAAAAACTCAGAGGATTCCACCCTCCACTTTTGGGCAAAATCCAAGAGCTTTTGGGAGGTCCAGGTCCCCTCCAGGGTGTAAAAAGGAGAGGACCTAGGTCTGGGGCTTTCTTCCTAAGCTCTCCCTGGGCCTCTGAGCCCCTGTTTTGCTCTCCCTGGGCCTCTGAGCCACTGCTAAGCCCCCTTTTGATTTTGAGCCTCGGCTATCCCCTCTCAGGCTTCTGCTATGCTAGCTAGCCCCTCTTGCCCCTCTGCTACATAAGCTAGCCCCTCTCGGGCCTCTCCTACACTAGTTAGCCCCTTTCGGGTCTCTGATACACTAGTTAGCCCAGCTCATGCCATGGGGCTGGCAGCCTTCTTGGAGCTGGAACTGGGTGCTGAAGTGTAATTTTGCCACTCCGGAGCACAGCCTCGTCAACGCTTGGGAGTGCAGCCTTGTCGATACTCAGGAGCGGAGCTGCAGGGCTCTGCAACAGTGCGGCAGGTGTGCAGCTTTCTAAGGTGGCCTTTGGCAGTGTGCTGGCCTGTGCTCACCCCAGCAGTAGCGCCTCAAGCACCAGCGTGACCAGGGTCTTTGGGCCCTCCGTCGCTGCTTGTTTCTCTCCACTATGGGCTGGACAGGCCACGTAGCTTCGGTGGGCAGCGCTTCTTGCCACATCGTGGGCTGGAACGATGCCTCACTCTGATGTTTGTGCTGGGTCCTAGTGCCCCAGCCTGCTGTGAGTGAGACTTTCTGTTCCAGCCAGGAGCTCACCTTTCGAGGCGAGCCGGGCACGAGCCAGAGTGGTGGAGTGCCGGAGGAAGCCTCTGTCTTCAAGGGCAGCTGGCGATCGGCTGGTCGACGTGAGCGAGGCGGGACCCCACGTCTCTTACGCCTCTTCTCCGCGGATCTCCCGCCTCGGCAACCAGCGAGCCCAAGTGGGAGCTCCTCCACGGTCAGTCAAGGATGAGGATGTCCACGATACGCTCCAGGTCGATGGTCAGGGATCCGTCGCTCCACCCGTCCCACCAGAAGCCCAGGTCCGCTTCCTCATCCTCCCTGTTTGTAAGGTCGGTCCATCTGTCACGTCGTGCCTCCTTCTCCTCGCACGCAAAGCAGGCACACTTGCACCAGTCTGCATTTTGTCTTTTCTTTTATTGTCAAAACAAAACAAAAACTGACTTAGAAGGTCAGACATAGTACAGCTTCAAACACAGGAGGCTTAGCGAGACTCCAAACTAATTGGACGGTGGACAGACACCTACTGTCAGTCCCTAAAGCCTTTAAGTACTAAACAAACCCCCAATAAACAAATCAAAACACCCACTCCTAACTAAACACAGCTGTTACTAATACATTAACCAAAACCCGGTGAACCCTGTCAACTTAAAAGTCCCCAAACATCAAATTAAACAATGGTTGCCTCTAGCAGCCACCCACAGTCACTGTCCCCAGACCTGACAATGTCCATTTCCTGTGTCACAAATACTATAGTTGATGATAATTGAGTAAAAAAAATGATATAGAGAAAAATGTTGACTGAGTGAATGTTAATAGGCCTATCAAAATCAAAAAACGATTCTTATCTTAATTAAAGTTAGACCCAGATATGGACCATTTTTTTCTGTGCTAGAATATCTAAAGCTAGATATATTATTTGGTTTTGCAATATTTTTCAAAAGTTCAAAAATCTTATTGTTTGGCGTGAACCAAAGAGAAACAAAACTACGGAGCAAATTTTATTTAATTCTTAGATATGCATGTGGATCTACCTTAATGCCAACAGTTATTAGCGCTTATTAGACGTCTGTGTTGTGCCCAGTTATCCATTTCAGCTGAGAGGCATGTGAGGAATTTAGAAAAATACGCACTCATACATGACAAAAGTTACTCTATTTGTTCAACAAATCCAAAACCATGTGTGTGTTACGCACATGTTTGATCATATGTGTAAGTGTGTGTGCGCATGGTGCGGTGCATGGTGGATGATTAGATTTCCATTAATGAGAAGGGATAATGACAGGGGTAGGGGCTATAGTAAGGAGGTGAATTAAAACAGCATTGACTATGTGGCAGCACACACTATAAATTCAGTGTGGTGTGGTCAGTCTGCCAAAGCTCCTATACATCTCATCTGTCCCAGATTAGAATAACCCCCTCCCCCCATCCCACCGTCCCAGGCCTGCGGCCCACTGCGTATAATCAAATTAATTAACATTCCGCAGATCTTTAGCTCGTTAATCTATTTGTAGTGGTCAGCATAAATGCAGCACAGGCTTTTTTCAGGCCTCCTTGTTCCCCAGAAAGAGACAAGGTGTGGATAGACCAGGCCTTAGGTCACACACACACACACACACACACACACACACACACACACACACACACACACACACATACACACATAAACATATGCACACTGCTGTTACTCAACAACCTTGAGTGGAGAGTCCTAAATAAAGTTTAAAAAAAGCTAAATAAAGTGAAATTACACACAAACACATTTTGATGTTTCTTATGGTAGATTTTTTTACAGAAACTTCCACAATAAAAAGCAGCCTTTAGCTGCATATATATACACACACACGTCAAAATATATATTTCACCTCTTATTGCTCAACACAACAATGTCCTGAGTAATCTGATAAGTAATCTGGGCCAAAATATTTTATTTAATTCAATTAATTAAAATATTATTGTAACGCCTACAAAAAGTCAAGTAGTCAAGTCAAGTAGGTTTTTTATTGTCATTTCTACCATATACACAGTACATAGCAAAAACAAAAAAACAACGTTCCTCCAGGACCATGGTGCAACACAAGAGCCGAACAGAACAGAACAGAACACAAGTGTAAACAGGCCAGAACACAAGAGCAACAATACAACTTAACAAAACAAGACAAGACAACGTTCAGTGCAAATTGGCAATGGCTACACTGAGGGTGAATACAGTATTGACTGGTACTGTATTCAAGCAGCAGAGATGTGCAAAGGATGCAGAACAGAGTTTACATGTGCAAGAAATGCAGGACATCAATAAATATGTGCAATTAGGACAGCAATAAATATAATTGTGCAGTTTGTGGCATATTAAAAACCATGACAGAGAATGTCGTGTTTTATACAGAATGTGCAGTATAAAGAAAAGAGTATTTTAACTGGTTACTAAAGTCTAATTGTCCAAGAGGGTAGGGTGAGGGAGGGGAGGGGAGGGGAGGGGAGGGGGGTGACTGGTGTTGTGCGTGTGTGTGTTTTTATGCTTTCAGTTCTGGTTGAGGAGTCTGATGGCCTGAGGGAAGAAATTGTTTCCCATTCTAGTAGTGGAGGCCCATATGCTACAGAACCTTTTTCCAGATGGGAGGAAGGAAAAGAGAGTGTGTAAGGGTTGAGTGGGGTCATCCACAATGCTGGTGGCTTTGCGGATGCAGTGTGTGAAGTAAACGTCTGTGACAGAGGGGAGAGAGACCCTAATGATCTTCACAGCTGTTCTCACAACCCTCTGTAGGGTCTTGCGATCCGAAACATAGCAAATCCCGTACCAGGCTGTGATGCAGCTGCAGAGAATGCTCTCTATGGAGCCACTGATGCTCAGTGGGGAGTGATCATGTTGTGCCCGCCTGAAGTCAACAACCATCTCTTTTGTTTTCTCCACATTCAGGGACAGGTTGTTGGCTCTGCACCAGTCC
>JBBPCX010000114.1:14060815-14070944 GCA_037974365.1 Hydrocynus forskahlii
CTTTCTCCCCAATCCTAACTGACCTGCACTTACCACCCTTCACACACACACACACACACACACACACACACACACACGCACACAGACTCACACACACATACACACACTCACACACACACACACACACACGCACACACACACACACACACACACACTTAGACACACAGTGGTCAGTGTGGAAGGAAGAGCTGCTGACGCAGGATCACCACGGTAACAAGCTTACCTGCGGATAATCTTCTCAAAGAAATTTCAAGGGAGAGGAAAAAGAGAGAGTGAAGGAGAGGCTGGGTGTGTGTGAGAGAGAGAATGGAGAGGCAGTGTGAGAGGGAGAGGAGGAAGGGAGGGAAAAGAAGAGAAACTTAGGGAACTTTTCTGAGTCACTAGCTTGCTGTGCCAAGCAGTTTCCATTCTGACGGCCAACTTGCCCTTGTGGTCAAGCACTTTCCACTGCCCTTAAAGCTATGAGGAGCAGAGAGACTGGGAGGGAGGGAAAAAAATAGAAGAATGAAATTAGAATCCACAAAATTTATCATACACTGCTAGGCACACTCAACATCTGATTACTCAGACATTACTAGATTTAAAATACATTTATTGAAAAAATGTGTCTTTGAGAGACTGCCTAAGTCTTCGAAGAACATTCTTAACTTTTAATGTAAGGTAATATAAGCGTTTCTATTGGTCCATTTGCCCACAATTTAAAGGACTGCTACTGCTTACAAGAGCTACAAGGCCAGCAGCAAAGACATATATTGTTGATGTCAAAATAAAATTTTCATCCTTTTTGTTTTTCACGTAATTCTTAAACAGCTGATGTCTACACTGGGTCAGCATTTCATGATGAATACAAATAGAAACATTCAAAAATGATGAAAATAAAATATTATGATGTTCACTTACATGGAAAGTGAATAACACTGATGATCTGATTACATCGGCACCTGTCAAGAGGTGGTATATAAATATATATAGCAGCAAATGAACAGTTAGTTCTGGAAGTTGATTTGTTGGATGCAGGAAAAATGGGCAAGGTTAAGGATGCTGCACTGGAATAGTTGTTCAAAAATGGTTCAAGAAACATAATAAAGAATTCAAGGAGTTCACTTGGCCTCCAAATTCCCCCGATTTGGAGATGTGCTGGACAAACTAGTATAATACATGGAGGCCCCACCTCACAACTTCTAGGACTTAAAGAATTTTCTGCTAATGTCTTGATGCCAGATACCACAGCGTATCTTCAGAGGTCTTTCCTCATTGGGTCATAGCTGTCTCTTATATCATCATTAAATGAATGCTTCATTAAATTAATCATACAAAGTCTTTTTAAAAAGTAGTGTTCTAATGTAAACAAAAACTGCATACACTTATGTACTGTCCTCTGCATTTGCAAGCATGCACATGTGCTGGTACATACACACACTCACACACCACATACACTTTAATCAAGCTTCAGTTCTATTGAACTGTCTCTCCTTCTCTACATCATTTCCATTAGTGCTGGTAGTTCAGTCAATAAATGCTGCATACCAAGGCCCATCACTCTGCTGGGGTGTGTGTAAGTGAGTGAGAGAGAGATAAAGAGAGGGAGTAGGAAGGCGGCAGAGAGTGGGTGTGTACATCTCCAAACCTTGGGTCATCCAGGATGCAACAAAAAAGATAACAATATTTCAATAGCAATACACTTCATTCTTGAAATGCCCCTCCAGCCAAGCCCCCCTTAACCCTTTGTTCCCATCAAAAGCTCACTAATTGCTATCTTGGCCACTTTATTAATTACCTACTGCACTTCATTATGACAAACTGCATTATAGCAGAAATGTTTGTTTGTGAAGGCAAAGAGGAGTAACATAGTAGCAGTCTGTGATCGGTAACAATTTGATTTAGAGCGGGAGGAGAGTTTATTGAGCCGAAAAAGACACACGATGAAATTAACATTAATCAAGGCATGATGGAGGATATGAGTTGGGCTATGAAGCAGCGGGATGGATCCGATTAGGACCATCTTTTCATCATTAGGGCCATTCGACTGCCATATGATGCATGCCCAAGTCATATCTTTATACACATTACAAATACAGAGGCCAGTTGAAGGTTGAAAACGAACTTAAACATGTGTGACAGCTAAGAATAGGCTGAAATGTTGCTTAAATGTTTAAACTGCTTCCATATTATATCAAAACAATATATAAAAACATAATTATTGCCAACTGAAATGTAAAATACTAACTGAACTGAAAACTGAAATGTAAAATACTATTGTAATACAATACAACTGGAAACTACATATTTTATAAGAAAGCCCTTAATTGTTCCATCCATTTTTTATGCTGCATTCTTCTCATTTTTTTCATTTACAGAGTTGGCATATTTAACTTTATCCATTCCTGTAGGTCTACCCACCCGTTCATTCATGGCTACATTGGACATGCATGTAGGTGACATTAATATATACATTAGATTTAGACAACATTTGACCATAGATTATGATCATATATTTTATCTTTGTTCATTCCCAATCAAAGTAAAAAGCTGGACTTAGAAAGGAAATGCTCATTATGATATGAGGAACCATTAAAGTAATCTAGTTAGATTTATCAAAGTACTAAAGACATTCCCTCTAGAACATTAGCCATGATTTCTTCATAGGTGCCTTTGTCTTTGCTGTCACCAGTATCCACATTATCAGGGTCATCACTGTCCTTTGCTGTCTATTCTCATTGCATTGACATCATTAGTGTAATATGTAGCACCATTAACATTGAATTCACTATACTACTCTACAAAAGCAAGAGTTTTAACAATGCCAGCAGCATAGCCATGAAGAGGCGCTGAAATTCTATTGTTGTCCATCCAAAAATGTCTTAGGTACATTAGTGATACTGCACATATATACAGTCGTAGGTAAACTACATAATTAAATTACACGTTTTGATGATTTTTTAAATAAGATTTGTTTATATATTTGTTTCTACAGAGAACAAACATGAATATGACATTATATTACACATGTGGTGTAACGTAGTGAGTAACACCACTGCTATATGTGCATAAATACAGCAAGCTGGGGTTTGATCCCCTGCCCAGGAAAAAAACACCATGCTAAACCAAAATGAGTTCTTGGAAAAGATTCTGCATTCATCTACATCTGTTGCATGGATAAATTACAGTCATGTTGCATAAGAGTCTGCCAGATGCAGTGTAGTAAAAAATAGAAAATATTTCAAAAACAGCACAGATCATATTTTATTTTATTTTTTTTTCCTATATGTTACGTTCAGTAAATAAATATTGCATTGTGCATTACAACTGTTGCAATGATTGGCACATATAGAGATGTTATGAGTATTTTGGAGCATTCACAAATATATATTTCATTTTGTAAATACAGGTGAGTTTTCAGGGAGATCTACATTGACACCCATGAGTGGGTTCATATTCACTTTTAGGAAATTTGTAGTGTACAAGCCTGGAAGAGGATGCATGTTCATTTTTTGTCCCCATGCACAGTGAGGAGGATGGTTAGAAAGATTCCTTGGAATCATGATTGTGGCTTTTTTTCAAGCATTTGACTGCAACCAAAGTCCATTTAGATTTTTGGCAAAAAACATTCAAGGTAGATTTGATATAAAAAAGGGGCAACTATACGTGTCAGGGTAAATGGCATAAGTATCAAGAGATTTTAAAAGAAGGTAAAACTGACTCATGGTAAGATCTTCTAGGAGAACTTAGAAATTGAAATGATTCTGAATTATAAAACAGGGCATAATAATTGATTCCAAATTATGCAAACAGGATATGTTAAATAATTCCAAAACTTGAGCATTGCACAGTAATGTACTAACCTGTCCTAAGGGACAGTAAATTGTCATAAATAATACATGAAGGCAAGTGTCTGCCCCTTGTACAAGCATGAAAATATCTTGCAGAAATAGAGACTTATCATTTGTTTTCAACCAGGCTTGGGAGTTCCAAGTTATTTCTCTTCGCTCATTTTCTTCTTGCATTCCACTTTGTCCAGAGACGCATGTGCAAGTGGAAAAGCAAGGGGGTGAGCATGATGCACATCTGTAGGGCTGTGAGTCGAAGGCACTTGTGTGTATATGAGTGTATAACAGACATTTTGGAGTACCCTCTCACTCTGTCTCTCTTTCTCTCCCTCTTGCTCTCCCACTCTGATCCCTCAGGCTCAGTCAGTGTAGATTTACCGGCTTGTGTCGGATGAACCCACAACGTTGTGACAATATTTAGGCTGATGCTGTCAGAGTGCGATAATGCAGCCGTAACATTGGAGGAACGTTATGGGGATGATTTTCCTGTCCCGGAGTTATACGGACTTGAGCCGTTAGTCGAGACTGTCACTTCGTCTGTTTGTGGCATCCGTGAGGAGATATAAACTAGAGTAATACGTGTGTGTGTGTGTGTGTGTGTGTGTGTGTGTTGGAGAGGGTTGAGGAGGGCATGTGGAAATACATCTAAGTCAGACTAAATGTTTTGTTACAAAACCAATTAGCAAAGTATTAAACATAATTAATTTGCTTTATTGTACATTTTGGATCAGATTCTAATCCCTTAAAACCTTAAGGGTCTGTATATGAGGACCACACCTCAATTCCTCACTCTTATCACAATAATTACAAAATAGTTTATTGCAGTCACTAAATAATAACAGCACTGAAGAGTTACAAACAGAATAAGTATAATGAGGATGTGTTCATTAATAAACATGTGTAAAAAGAAACACAAAGATAGTTCTTTACTTTGGTGCCTAAAGTTATCAAAATGTGAAGTAAAATTAAATTCAAATACATTTTTTTCCCCCAGTGCATACACACATATGTAAGTAAGAACACGTGTTGTTTTTAACACATCTGTTTTGTGGGTGAATGGGATTCATTTAGCAATAAAATGCATAGTGAAGTATGTCCTTTCAATATAACCAGTTATAAAGAAGGCCACCTTAGTGTCTCAGTATTCATCTTTGCCACGGGGGAAGTCTTATAATTCCAAAATCGTCAATGTCAGCACAAAGCATGATATTTCCATAATTAGAAATTGTGAAATGTCAGTGTGACTACCATTTAAACTAAACATTGTTCTACATAATTCAGTCTTTCAACATGGTCTGTTCATTTGTACACAGTGTTAAAGATAACTTAAAGTAAGTGCTTTCAAATTTTGTGAAAAAAAGAAAAAACTACAAAAGTGGAGATATAAGGCTTTAATCCAGCATTGAAGATTTTCTGTTTTGTCTGTTGGCTGTCTCTTGTATGTGCTAAACAAACACAACAGTAAAACACATGCAATCCTTTTCTTTTCAGCAGAATAGCTATTGACCAGCACTGTAGCTCAGACCCAGAGAGAGAGAGAGAGAGAGAGAGAGAGAGAGAGAGAGAGAGGGAGAGAGGGGGGCAAGTGAGAGCTCTGGTGTGGCTTAATTAAAGCAGCATTGAAACGACTGGAGTGTGTTAAATGTTATCAAACAAGAGTGGAACAGAGACATTAAGCAGGCTGTCAGAGGCTGAGGCCACAGCAGCTCAGAGCCTGCATCTCCCTGTTGACTCTGCTTGCAGGGCAGTGCCCCCAACCATCCTCCCCAGCCAACATTTTAAGTGTAAGAACAATCAAACTGTGTCCAGAGAGGTATGACAATCTAACACTGGAACCATATGAGCAAATAGAGCAAACGTATTTACTTTTTAAAAATATTTCATGTAGTGGATGCTGTCAGTGTTTTCCCCAGTGTATCCCCCACACAGCGAACACCATGTGTTAGATTTGAGCTTTTATTTCCCCTATTGTCTTTTTATTTTTACTCAGAACCAGTACTCCTTGAGGCTTGTGTTTTGTTTTGTTTCAGTTAATTACTTTTCAAGTAAATGAACTTAATGAAATTAATAAAACAGTGTAAAACATATGTATGATTTATTCTAAGATTACTTGCTAACAAATGACTCAAAACCTCATTCTATATTGTTGACCTCATTCTATATTGTCATTCTATACTTCTCTTTTCCTTGAAATGAATATTTCTGGTCACACTGGTTTGTCTTCAGAAGAAAAACAAATGAAGAAATATAAAAGCAAAGAGGAAATGTGATGAGACAGCAAATATGAACAGCCATGGATGTGCCCCCCCCCAACATGCATCTACACACACACACACACGGACACACACACACACCCTATGTTATGACAGAAAGATGCCACTACGGTTTTGATTTTGCACAGCAGTTGCTCAGACTGTGTTCTGCTTGGATCTTAAAGTCCACTATTGAACCTCTTTTTTCTCTGCCTCCAGGACTACCCAGCCTCTACAACTTTCCAAGGAATAATGCACCAATAAATCAAATTTACAGTTTTCCACCTTCCACCTGCATTGAACATATGAACTTCTCTTATCAGTTACATTTTAGTCATTTTGGTGACTGTCTACTACAGCAGCCTATAACATCAAGACAGCTTCGAATAGGCTAAATAAAATCTGATTAAAGATTTGTTTCCACTCCCCTCTTATGATGCACTTGGACACACACAGATGGCATTTAGTGCTTTAGAAAAATCTTTGATTAGCGTCCTACAGCTCTGTTGCAGTACTAAGGCCACTTTCTCATCCTAACTCTCATTCTCCTCCTCTACCTCTCTTGGGTGCAGTTGTTCTTCTTAAGGACATGTTCTGCCAGAGCAATATTAATTGGGCCCTCTGGTATTAAACAGGGAAACAGGTACATCATTACACAGGTGGGCAGGGCTCTCTCTCTCTCTCTCTCTCTCTCTCTCTCTCTCTCCCCCTCTCTCTCTCTCTCTCCCTCCCTCCCTCACTTTCTACCCTTTTTTGAATGTACGTTCTTTTTGCTAAGAAAACCTGTGGTTTTGTTTCTCACTTTCTCTCTCTATGTATATACACACACACTATTAAGTGGAGTGCCATGACAAGGTCCCTTGAGAGATCAAGATGTTTATCGTTTTTATTTATGCTCCATGGTACACAAGGACACACAGACACACACACGCACACACACACACACACACATTGATTGGTGTGTACAATGCTGACGTTAGCATATCTGATCATCCTTAAAGCGCATGGGTACCCTCAGCCCCTATATATATGCAAATCCTCCTCATTCTCTTTGTTCACTTGCAACTGACAATCTATGAGCAATATTGATCGACAAGGGGTTGTCTGTGTGTTGGCAAATGTGTGCTCATGCTGGTGTGTGCATGCATGTGAGTGTGTGCTCGCAGGCACAATTAAACTGGATCATTTTAATTAACAGAAAATTACCCTATTGCCAGGAGTTTAAATAAAGCAGACAAACTGATTGGGTCTGGTTTTAAGTGTGAGAGAGTTCTAAATGGACCTGTTCGTGCCAAACCCACAAAGGCATTCTTTTATGGCAACTGTTGCGAGGCTGAACAAGTTTTACAGAACATTAGAAAAAGTATGGGATTTAGCATAATGAGAAATTGTAATGAGCAGTATCTAGGGTCACTACATACTGTTGAATTTCCAGCTACTGAGCTGGACTCTGGTGTTGCTAAACTAAGGTCATATTCATAGCAGGCCTGGCTGTCTTGTAATGTGCCTGAGCATGCCGAATTTCATTCCATAGCTTCAAATACTGAACCCGCAGATAATTCAGAATGAACAGATAATTCAGAATGAACAAGATTTACAGATCACTTCCAAATTTTGTGTGTTGTGTCCAGTCGTTCCTGTATTCTTTTGTCTGCCAAAATGTCGAGCAAACACTGGAATTCTGTTGTCAATCATTGTCTTCTCTCTGCTGCCATGTTTATTAAATGGAACAGTCACATTTGAGTCCCGTTAGCGATCACATTCACATTCCGTTGAGCATGGTTAGCGATCACATGCCTACCTGACCTGAGTTCAGCTGAACCATGCCTGGGCCCACAGCCTCAAGCATGCTTGGGCACAGTACAGAGTGATCACTCAAGTCAAACAAATTGGACTTTGGGGTCAAAGGCGCTCAGATATGGTGCAGATCACCTAGTGTGAATACACCCTAAATTAGGCAAGCTACAAACAATAATCAGAAATTTGCCAATGTACTAATTTCAGATTGACTGTACAATAACAATATGACCTTCCACACCCAAAGAAAACGCAAGTAATTTCAATAACAACTAATAACAGCTGGTAGAAAACATACACCTCCTTAGGTCAAACAAGATTTTGCCAGTGCTTTGTGTAGCTGGTTCAACTTTACAACAGTTGCTATGAAAGAACATATTTGTTTGCAGAGCATTGATAGGTTAAGTGAATCTCTTGAAAAAAAGAAGAAAGACCTACAATAAGCAGAAAAGAACAAAGCTCTCTCTTCCATTTCTTTCCTCACCTCTCCTCTCCTGTGAAGAGGCCTGCAGGATGGCATGATTTATTGTTTGTCCTTTTAATCTGCAGCTAAAGGAGAAGAGAGGGGCTGTAGCGAGCCTGTTTTGGCTTGTTTTATGGTGACCTCCACATGGGGTGACAATTGTCCTGTTATTTTCCCCATGAACACTGTGCAGCCCTCTGGAAGAGCTTCTGGATCTGAGTGCTTTCTCAGCATAAGAAATTCTCTCACACACAAGCCCAATGAAACAAAAGAAATTCGAATTAACACAAATACACACGTACATACAACATACACACACACACATGCACAAACACACAGTTGTTTTGAAACAGTGGTCACACTTTATGTGCCCCCACACAACAACAGTGTAGCTACTGATAAGGCATTTACAATTACATGGTAATCGACTTTAATTTTTACTCATGAAATTATGCAGGTATGTCCTACTGCAATGAGTAAACACTGAAGTTATAGTACTGTGATCCATCCGTAACAGTTAATTCCTTATGCGTAGTTACACTGTTACTACATGCATTTTTAAAGTACAATTACACAGTTTTTAGAGATACTTCAAATAAAGTGGGACCAAAATTCATTTCAGGATATGATTCCATTCAGCCACAAGAGCATTAGCGAGTTCGGGCACTGGGGTTTCGCAGAAACAGTCTTTGTTTTCTGTGGCATTCATTAAGAGATCCCTTCTCTGGAATTAAAGGAGTCAAATCATGAAAACAGCCCCAGACCATTACTACATTATTTCTTCTCCACCAATTTTACTGTTGGCACTATACATTTGGGTATACAGAATTATTCTGGCATTTGCCTCAAATTCCTCCAGAGACCAATGGTCGTTTTCTTTTAAGTATTTCCCAGCACTAGTCCTAGTCCTAAAAGTTCACTGCTTTATAAATTTTAGAGTTTTCCCTGCTCACTTGATCCAACTAATTTGGTACAGCTCACTTACATCTCTTTTGATATGGATGTATTACATCAGGTAGCGTACCAAAACATTCAGAGGACCTTTGGGACAGCCTGCTTTATATCACTTTAGCTGATGTTTGGTCTCGTATATGGTGATAGGCTTCTATGTGGCACTGGAAATCTGATACATGAAGCTCCCAAAAACCAGGCATGTTGATGCTGCTTCCATAGGCAGATTGGAACAAGTAATGAGTGTAGCAACCAATGTTTGTGATTTCTATGACAGTTTAACATTGAGTCACTGAGCTCTTTATTAAATCTACTGCCATGGTTCGTCTATGGAGATTGCATGGTTGTATTCTTGATTTTCTGCTCCTTATAACAAGAGGTATGGCTGAAATAGCCGATAACACTAATTAAAAGGGGTGTCCCTGTACATTTAACCATGTGGTGTATGTCCACTTATTGCAGGGGTTGTTTCATCTAGCACACCAGATTCAGCTTAGTTAACAAGCTCTTAGTGGACTGGGTCAGGTATATAAAGAAGAGGTCAACAGGACTGGGATTTGAACCCGTCTTATTGTATTAAATATGTAATTAAGCCCTTTTATATTATCAGTAGAATTGAATTATTTGTTTTCTATTGTGATTTTTACTGTGATTCAACAAATGATCCTTATTCTGGAGAATATAGAAGAGATATCTGGGCAGAATATCCACTAGTTCTGGGATTACCCCTCCCTGCATAACTATGTATTTCACTACTATTACAATATTGTTAATCCCATACTGACCCCTTTGCCCCCCCTATTCACTCCTCTGTTATTCATGCACTATCAATTTTGCAC
>JBBPCX010000114.1:14072273-14083249 GCA_037974365.1 Hydrocynus forskahlii
TATATATATAAAACCCAACAACCAACACTCTCGCACTGTACAAAAACAATCCTGTGTGTGCTTGTGTGTGACCAGTTGTGTCTAGCCAGGGACTGTAAGGGGAGGCTGATGGTTGTTTATGGCCAGCTTGTCACGTCTCTCTCTCTGGGACAATCAGGAAATTAAGTGTTGAGGACCGGCGAGGGAGCCGAGGGGCCGTCAGATAACATTACTCACTCCCTGCATCACAATTAGTGCAAATGGTGCATTACAGGGAAATTATCATCAATATGATATTAGCAGATGCTCCCTAACCGAATCAAAGGCAAAACTGCTTATTCTTCTGTCTATCTGGATAACGAGAAGATCGAATGAAGAGCCGGAGCAGAGGAGAAGGTGGAGTGACACATTCGGAACAAGTGACGGTGGGGCACACGGACAGAATTAGATTAATTCAGTGCAAGAGAATGTTGCGCATTCACTTTATCTGCATTAATCCCTATTTGTATTTTAATTACAGCTTTAAAGAAGCATCATGATTCATGCTGTCACATGATAAACATTTCTATTCATACACCGATTCAATAAACATGTTCAAACACCTAATTTATATGATCCTTATTATAGCTAAGAACATTTTGTTTCACAGTTAATTAGATTGTATTTTGTAAAGAGTCTGAGGGTGATGTTTCTCCACTTTGAAATTAACATAAGCGTGATCATAAAAGAGCAATTATATAAGATGAAAGCTAAGTCACCTCTAGGACAATAGAAGTCCATTAGTTTGTTTTTCATTAATTGCTTCAACTCCTTGTAGCCAGGAAAATAATGTTTAAACTGTGGAAAATTAAATCTCCCTTATGACAAAGCAAAGCACCATTATACAAGCAAAGGGGCCATTCTGTTAATGGTTCCAGGCAAAAATTGGCCATCTCGGCCAATAACGTTTGCCATATATCTCAGTTCATTTGCTTAGTGCCAAGTCAGCAAAATAAAGATGGCAAACAATAATGTATCTACATAAGGAAAATAATGAATGTGTGACAGAAGCAAGCTATGTGCTTTGATTAAAGAGAAGCATAGATGGGGAAAAAGTGTATTTTTCTATGATGCTGTTCACTGCATTAATGAATGTAACGTCAGATTGTTTACTATGTATCTTTGTGTCTTGCATGGACCACTCATCACAGATCACTGTTCTGGACTGCAGAATGATGATTCCACCATGCTGTCACCATCCTGACTTATGGTAGTAATGGGGATTTCCTTCAGCATTTGTGACTTTTTTGTTTGAAAGAGAAGACAGTGGGACTACTGAGGATGAAGTGACTGATTGCAGGTGTCTTACATCAGAGATCTCTTTTGGGAAAGTGGGTAACTGATGACATAGATGACCTCATCCACTGTGTGCGTAAGTATGTGTGTGTGCGCACCTGTGTGTATGTATGTGTGTGTGTGTGAGAGAGAGAGAGAGAGAGAGAGAGAGTGAATGAGTGACTGAGTGAGTGAGAAAGAGAATGGCAGAAAGACAGAACAAAAAACAGAAGCAGATAAACAGAAACAGAGAAAAAAAGGGATAGTAAGAGAAATGGTGATACAGAGTGAGAAAGAGAAAGAAGAAAGAGGGACTGAGACAGAGTGTGTATAAGTGAGACAGACAAGAAAAAAGATAGAAAGAGAGAGAAAGAGAGAGAATGTGAGAGTAATGTAAGTAATACCTTTGTATATGGAGGCTGTGGAAAGTCTTGTGACTAGGTGTGTGTGTGTGTGTGTGTGTGTGTGTGTGTGTGTGTGTGACAGGTTGAGGCCCGGCTGGCCAGCAGAGGCCTGTTCATTTCACAGCTGTAGTGGATTATGTGGAGGCAGTGCAGTGGGGGTAAGCCTGACCCTTTTATCTCATTCAAACATGCTGCTAATTCAGCAGCGCACGACTGGCACTGCGGCTACCACGCTAATCAGCGCATCACTCTCCCCGCAGTGAATAAACCTCCATTCTAATCCCCAATCAACCACCCTGACACCCGTTTACACACCCTGACGCACAACCCCCCCCCACACACACACACACACATACAGAGAGAGAGAGAGAGAGAGAGTCCTGAGTTCATTTTCTCAAACAGTTATTTGATCAGAAACAGCATCTGAATGAGAATCACCAAGTGTGTCCAACAAACAACAGATGTGTATGATATAAGAACAAGATTTCTATGGTTCGGTTAACTTGTTTTCTGATGATGAATTATCATATTAATGTTGCCTCACAAAACAAAAGTCTGGGAAAAATCATTTGTAACATCATTTTAAAATGACCGTTTACTGTTTCTGCACTTATTTCATGTACTGTGAGAGCAGGTATAGAAAGCTTCATTTAGGAACATGAGAGAAGGTGTCAGAGTGAACTAATATGATTGAACAAATCTGGCCCTATGATACAATTGGACTTGAGTGCGTTACATGTATAAGTGGATGGATGGATTTGTGTGAGCTCACAAATATTTGCACAATACTGTATGAGGCTAGGTGGGGTTAGGACACGTATGGTATGTGTGATAAGACTTTACTGTGGAGAGAGAGAGAGGAGAGGCCTTTTATAGGCCAGTGTGTGTCTAGCGTTGACTAGAGAGGGGAATAAAGTTTGAAAGATGTGAGACATTATTAAAAGTATTACATTTTAAGTTATAAAAATGTGTAAGATTCAGATATTGGCAATTTCATGGAACCCAAACCTGATACTACACAGATGTATCATACATATTCACACACATGATCAATTTAGAATCCCCACTGTGGGATTGTGGGAGAAGCCGGAGACCCCGGGAAAACCCACGCCCCCACAAAGAGAACATGCAAACTTCACACACACAAGCCCAGGACCCAGAATCAAGCCCCAGACCCTGGAGGTGTGAGGAAACAGTGCTACCCACTGTGCCATCATGGGGCCCTGTAACTTCATATAAGTAAATGGAAAACATGGAATAAATGGAAAAAAGTTTGGAAAGTAAACATAATGTACAGAATAGCCGGTGGTTTATGAAGTTTAATGACAATGACATCATACTACAAAAGCAAAAAAAAGGTTCATTATATATGTGATCTAAAGTTTGTTCTTATGGGGTGCTGTTTGTAAAAACAGCTTAACAAATTTAGAGGTGTCATTTTTTCATAATTTAGCATAATTTTCACACATTTAGAGCTAAATGTGTTTAAAAAAAAAACAGTGTTACGTTTTGGTACATTTTCTTGCCGCGTAAATGTTAAAAGTTAAATTTATATCTAAATATTAAATCTAAATTTAAATGTTAAATCTTAAATCTAAATGTTAAATACATATCTAAATGTTAAATCTAAATTTACATATTAAATCTTAAATCTAAATGTTAAATCTATATCTAAATGTTAAATATATATCTAAATCTTAAATCGTAAATCTAAATGTTTAGAGGATATGCTAATTGGCCACACCCCCTGATTACAATTGGCTTTTACCTAGCAGGGGGCTGCACTGCCTGCTGTGATATCCCCTCACCAACATGGAGGATTTGCCTTAAATGATCTTAAAACTAAATGGTAAATATGAAAAATATATCTCACACTCTAAATGTGAAAAATAAATCTTGCGCTCTAAATGTGAAAAATATATCTCATGCTCTAAATATGAAAAATATATTTCGGCTCTAAATATGTATTTTAAATGTTGCACTCTAAATGTGTGATTTAAATCTTGCACTCTAACTGTGTGATTTAAATCTTGTCCTCTAAATGTGTGATTTAAATCTAGCACTTTTACAAACAGCAACTCTAAATGTGGGATTTAAATCTACCCCTTTTCCAAACGACGACTCTAAATGTGGGATTTAAATCTAGCACTTTTTACAAAACGGATCATTTAAGGCAAATCCTCCAAGTTTGTGAGGGGAAATCATAGCATGCATTCCAGCCCCCTTCTAAGTAAAAGCCAATTGTAATCACGGGACATGGCCAATTAGCGTATCCTCTAAACATTTAGATATAAGATTTAACATTTAGATATAGATCTAACATTTAAATATATATTTAATATCTAGATTTAAGATTTAACACTTAGATTTAGATTTAACATTCAGATATAGATTTAACATTTAAATTTAACATTTAACATTTATGATGAAAGAAAATGTGCCAAAACGTAACACTGTTTTTTAACACATTTAGCTCTAAATGTGTGAAAATTGCACTAAAATTGTGCTAAATGATGAAAAAATTACACCTCTAAATTTGTTAAGCTGTTTTTACAAATGGCACCACCTATGTTCTAAGAGTAACAAGGATACTTGTGAGAAACAGATAAGAAACAGATACACTGTACAGCCAGAAGTATGTAGATACATCTCCTAATTAAATTCAAAGTCTCAGCCACAATCATTGCTAACAGGTAAATAAAATTAAGCACATAGCCATGCAATTGCCATAGAGATTGGATGTTTAATTTTAAATGTGGCTCTGTCATGGAATGCCAACTTTGTCACAAGTCAGTTTAGGAAATGTTTGCCCTAATCTGCATCAGTAAGCCATAAGTGTGTAAATGGCAAACTGCAATTGAATGTGAAATGGCAAATCTCAGAGTAAAACTAGCTCAGCTCCAAGGTGGTAGGACATGCACAAAGCTCGTTACTCGTTGCCTCTGAAAGCAACGCCAGACAAGAACTGCGCATTGGAAACTTTATGAAATGGGATTCCTTGGCCGAGCAGCTGCACACAAGCCTCCGAGCGTCAGCTGGAGTGGTGTAAAGCACGCCCCCACTGGACTCTGGAGCAGTGGAGACATGTTCTCTGGAGTGATAATTCACTCTTACTTATGTAACAGTCTGAGGGACAAGTTTGAGTTTGATGGATGCCAGGATAATGTGAGTCACGGGAATGCACAGTGCCAGCAGAAATATTTGGTGGAAGAGGTGTCTGGGGGTGTTTTTCAGGATTTGGTAAAGGCCCCATAGTACCAGTGAAGAGTAACGTTAATGCTAGAGCTTTTAATGATGTTTTAGATAAGTGCTTTCAACATAGTGGCAACAGTTTGGAGAAGACACTTTTCTCTTTCAGCATGACTGTGCTATGCAAAAGACAAAGCTCCTGAAGTCATGGTGTGACGAGGTGGGCGTGGAGGAACTTCCGAGGTCTGCAACCCAACTCTCTGAACACCTTTAGGATTAATTAAGTCAGGCCTTCACAACCAACATCAGTGCCTCACTTGACAAGTCTTGTGTAAAGCCTGCCAATTCCATTTTACTGCACATGGCTTTGCAATGGTGGGACAAGGAACAAAATCATATTGTTATACCACACACTTTTAGCCACATTGTGTACATGCAGACATCTCTAATGTTAGACTCTACTGTTACAACATGTAGTTTGAATGGGCTTCTCTTTGGCAGAGGCACTGGTTTGTCAAGCATAATAAAAAAGTGATGAGATATTGATATAGCTATCAAAGGCACATTTCAAAACACGCCGTCTCATCACACAGACAACTGTATTACTAAAATGACCCTCTTTATTCTGACTGAAAATAAAACACAGGACATTGTTTCTGAGTAATCATTTCTATCCACATCAAATCGATGAGAATTAAATGTTTTATGTTTTCAAGAAGAAAAGAATGATGTACAATAGCAATCACTTGAAAGTAAATACACTTACTAATAATTGATTATGCTGCTGGCATCTAAAATTATTTGACATAGGGCATGAACCATCTATATGCTTGTTATGAAAGAGTCTAATTAAAGCCACACATTCAAAACATCTCAACAGGAATCTGTACAACAAAACCTATGTGCCAATTTCAATAATGATCTTAGTGAATACTTTCAATCATTAAGACTTTTAGAGCAGTAGAAAACAATCCATGATGTTGGATTTGTCAAAGACACCTATACAAAGAAGAAAATAAAGCCAAGGCCCATGGGCACCAGAAGCATTTTTAATGTTGGGGGATGCAGGGTCTTGGCTGTTGTCCGGGTGGGGTGGGGAAGGGTTGTCCGGAAGGGAAAAAGTGGGGCGACTCATGCTGCTCTCTCCATCTTGCCTTTTGTCCGAGAGGGAAAAAGTGTAGGGGGACGAAACGAATGAAAAGTGGTGAGGACATGCCCCCCCCCCACTATAATAGTTATGGCACCCATGCCAAGACCTACAAAAAATTCTTAAAACCTGATAAGACTTCAGGATGACATAAAGACCTGAAAAATTCACATTTTTAATGTAGGGGGATGCAGGGCTCTACATCTAGGCTGTTGTCCAGGTGGGGTGAGGGATGTTGTCTGGAAGGGAAAAAGTGAGGCGACGCGAATATAGACTCATCTATGAAACATAGCAGATTTTGTATCTCTGCCAGAGAGACTGGCTCACAACGGATGATGTGACAGCCACATGTCTTTTTCTGTTCAATTATCAATATTTAATGTACTAATAGGTCTTTTTTGACTTATCCTAACAAAGGGGTGTCGGAAGACATACAGGAAAAATACATTCACACCCAAGGGCAGTTCAGTATCTCCAACTCACCTGATCTATCTAACCGGTAAGCGGATTGGAAGCCCACACAGACCCTGGCTGCACCAGACAGGAACTCAAACCCAGGACCCTCTTACTGTGAGACATCAGCATTAACCACTGAACCTACCCTGAGCCTAATATTTGAGTATGTGGTATGAGCCTAATATTTGAGTATGTGATAATGTGGTCCCTGATGTCTTGTGAAACCTGACTATGGTTTCGACAATAGACAGCAAATAATTGGAAAATACCATTTAAAATATCAGTACACTATTTTTAATATTCTATTTTTCAATACTGCTTCAAGACCATTACTCCCTGATAGCAGCAGGAAGTGAAGACAAGCATCCTATCTCTTTGCAGTCCAATCAAATGCTTCAAACCTCCAAGGACTGCATGTGACCTTGTAGCAAGAAATTTCCTCAAAACATATAACTAAGCAACTTTGAAGTTTTTAAAGGTCAAAACGTGGAATGTTCTCAACTCAGCAACCAACTGAGCATATATTTCACTCAAAAAAGGCAAGATTTAAAGCAAAGACATCATGAAACAAAGCCTGGATGAGCATCACTACAAAAGATTATAGTTTTATCCAGTCATAGATTTGTACCCAAGCATTAAAAGCTGCAATGTTATTTAAATTTAAGTTAAAGTCTCTGGGTAAATTTTAAGAAATACTTATTTTGTGCATGAACCAACTCAGGATAGCCGAAAAGTAAAATTGTGTCACAGTTCTTTTTTTCAGACTGCACTTGGTACGGTGTACAAATAGTGGTTCCCTAAAATGAAAGACTTTTCACACGTTTTACAGCCTTACACTCACACACACCCACACACACCTCTAATGACTGAATATTTTCCAGTGGGACTGTGACAGGCCTTGGTTTTGAAGCCATTTCAATTAGTCTAAATCCCCTTACGCCCACTACCAGACCTCAGTGACACACACACACATGCAGAGCCATTCACGGACACACACACTCAGCCCCAAGGGTAATTATAGATAAGACGCTGAAATCTGAGTATGTTACTCAGTTTCGTAACATACAGTTCATAAGGGAACTGCGATTATTTTTGTATTGATCACCCCTCCCAACACACCTACTCCTCAGCCTGTCACAATAAAGAATTCACTCTGTCTGAACACACAGAGGGACATGTGCGTGTGTTTGTGTATGTTTGATTGTTTTCACATTTTCAAGACAATACTTGAAAAAAACAGAGAAAAACTGATGTGACCTACCTTGACAGGACAAACAAAATGGTTCTGATGTTATACTTTATTTCCTTTCTGAACTGAAAGAGTAAATGGCTTTATGACTAATGTTATAATGTGTTTGTGTGATCATATAATTGGGACTAACTGAATATAAAAACACTAAAGAATGCTCATACTGGAGTCTGCTTGGACATGCACATCTAGGTCAGTAGTTTACCAGCCAAAAGGACTTTCATAAATGGAACCCTTTTTAATTTGTTTGTTTATCAGCGTGTTCTCACATATCCACAGGGACCACGGAGAAAAACACAATGGTAAATGTCTCTTGGGTATTCATCACAGCAGAGCAGACCAGTAAAAATATAAATCTAAATCGCAAGCAAAATATCTTTTAAAAACTGTCTGCCCACCCTTCAAATGTAATTCATGAGGATATGATCAAGTAGAATAATTCCATGATTTAAATAAAACAAAACAAAAGAACGGTTCACATTTGTTTATTCATTTCTTTATTAATTTGTTTATACATACAACCTTTTAATGCATGTATCTGACAGTCTTGGGATAATTTTAATGAAAAATGCTCAAAAACTTGACCTCCCAGATGATTAGCTGCTTTTCAGCATCCTGTAAACTCCTCTCCACCATCTAGGATACAGATAAGCCTTCTCGTGTTATCTGTGGCAACTCTACCCAGCTCACTCATGACTAATAAAGAGGCTTGAGCTGTAGCATCAATGATTTTGGAATATAAATGCTGGTTCTTATCCGTTTTCAGTACCAGTCAGTTTAATTTTGTTGTTATAATGAAACGAGCCAGAAAGTAGAGTGGTCCAGATTAGTGACCCAGCCAAATCCCAAATATACCACCCAAGCCAGGTAACTTCTGTTTGCTCTGTAACTTGGCAGCTGAATGCAGCTCAGTATGCTTCATTGAGCCTCTAAAATCTCTCTTTGTTCAGTAGTAAGCATGGACAGGTAAAATGGAGAAATTTAACATTTTTTGGGGGGAAGGAAGATTCTCAGTTGAGTTAAAATTACATGAAAAGTTTTCAGAGGTCTCATTTGTCTCCTCAGGGCCTGCTGTTTTACATCCTTTTTACAAAATAAAAGGATTTTCTTTATTACATCATACAAAAGATAAGAATATCATTATCAACTGAAATTCACCACATGATAGTTTGTATTTGCTTATTGTGGCTGCTTCTGTCCTGGGCAGTGTATGTGCCAATTCTACGTGACTATCCAAAGACATGCAAATGAATCCTTAGAGCTGTTAATGTAATTTTTCCATATTTTTGGTTACACAACAAATTTTATGATTTGTAATTGGAAAAAAAGGTTTAGCTGGATTGAAATATTTTGCTTAAAAACACAAATACTGTATTGATTAGAAGTTTCAAATCCGGCATAATGTCTCTGCTAGTTTCAAAGGATAATATCAGAAGAGGAATTTGAAGGTGTAAATGGCATGGAAGCTTTAGGAGGGTTTACAACATTGATCAACATTATGAACAAAACAGTTGATTTTTTTATTACCTTTTAGTAAGAGACAGGCCTACTTACCTACTATGCTTTATATAAGAGTATCTCAACAGTTTCAGCCTTGGCCCTGCACTTGCACATTCTCTGAGAGACAGAGATCATCATCATGAAGATTTAGTATATGCTGTCAGGTCATAGTTAAGATAAATCTGTGTAAGGAGTCACTACTCTGCTCTACATGAAGGGTTTCATTCTAAAATGCTTTTCGGATTTGTGTAACCATTTAATATAATTTTTTCAAAAGAATAACAACTGACAAAAAACAGTAAGCGCATCTGGTATTTTTCTAAGAAGGTGCCATCAACTAATGAAATATTCTTGAGTGTCTAGAGAACTGCTTGATTGAAATGTGCACTTTAGTAATACGATATATAAAACCAACTCATTTTGTCTCTTAGTTTGAATACTATTTGTAATAATGTCTTATGTCTTATGCAATATATTTTTTGGTACGTTCTTGTGGAACTGATAGACATAGAACAATTAATCAAGGCGATTTAAAGCACAACTTTTTTAAGTATAGTTTGCGGTACAGAAGTAGCAAAGGTGAAGTCACGGTATCTTTTTACATTCTTACTCTCTCTCTCTCTCTCTCTGTCTCTCTCTCACTTTCTCTTTCCCTGTGCACTTGTGTAAGTGTGTGTGCGTATGTGTGTGTATGAGGATCTAGCAGAACTTCAGGGCAGAGCCCAAGAGCAGATGAGACAGACTGAGAAGACTGAGCGCTCAAGCAGCCATGGAAATCTCCAGCAATCCCTTGCACTCGTCCTCTCCTCTCCCTCCCTTCTTCCACAGATCCCTATGAAATGGAATAATCTCTCTCCTCTTTTCCTCCCGTGCTCACTCTCTATCCTTCTTAGAGAAGCTCTCCCCATCTCCCCAGTGCCATGAGATACCCTGCGTTGTCCAGACATTCAGAGCACATACGTGAGACTACATTCAATCACTGTAGTAACAAGTCTAGTATCAAAATGGTAAATTTGAAGAGGAAGAAAACATGTTCAAACTTTACTGTTATGTACTCTTAATGAAACATTAATGAAATTCTATTGGTTTGATCATTACGAAATACAAAGGATGGTTGTTGTTCCTAAATGGCGCTAAGTTCAGTGTTACAATGTAAAACATTATAATGTTTTGTTATGACACTGTGTGTTTGTATTTAATTTAATTCATTTGAAGTTGCCTCACATGGACAGAACTTGTGTATTGTTTGTGTGAGCTTTAGAAAGAGAGGGACTGGAAGATGAAGGCACAAAGTGCCTGAAGAAGAGGAAGAAACGGAAAGATGATCGAGAAAGTGGAAGGAGAACGATGAAAGTGACTGGAGAAGAGTGAGAAACGGAGGTGAAAGAGCAAGAGTGAGAGGGAGAGAGAAGGGGGAAGATGGGAGGAATGGAGAACAGAAGGGTGAGAGTTAAAGTTTGTGGTCAGCAGCACCACGGGCATCATAAATCAGATTTCCCACAATCCCTGTGGAGGAGCCCCGCGCTGGGTGCCGTGGACACGCTCAGTGGGGCGCGGCACATCGATTGGCGTCGCTGCAGCCATGATGAGTGCGCTGGGGTCCAGGGCTGGGGGTTTGGGGGGGGTTGGGGGTGTTGTGTGAGGGTGTGTTTGTATGAGCTGGGGGAGGTGTGTGTGTGTGTGTGTGTGTGTGTGTGTGTGTGTGTGTGTGTGTGTGTGTGTGTGTGTGTGTGTGTGT
>JBBPCX010000114.1:14095135-14105354 GCA_037974365.1 Hydrocynus forskahlii
GTGTGTGTGTGTGTATGTGTGTGTGTGTGTGTGTGTGTGTGTGTGTGTGTGTGTATGTGTGTGTGTGTGTGTGTGTGGAGGGGGAGGGGTAGAACATGAAAAGGAAATGGAAGAAAACATAGGGAGATTTTTTTTCTTTCTTTTCTCATGGAACATTTTCAAGGACATTGTTCGCCTCAGTGGTCAACGGAAGCAATTTGGAGGCTCCAGGAGCAGGAGGAGGAGTGCAGGCTCTAATCACACTGCACTGTCTCTCCCCGTCACTGCTGCGGTCCCGTTTAGAAGGTGTTTCTCAAGTGGAGCTGTACTGGGCCCCCATGTAGACACCTTTCTCCTAAAGTCAGCGGAAGTTTATCCCCCTCTGCTTCAGGAAAATCCTCTACTCTTCTGAGAATGCTTTACTAGATGCTGGAACATTGCTGTGAGGATTGAATTGTTTTCAACCATAAAAACATTATTGAATCAGGTAATGATGCAGGATGATCAGCTCTGGATCACAAACATCACTCCAACTCATCCCAAAGTTATTCAGTGGTGCTCCATCACTCTATATTTAAAAAAAAGATTCAACAATTTTGCTTTTACAACTAATCCGGTTGCCTTAAAATGCAGAGTACATTCAATTAGAAGTAATACATTTGCAGCATGCAAAACACTGATTACTGTACTGTGTACCTTGCTTTAAGTTCAAACTTAAGTACAGATATTTTTTATAGAGCAAAGAAAGGTTCTTTAGTCAACTGAGAGTTTCTTTTATGCCATCAGTCCAGCCCTACTGTATTAACACTGTAACCGTTTGTGTAATTTTCTGATCTGCCTTCATTACAGCTGTTCCCAATACACTGTCATATTTTTCCCAACTCTGCCAGCTTTATTTTTAAGAGTTTAGCATTTCTTTCATAACAACTGTAGTGTTCTTTTGAGTTAAAATATCTAATCCTTGCAGAATTTGTGATTCTTATGAAGCAGCTTCAACATAAGAGCTAATTACTGTCAGCCACAGGCAGTGAGGTGGAACAGCTGTCCCGCCTGTCAGAACTTAGCATTACTGATTACTCTCTAGCTTTGACAGGCTGAGCCACCACGGCCATTTCGGGCCATTAAACTCTCATCACCCCCACTGAGGTGGGAGGCCATAGGAGGTAGAATGTACTGGAAGGAAAAATGCAATGTACCCTTGGGATCTACCACCTCAGCACTGTTTTTTTCTCAGGGCTTTCCTCCATGTTTTGCCCTTTTTCTCAGAAACTGGCTAACTTGATGCTTGTCACTCTTAGGACATGTCAAAAAGTAGAGACTAAAAGTTTCATGGACAAGGAGGAGGGAGTCCGCTCAAGTTGTCTTGCAAATGGAAGTGATCATCACATCTGCTTACATGCGTGCATGCACGCACACACACACACACACACACACACACAAACACAAACACACTCTCCCAATCCATCTTAGTCCTATTTGCACAACACACATTATACATGTACCTAACGGCCTAGTTGTACAAATAAACTTTCTCTCTTTCACACACATGCACACACATGCATACACACACACGCATACACTCATACATGCTCACTACCTTGCTATTCCAGACCGGTATTTCAATTGCACAGAGTTCTTTCCCTGATTGACACTTTCCTCATCAGAAAAGACGGGTGCAGCCTATTGAAATACTTACTATAAATTATTCAGCCTCTACCTCTCTTTCACTCTTTCTCCAATAACCAGGCTGAGTTTGAGGTTGACGGCCATTCCATCGCATCAAGTGCTCATTGCTTTATCCCCTCTCCGTTATTCATCTATCCATCCACCCGTCTGTCTGCCCATCTGTCCCTCCATCTATCCATCCATCCATCTATCAGTCTCCTTCTTTTTTCTCCCACAGGTTTAGGGTTTGCCTTTCAAATTCTCTGTCTAGAGCTGATGGTCAAAGTCCATTACCTCCTGCTTACTTCATGTCCTCAGCTACGCTGCCTATATGAATGAAGTAGAGAGAGTCAATGAGGCAAAGCCAGTCCATTCTGTAAAAGCATTGTAAGGACATGGTCCAAGTAGCAACACTGTTAATCACATTCATCAGAAGTAAATTGCGTTTTGTTGCTGTCATATCAAATCTCATTCGTACATTTTCTTTTATACAGTTTGAAATAAACAGCTATCTTTTACATTGTGTGAACAATTAATAATGAGTTGACCGATATAAATGATCCAAAATTCATTTCAATAGAATTTCATTTTATTTGGAAATAACCTTTTGAAGTTTTGTTACAACCGCAATAGTGATTTTACTTCTTATGGACTTTTTCTCTACCCCAATACTGTCTGTTGATAGCCAAATAATTTTTCCATTATTTCATAATGTAATATATAAAATATTGTTTAGGTTATATTATTATCTTATATACCTTTCAGGTGTTTCTTCTTGCCACTTGCTTAGTAACAAATTCTCTTCTTCTCATAGTGCATCCTGCAATGCATCCACAGCCATGTGTTTAAAAAAAAAAAAAACATTCATTTGATCACGTTGACCAGTCTGTGGCTACACAGCCCCTTTCATAGCAAGTGATGCATTGTCAATTCTGACACCTTTCTATAATAGCCTGCATCAACTTTCTCAGTGATTTGTGCTATAGTAGCTCTTCTGTGGGATCAGACCAGCTGGGGCAGCTGGTTAACCAGTCATCCTTCCCTGGACCACTTCTAGTAGAAATTGCTGCATACTGGGAACAGCTACAAGACCCGCCATTTTGAAAATGTTCTGACCCAGTCATTTAGCCATCACAGTCCTTGTCAAATCTCTCAGATACTTACACTAGTCCATTTATTTCTGTTTTCAACACATCGGTGTCAAGAACTGACTGCTCACAATATCCCTCACAGACTGATTTTCAGTGGTTGTCAGTGGTTTTAAGAAAGAAAGAAAGAGAAAGGGGAAAGGAGAGAGATGAGAGAGAGAGAGATAAAAAGGAGAAGTGAGTTAAAAGAAAGGTAGAAAAAGAGTTAGAAGAGAGAGAAAGAAAGAGAGAGAGACAGAGATAGAGAAAGAGACCTCCTTGGCACTCATTGTGTCAGTCTGGACTACTACACTAATCACAGCAACAATATATTTGTTATTCTTGACAGCACTTTAATGCAACAGTAGTTTAATTCAAAACCTTCTCATACTTCCACTGTAGACAGATTAACATTTAAAAGGCTTCTATGCTATAATCATGAATTTCAGAGCATTTCTTCACTTCATGCGTAAACGAATTGTTTTAGAGATCTGAAGATTCACATGAAACTGAGACTGCTATGTGTCTTCTACTCTTCGTACATGAAACCACGCTCCTCCTGCATACCTTTACAACACACACGACTGCCACAGGACATTTAGAGACTCAGTCAGTTACTGTCACACACAGATGCACACAGCCACAGCCACACACACGTACACACACAAACCTCAGTGCGTCATAAAAGCGACACCCTGCCTTTGATTTGTACATCTAAATATATCCATGCTTTCCAAACATGATTTTATGTGGCTAAAATCACACAGAAAAGTCTTTTTGGTCATCCTGAAATTCAAATTTCACATGACTCTCTCTGCATGTTTGCCTATGGGCTTCAGAGCCTTCAGGACTAAATATGTACATCACAGGATTAGTTTTTGAGGTAACCCCCAACACCCCCACCCCCACCAACACCACCACACACTTCAGTACAAACAGCCACAGCTGGAAAGGTCTAAGATTATAACCAAATAACTGCAGCTTGGCACTCAGACTGGCTAAAAGGATTTCAGGCCTGTCTGGGATATGAGTAAAGCTCTAAAAACACTCTGCTGAAACACCTCCACTAACAGTTTGCATTCTGGTCGTTTGGACTTTTGGGTTATTTTTTATCATGGCTGTCATAACAAAACCTTTGAACTCTGAAATGATAACTACACAAGAGAAACAGAAAAACAATCCTAAATTTGATGAATATTGTTTCAGTAACACTAGATTTCAGGTGCATAGTTACTGTTCATTAAAAAATAATAACAATAAACAAATAAAAAGTAAATAAATAAAATAAAAACATATTAAAAAAACTGTATGCAATTACAAGGTTTTGACATGAATGCTTGTGCTGTCTTGCTATTTTCTTGCTATTGTCTCATGGTTTTTAATGATAAAACTAAATAAATGATAAAAAGCACATAAAATAAATAAAGAAAAAATGAAGAAACAAGGTTTATCATGACTGCAACAAAATATTTTATTTGGAAGTTCTCTCTAACTTCAATTTTAACAGAATTAATTTTACTTGAAAACTTATTTAAAGGTGTTTAATGTGCCCACAGTGAGACTCTGTAGAGTGTGTCCTCTTCTGTCTGAGTGAGGGGAGAAAGACTGTTAGAACTGTACGTCTGTGAGTGTGTGTGAGTGTGTGTGAGGGGCTAATGAAGAGGGACAGCTATGGCATCCAGAGTCTGCCCAGCGTCAAAGAGAATTAGGCCGAAGTTTCACACACACACACACACACACACACACACCTCACACACCCTGACAACAGCTCACACACAGTCATACACTCAAAAATGGGCTCACACTGCCATGAGCAAATGAATCTGTCACTCCTCACAGTTTAAAAGTCTGTCTCTCCTATCTCTCCTATCTCTATATATTTCTCTCTCTAACTCTCACTTTTTATAGTCCCTTTTTCCTTTATCCATCTCACCTGTCTCTTTTCTCTTTCTCTCCTTTATCTTTCTCCCTTCACTTTCTTTCTTTCTTTCTTTTTCTCTCTCTTTTTCTCATTCTCCTTCCTTACTCCATATAACATTTCTTTCTTTCCCTTCTCTCTCTCTCTCTCTCTCTCGCTCTATCTTTTTAGTTCACATTCTCTCTTCCTGTATTTTATCTTCAGTCTTTCTCTTTGTATATTTTTTACTTTTAGTTTACTCTTTAATACATTTTCTCTCTTTCTTTCTTTTTTCTTCACTCTTTGTGTAGGCTACATTTTACTTTTAGTTTATTCTTTAATATTGGTGGCTTGTATGCTGCTCCAAATTTTTGTGAGTTAGAAATATTTCAGTGGTAACTGAATAATATTTTCATTAAATAAAAAACTAAATTATAGGCCAAGAATGAACTGGTGTTAAAGCTGGAGGTTAAAGAGTGAGCCTGAATTTTAGTATTTCAGTCCCTCGTAATGAAACTCCATTGACTGAACGAAAAGCTGACAGAGTACAGAGTGACTGTTGTTGTCCAGGACAATCAGCGAGAACAGGAATGCCTACTGGGCAGCTTGTGGCGAATAAAGCGTTTGATGAAGAGGATGCAGTGTGAAGAATCTCAGTGATGGTTACTCTTGAGCATCATTGGACATCTCAGCGCTTTGTCTCTCTCGTCAGCAGCTCTGAGTTGATGGGTTGGGTTTGTGGTGCTGTTGTTTTTAATTTCGCCTTCATTAGGCCTCACGTTAATTACCAATCTCATGGTCCACAGCCATGCGCTCGCGCTCTTCTCTCTAATGAGACGGAAATGAGACAAACAGCTGGGATTTATGGCTCGCTGGATGCTCACGCCATGAGAAAAAAATGCAAACACACTCCAAAGACGAAAACAAACACTCATTTGTTTGTGTTGTACATCAAGATTAATTAGACACAAACGTGCTGAAGAAAAATGAACAGAAATCCATTTTCACACTTATTTATAAACAACAGTAAACAGCAAGAGGGAAATAAACAATCAACAACACACATACTAACACAAATTCACAAATGCGCTCCCACAAACAAACTTGCACATACATAAACACACATACATACACAAAGCACCACTTCATTTATAAGCAACAATAAACAATCAAAAAGAAAACACACACACAAATGCACTCACACATTCGCACACACACAAACACAGAAACACCCACACACACACACACACACACACACACACACACACACACACACACACACACACACACACACGTTAAGAGTGCTTACAGAGCAAAACCCACCCAAGGGCCTGGCAGACGCACCCTCAGCCAACATCAAATAGAACTGCTTCTCTTCCTCTCTTGTTCTCTCCATCAGCCTCAGGGGAACTCTACAATTAATGACCATGCTGATGACCGTTTCAGAGAGTGAGAGGGTGTGTGTATATGGTGGGGGGGAAGTGGTGTTGCAATCAAAGGGTGTGTGTGAATCGCTGAGGGAGGCAGCTTGTGGCTCAGGTGAGCGGGCGGCCTGTCTCAGTGGGCTGTGGGTAAAGACCCGACGCAGCTTTTTCAGGCCCGTGTTTCAGCACAAAGTGAGCTGCGCTGGGCCTCACCATCAGCAGCTTTCCTTGCCGCTCCAGCACCACAGACAGCTCCTGTACAGCAGAAAGCTCCAGCACCACGGACAGTTCCGGATGAAAATTCAGCGTTAGATCACAGCCCGCATATATTACTCTCATTCCCTTCTAATGTTCTCTCCTTGACTTCTTGGACAGGTAGCTTTACATACCATATAGCAACATTACAGCTCTAGGCTCATTCAACTTGTGATAAAAGGCTGTAAAGCTGTCAACACATACATACACACTTCACACAAACTGCTGGCACCTCCATGGCCTCCAGGGCCAGTAGCTTCCTGTCTTTCTTTCCCTTGCTTTCTTGTCCTTAGTTAAGATCACATCTGATGCCTTTCATCAAGAGTCATCAAAGGTTTCATTGACATCAGCACTTCAGCTCATGCTTTCAGTGTACAGTACGAGGGTGAGGTTATTTGTTTGCCTCCATGGTGCAACGAGGGGGTGTGTGTTCAGCTAAATAACCTTGCTGACACAAGGTCTGTCCAGCAACAATCAAAACCACTGAGTTCCACTCAAGTCCACGTTTACTCCTTAATTTCACTACAGAAACCCTACAGAGAGAGTGTTGAAATAAAAGAAGAACCATCACTGCAAATTCAGCACTAACTTAATCTAACTCTAACTTAACCCAGCTTCTCATCAGTGCAGTCATACCAGAGCCTCACTTCTTCTAAAGGGTACATTTAAAGAAGAAAGAAAAAATAATAATAAGATTTTATTCCAAGTAATTTTGGACCATTTCTATTGGTCCATTCATTATGAAATATTAATACAGCATAAAGTTTAGGCTCAAACAAACAAACAAACAAACAAACAAATACTATTACAAGAATGAAGTTTCCACGAGTGAAAATGAGAGTTGTTTTATTAATTTAAAGTAATTTACATTATTTTACTATAATTTTGGAATGGCATATTTGTTTCTTTAATGCATGGAACTGATGAGATGCTCTGTTTTTCTGTAAATAAATTTTTTTCTGTTGTGTTAACTTGCTCTTACTCCTAAGTTTTAAGAGTGTTTTTTTAAAAAAATGAAACAGAAACTGTTAAAAAGTTGAAACGGCATTGAGTGGGATTCTTTCCTTCCATCATTCAGAAATAAGGGACAGATGTAAAGAATTATGACAGTCCTTCGAAAGGCAGTAACAGAAAAGGATAAAAAATATCTGAGCGGCACAAACTGTAATCGCTAAATAAAGATACTGAGAAAGAAATAAAACAAGATTTAATATTCAGTGTGTACATATAATAAACAAATCTTTACAATACTCCTATGCAGGCACATTCTACAGGGTCAGGGTTGAAGGAGCTGGGCAAATATTACAGCACATACAAGCCTGACTGTGTTTAGTATGTCATTTTGATGGTAGATTTTTTTTTTCTTTTCATCAATTCACCCTATACATTTATCAATATTTTTCACCATGACAGATTCATAAATATAGCAGGTTCATATATTAATTTCTGTACAGATGTGACTTATTGATGTATTTGTTAATATCTCAAAGATAGTTCATCTTCATGAATGTCATGGCTAAAGACCTTGCGATGCTATCACTATGGACACTATGGCTGTTGAATATTAGACATGGAGGGTGAATCTGATCCTAAAACACAACACACAAAGACCACATAAAGAAAGACAGCATGAGATATTCAGACTTTATATTATGTAGCCTATTATCCATATACCTACTGTTTTTCAAGAAAGCTAAAGATAAGTATAAATAAAAGACTAAATCAGTAGTTTTTATCTTTCATAACATTAACATAACTCCATTACTGAATACATTATACATTTAGAATGGCATTCAGTATTCAGTATTCAGCCATCTGTCCAGTACTGTTCATAATTATAACTGGCTTTAACACTTTCACTGTCAGAGACAGAAGCTATGAGAAGGTATGTTTTAGCACCACCCAGCTTAATTTATCCATGCTACTTAGATTAATTTATCCATGCTACTACCACAGATTAATGTAATCAAATATCATGTAATTATTAATCAGATAATGGGTCATAAAAATTCTCGTCATCTGGCAGTGATGGTGAATATTTGCTCTCTGCCATGTACAGTTCCAGGCACTGTAACCTTCATGTCACAGCTAATTACAGCATATGAGAACTAATGAATGCTTATGGATTCTTTTAAAGGCTCATATTAATATTAATGTCCAGTCGTATGTGCTGAAAGGCACTTTTGCGAATCTATTCATGACAAGTTAAATATGTTTACATATGTTCACCTCAGGGATATTATTTGACCGAACAAAAGGATTTTGAGAAATGAAAGGTCGGCTATTGAGCCAACAGATCAGATCAGCCATTATTATTAGGGGGATAAAACTAATTTGTCTCCTGATTTTTTTATTAATCAACTGGACTGCATGTCCAAGAGCATGAAGAGAGGAAAACAGAAAAATCTACAATCCAAATAAAAAAACAATCAAGATGACATATAGTAAAATGTCTTAATCAGCATTTTCTGAAGCTATATTTTAATTTTTAGCAGTTTGTTAAATAATCTAGGGAAATAGCCATATCCATTTATTGAAAGAAACATCAAAAATGTAGTATTAAATACCTGTGCTGTAGCCAGATATTCATGTTATGGGGAGGCATGTACAGGTTACTGGGACAGCAAGTAAGCAATTCCCTAGAGACATCACTAGAGAGAGAATGACAACCACTATGTCATTAAAATTACAATTTTAAACCCAGCGCACAATAGCTGATTTTGCATGTAACTGTCTAGTTACTTTAATGGGCCTAATTAACCAGAGTCCTACCTTTTACAGCACTATGAATATAGGTAATGGAGTGAATGTTTGCAGACTGCAAGTTTCTTATAATTTCTTCACTACTTTCATCTACTTTCTTTGTCATAGCCAATCTTTACTTTATTATTACTTTACAACTTTACTAAGTAGATAAGGAACTAGCTCAGCTCCTACAGTCTAGAGAAACAGCAGAGTAGGGTGATGCTGTGATTATACTGCCATGTAAACATTGGGGGTGAAGAGTCTTCACGGTCACTTGAATTTTTTTATAGCTGCTAAAATAACAGCAGGATAGAGTAACCTGCTTCTGTAGGATTGATCTCTACTCACTTACAAAATTCAAATTTGTACAATTTATGAATTAATTTTGATTGCTTTCCTATGTGGGTATTAGTAAACTGGGGGGGAGAAATTTCCCTTTTTTGGTGTGTGTGTGTGTGGGGGGGTGGGGGGGGGGGGGGATATCGGCAGCAGATGTGGTCTGCCTTGGTGAATTTTATGATTTCAAACGCATAAATCATTTCAGTTTCCTCTTACTTATTTAGATTAGTATGTGATTTCTGTATGCATCAAAAGTCATCCCTCAAAAAGTATTGTAATGAACTGGTAAAAACATGTGCCCAATGTCACATTTCACTTTACTTTTTGACCCAGTGACCTTCTCTTCAGTGCTAGCAGCAGAAGTGGTGAGTCGGTCATGTCTTTGTATGAGAGACAAAATCACTTACACATGTCAGTTCAGATTTATGATAACACAAGAGAGAGAAGAGAAGAAACCGGGGAAGAAAAGAGTGACAGGAGCAAAAAATGTATGCATGAATAATTCATTAATTGGCCAGTGTGATTCAGTCTTTGACTCTCTCATCGCTATCTTTCCTACAAGAAAGCATACATGAGGGAGAGAGTTAGGGAAAGATTAATGAATGTACACTCTTGTGCATTGGGGATATGCTGCTGTACTCATTAGCAAAGGCCGAAAGGGGATTAATTGTTTGGATGCTTCTGTGAGTTAATACTCTAGTGTCTGATAATTGAAAATGAACATTGGATTATCATTCGCTTTGGCAGGCCAATGATCTTTCTTTCTCTCTTTTTCTCTCTCTCTCTCT
>JBBPCX010000114.1:14105454-14117485 GCA_037974365.1 Hydrocynus forskahlii
CTCTATATATATATATATATATATATATATATATATACGTAAAGCATTAAACATTAAAACCATAACATTAAAACCACCTCGAGCAATGGACTCTACAAGACCTCTGAAAGTGTGCTGTGGGATTTGGCAGCCGATCCGTTATGTGCTGTGAGGTGGGTGAGGCCTCCACGGATTGGACTTGTTTGTCCAGTACAAAGATGTGTGGTCATATTGAGATATAGTGAATTAGGAGGTCAAGTCAACAACTTGAACATGTTTTTCAAACCATTCCTGAACATTTTTTGTGGGATATTAGAGCACATTATCCTGCTGGAAGAGACCGCTGGCATTACAAAATACTGTCATTGTGAAGGGGTGTACATGGTCTGCATCAGGTGATATGTGTCAAAGTCATACACACGCACCCAGTCGTGCACATAATATTAAAAAGCATGATTCATCAGACATGGCCACCTTCTTCAATTGCTCCATGGTCCAGCTCTGATGCTCATGTGCCCATTGTAGGCAACAATTTACAGCATGGGCACTCTGACCAGTCTGTAACTATGCAACCTCATACATAAAAAAATGCGATGCACCATGTGTTCTGACATCTTTCTGTCGTAGCCAGTATTTTTTACTTTTTCAGCAATTCTTCTGCGTGATCGGGATCTTCACTCCCCACATGCATTAGTGAACCTTGGGTGTCTATGACTTCCTTGCACCACTGCATACTGGGAACAGCCCACAACACCTGCTGTTTTTGGAGATGCTGACCCAGTCATCTAGTCATCACAGTTTGGTCAGTCATTTGTCAGTCACTGTATGAAAATCTGTAGTGATGATTAGTTTTTCTTCTTGCTGTCTTCCTTTTCTTTCCTTTCTTTCTTTCACGTATGACTACCTCAGATTAATTCATTCACATAATTTAACCATATATTTACACATTTTAGCTAAGAAAATGAGAAAGAATAGCAAATGAGTGTATTTGTGTGTGTGTGTGTGTGTGTGTGTGTGTGTGTGTGTGTGTGCGTGCATGTGTGTACGTGCATGTGTGTATGTGTGTGTGTATCCATGCCAGAGGGCTTCTGCTTGGCGCTGGAGGAGTGTTAAAGATGAACGACACATCATTCTTGAATTTCATGTGATAGACCCCTGACTGGGCGTTCTAACAGCCCCCCACAACAAGCTTACACCCACACTCTCACCCACCTACCCACTCTCACACACACACTGAAAAGATTCCTGAGCATATTCATTAAATATTTAATCATCTGTGGTGTGACCTGCCTCATACCTGCAGTGGAGCATTTATGTTACTGCATTGCAGTATAAGGAATTAGAGCAGTTTTGTGTATAAAAACTGAATTTTATTAATTAGCAGTATTTACAGTATTATTTATTTGTACACTGTCACTGCCTTACGTAAAAACATTGTTTACCAAAACAATTAACCTCAGAGTAGAAAGAAAATATTATGCTGAATTTAAAAGGTGTACAGTTTCTTTTGGTTAATTTATTATGTTTGTAGAATATTTTTTAAAAATGTTATTGAAAAGTTAGTAAAACTATATAACTAGGATTTTTAAGACAGAAAAGATATGTTTAAAACCCAATCACTTTCTTTTAAAAAGTAGTGTTTTGATTAAGGAAGAGATAATATTATATGTCATACTGTATATTTCAGAACACTGTTTAGATACTGAGAAGGATGTGGCTGCAGGTTGGGGTTTTTTTTGTTTTTTTTGATCAAGTAGATGCTCACCAGATTCCACCTGTTTTATCAGTTTGTCACAGTTTAAAGTGTAAAAGTTTGCCCCCCATACATTCAATATATCAGGTGACCACTGTGCTATGGACCTTATTAGTCTTTTTTCAGTCGCTTAAAGACTAAAACCAAAAGTGTCCCACAGTGAAAAATGACACTCAAGGAGCAAAAATATTAGCCCAGATTTGTACAACCATAAGCACACTGCCAGCCTTACACTTTTTGAAAAAGACTAAATACAGTGATTTGCTAAACACTTAGATACAGAATATATAATATATAAGAGAAAGAGGGAGAGGGAGGATAAGGGGGGTCCATGGAGGAAGAAAAGGAGGTGAAAGAGGCAGAGTCTAAGATACATGAGCAGTGTGAAGGGACGGTACGTTGCTTAAGGGTATCTTAGTGTTACTACTAGCAGTCCTGGGATTTGAACCCATGACCTTCTGATTGCACGGACAATTCACTAACCACTCGGGCACCAACTGCCTATAATCCAACTAACTGTCATTTTAACTGTACTGGATACAGTAATTTTTGCTTTTGTCTCTCAAAATGTGGTTGCTGAGCTCGCAGAGGTAGTAGTATGAAAACTGGGATATGTTCTGAACAACTTTTGTTTTGATGTTCAGTATTGAGTGAACAGTATTGTCTTGAGAATATGAAAAGGAATATAGTGAATAAATATTTCCATCAGAACTGGTTTCATGTAGTGTTCGGTGAATTTGTTATTCTACTTTCTCTGTACACTTCAGTCATTAGGAAATTAGAAATGCTGAAATTGTTTTAGGTTGAGCACAGTAGAGAGTAACACATTCAAACAGAATAAGATAATAAGACATATGTATGTGCAAAATAACAACAAAATAGTACTTTTAGAAATAATTGTAAAGTGTCTAATTTGGCAAAAGATCTCAAGTGTTTTGCTATTTGAGTGTGTCGTTGTGATAACTGTGAGTAGTGTTTGCATATGCTCAAAAAAAGAAACAACACAAGAAAACAACAACAAAAAACTGTATGTCCTGCACAGACTTACTGTAACAGGCACTTGAAATGCTAAAAGTACCATTTCAGAGATTACCCTGTGAATAAGCCAGTTTTTATCCCTTACACTATAGGCTTATGATTCAGTTATTAATCTTAAGGCTTAGTATCCAATATGTTCCATTAATTATTCTGTAACCACTAAGATTCCAATGTAATCCTTATTCAGTAAGGAGTGATTTATATTAGCATAGGTCATTTCACACGGAAATTACATCTAAGCAAAGCTGCAAGGTGCTACTTTCCTATTTTAACCATTCAGTTGAGTTCTAACTGTATGCTACAGCTGCTCTAAGATGACCCTTTGCTTTGTTCACTTTCTCTTCCTCTTGTGTGTGTGTGTGTGTGTGTGTGTGTGTGTGTGTATGTGTACCTGCTGTACGTCATAGTGATGCAGGGCTGTTTTTCTCTATAGCAAAAATGTAGTCATAAAATTTTAATAGACCTGATGCTTTTGGAGAACCGCACCATAAAATAAATCTGTTTGTCAATCAGCTCCTTCAGCCTGATGCTCCAATACACACATGTTCATGCAGAGCCACAGGGTCTATGTTATGTTTCTGCACAGTGATTAAATATTTAAATGTTGAAGAAGAAAGAATGTACTACACACAACTATGCGCACACACACATTCACACGTTATGGATTTAATCACCAAACACATTATTCATATTTGCATGACAACTTTCCAGCCTCTCGTTATCCTTTTAGAAATAAGTTGGCTGTTTTTATTACTATGCCTTTAAGACTGAAATATGAAAATGTCCCCTTTTCTGATTGACTCCCACATATTGGGCATCATTCATTTTTCAGTCATTTTTTATTTTGTTACTAAATATTCTTTCGACATATGTAAAATGTGGTACCTGTTTAAAAATAATAGATGGTAAGCATAATTAAAACTGAATACACGGGCCAGTCACAGTTCATGGCCATTCAGCTTCCCTTTATATGTTATAGAACAGTCTTAATAGCTGCCTAAAATGTTTGCAAAGTATGGAGGGGGGTGGGTTGTAAGTGAGGGTGGGGTTTGTAGATTACAAGTGGACTTTATACTTGCAATGAAATCTTGATTTTTTTATGAAGAGAGAAAGTGTGTGTGTGTGTGTGTGTGTGTGTGTGTGTGTGTGTGTGTGTGTGTGTGTGTGTGTGTTTGTGTGCATTTGTGAGTGACACCAATGTATCTGTCCATCTGTTCTGTCTTTATTGTTACAGCTGCTCCTTTACCTTCTGTTAGAATTCTCCCTCACTGGTGTTGAGCAGTCTCTCCCTGGTGACAGGAAGCACGCACCTCTCTCAGTGAGATTCACCTGACCAAACACACACACACACACACACACACACACACACACAGACTAACACACACATACATGCATAATGGCAAGGAGGATGATTTAGGGTAAGAAAAGACAAGTATTTATATTCTAACCTAACTAAACACTAAAGTTTAAAGATGTCAAGACAGTTTGGCATTTCAGCACCACGGACAGTACTGCTTCAGCTGTGCACCCATTATAAACTCAAGATATTCATTAGATCATTATAAAAACGTTCTCATTCCATTATTATTTTTTACTTTTGTACACCACTTGAAAAAAATTACCCTTTTCATTACGGTACTATTGCAGGTACATGTACAAACTAAAACTAAAGAAGTTTTCTTGAAATATATTTTTACACATTAAAAATGACATGGCAGCTGTTTGCACTAAAAGCATGGCTGCAGCTCTCTTCTTTATCTGTTTCTTTTAAGAGTACTGTTGATCACATCACATTACATATATTCATAAACCTTGGCCTTTTAATACTTCATTTATTTATTTATTTCACTTTTGGAACGAACCTTCATGTCCCAAATGTTCATGTGCCCATTTTCATTTTTTCATTTCATGATGAACAGACCAATAGAAATGGCTGACAAAAATGACTATGAATAAAATTTAATTACATAAACTTTAATTAAAAATAAGATTTTTTAATACTATAATTTTCCTTGCACTTTGTGCCTGCACCAATAAATGTGATATTAGATGTACTGTAAAAACAAACTGATCTGGTTTACAGTTACTCAAGAATCTAATTGACTAAGCAATATATATTGATTATACATACAGCACACAGTGACCTATCCTGCATCCAGACTTCTCCAGCCTCATCCTCACTTTCCCCACACATATACAAACTAAACAACAAGTAACAGGGGTCACTCCCCAGGGTGAAAGTATGTGGGAGGCAGTATCACCTCTGCGGCCTTGTGTTAGCAGCTCATCCATTGTCCGGCATATATGTCAGAGGACAACGTCCTGCAGTCCTATCTGAGTCCTGCAGTCCTATCTATTGCATGTCTTTTTTCTTAACAGCCATCTGTTATACATTTATCCATCTATCATTTCTTCTCCTCCATCAATCATCTTAAGCACAAATAATTCCAATATTCTGCTTTACTTATTTCCGATCACTAGTGCATCTTCCCTGTTGGCAAAAATAAATATCCTTACCCGTTGTAACAAAGCCTTCCATCTTTAAAATTGTATTTTTAAAGGCGAATTGAATAACATTTTTAACTTTATTTACATTAATGTAGCAAGAATTTAGCTATGTTGGAGCACTTTAATGGGTTAATTTGACATAAGATGTCGCAAAGTAAATGGGGTGGCATTTCCAAGTGGTGTGAAAGGCATTTTTAAAGGGAAAAAATTTAAGTGTTGAAAGGTTTTGAGATAACAGTGACAATACATTGACCCCCACGGCCACCAGGTTCTCCGTATGAGTCTGCTGTGTTTGATGTCCTTTGATTTAGCATGCATGAATGGTAATGTATTTGAATTTATGTACTCCTTTTTTGCATCTTTGACATGTTTATAATAAGGTCTGACAAAAAAAAGACAAAGCTCACCACCCTTACTTGTATCACAATCTTGGATGGTGTTTCAAACGACATTCCACAGGGATGCTGGAGATTTATTTGGCTCATCAGGGCCACTCGGCTCCCCATCTCTGGGCCAGGATCTGTTGGTTCCTGGGGAATTCCATATGACAGGCCTGATGAATTCCTGCTTTCCTTCTTTTCCCAGAGTACTTTGCCAGTCCTTCTCACCACATGTCTCTGCTGGAATGAAGGAGAAGGTGTGAGTAGGATGGGTGTGACACAGACTCTTTTTATTAATATTCCTATTTTCATGATTCCTGCAGTGAATTTTTCCAGTACAAATACCTCCAGTTTTCGGGACCTGTTTGAGATTTCTATACAGGATGGTCCTCTCTGTCTTTGTAACGCTTTTAGCTGAAGTCAAAGACAATTTAGTTTATTCTTTACACTTCCTGGAGAAGATAAAGTCACTTAGCACTTTTGATTACCATTATTTGCACTTAAAAAGTTACAATGTAAGGTTACATAGTTGTGCAAAGTGGCCTGCTTCAGCAACTACAAATTCAACTACAAATGTTATAAAAGCACATAAGTAAGCAATGATTTGGGGGAGAAGGAAGAGAGATTGAAAACATGTGTGAGTGAGTGAGTGAGCTTGGATTTGATATTTGCTCTTAAATCTTAATAAAGTTGACATACATATTTCAGAGGCACAAACAAAGCCAGGTGAGGCTGGGTGGGGCCATGATTAATTCATAATAGACTATCTGACAGGGGCAGGGGCTACAGAGACTTCTACTCTATGCGTGAGTATACAAATGTGGTGTTAACTCCTCAGTCTCAACAGTCTTTGTATCTGTAGAAGACTGTTCAGAGTCCGTTAGATGTGTTCATTGTGAGTCTGCGATGATCACTCTGCACAAACTCTTGGATAGGGAACCCAACCTGCTTTCACAGGTATGTGATGGGAACAGACACAACAACCAGGGTACAAATAGTTCTGGGTTCAAGTTAGTGACTGTGCTCTGCAGTTCTGAACACTGGAAAAGCATCCCGTGTGGGTGGGTGGTTGTTAGGAGTTCCATGACTAATGATTTTCACTAGTTGATTAAAGCATGTTCCTCATGTTCTGGGTATCAGTAAAGAGCTGCTATACTGCTATGATGCCGCATTTGGAAGAATGAGACGTTCATTATAGCAAACTTTTTGTTCTATTTCAGTTTTATGCTCTGTTCACAAAGTTACACAGACTGCCAGATGTAAAGTACATGTTAAAATACCTGCATATTTCAGAGTCTACCATTTCTCAGCTAATAGCAAAAGTTAAAATCAGACTACGCCTGCTCTCATTTCTCCAAGTTTGTTGTTTATTCTTCATTTTTGATGTAACCCTGAACTTTTTCTCAGCATTTTGTTTTACTGTCAATAAAGCGAGCACTTACATCATTTCACGTCTAGCCTTACAAGTGTGTCAGGAAAGAAATCTTGATATATTCATTCATCCACTTAGAAAACATGGCTATAAACCACAGACACACTTCTCGTTTATTGCAGCTCTGTATGAATGACAAGCCATCTTCTAACATACACATGGGAGCTGTACTAATAATGGTTTGCATGTTTTATGTGTTGTGATGTCAGGAAATGGACGAGCTCCCTTATGTCCAAAGCTGTCTCACACACACACATGACAAATTACAAATTGTTTGGCTGCCTCCAGGGAAAGGGATTGAATGGTAAACATAAAAAACAAGAAAGTGAGAGAACATACCTGACAAGTGCTTAAAGAGCTGCTAAAAAATCTTGACTTTGAGGGTGTAAAAGAGAGAAACAGAAAAAAAAACTTTTATTGTTTTATGATTTTAATACAAGTTTATGTGAAAAGTGTCAGGCAATCAATAAATTCAAATACCATGTTTTCAGTTACAATTTGAAGAAACATTATTTGGCAAATGGCCTGTTCCATTTAAAATCTGCAATAAAATTTCATAAGGCCAATATCTGGATGGTGATAATCTGGTAGACATTCAAGAAAAAATGCTGCTGGAAGTTGAATGTGTCAGTCAGTTACACCTGGTAACATATGTGGTGGTCTGCAAAAACCCACAGAATATCACTGTTGTACTGACATCCCAACTGTCAAAAATTAGGTTTTGCAACATTTTCATTGTTTTTCCCTTCTCAAGCATTCAATCATTCAAGATTATTTATTTATACAGGTACAACACACAGTGTTGTTAGAATATAAACAGTAATGTAAATAAAACAATGAATATGATATGACATATAACAGTGAATATGACAGTGGATATGATGAGTATGATGAGTTGCTAAACCAGTCCCTTAAGATACTGCTATGCGGTGGGGGGCATGTTCTGATTCAGGACTCGAATGGCCTGCGGATAGAAGCTCCTCTTGAGTCTCTCTGTTTCGGCCATGATAGTGCGGAGACTTCTTCATGATTGCAGAAGCTGACACAGTCCAACTGGGGTGGGATGAGTCCTTTAATATCCAAGCTGCTCTGGACCTACATCTCCTGGTATAAATGTCCTGTAGGGAAGGGAGAACAGACCTACAGCAGCATTCTGCTGCACGGATCACTCTCTGAACAGCTTTTCATGTCCTGATCACAGCAATTCCCATACCAGGATGTGATGTTCTGTGTTAGGCCTAGCCTTTTTGGACTGGATCAGAATGTGAGCAGTCCGTGTCAGAACTGAGGAGATGTGGACACCAAGATACTTGAAGGACAGTACCCTCTCCACTGCAGCTCCGTTGATAACGAGGGGCTTGTAGTCTCACTGCTGTCTCTTTCTGAAGTCCACCACCAGCTCTTTGGTCTTGCAGAAGTTCAGCTGGAGGCGGTTGTCCTGACACCACAATGCCAGGTTCCCCACCTCGTCCATGTAGGCCATTTCATCACTGTTGGAGATGAGGCCCAAGACCACTGTGTCATCAGCAAACTTCACAATGGTGTTGGAACCATGAGTGGCCACACAGTCAGAAGTGTAGAGGGAGTACAGCAGTGGCGAGAGTACGGACTCCCGTGGCGCTCTTGTGTGATGCTGTCAGAGATGCACTTACCCACCCTCACCACCTGTGATCTGCCAGTGACACAACACCAATGCACACAGATCTGTTGGGTCGGTAGGTGAACTGGAGCAGGTCTGTGATGCTTGAGATGGGGGAGATGATGTTCTTCAGTAGCCTCTCAAACACCTTTATTACCACCAAAGTCAGTGCAACCGGCTTTTTGCTTCTGGAATGTAATTGTGTGTGTGTGTGTGTGTGTGTGTGACACAGCATAGCAGGATACGTAAAAAAGTAATGTTTGTGAGTGTGCATTTAGAAACATAAGAAAATTTCCCTAAAATTCAAACAAATCACCATTTGAAGCATTTCTGCAGGTCAACACACAAGCGTGTTCCATCAGTGTGATCGCTATAGTAAAGGAAGTAAAATGAAAGACAGCACTGTGTAAACCTATTTTATTCATGTGCAACCAACAGATATACTCGTATAATTTTCTCAATGTGTGTGCTTTGTGGGCTTGAACTGGCCTGTGCTCCTAAAAGTTAATGAAGGTGACCTGGTGGTGTGACCTGGTGGCCATTCCGGGTCCACTTTGGCACCAAAGTGTGTTTATTCTAAACTTCACACCGAAAACTCACCAAACATATGCATCCGAACAGCTGGTATGCATGTTTTTGACCACCAGACTCTGCTCCAGATAAGAAAAGAGTGTGTAGCTTACCTCGCAGACGAGCTGCTGCTGCTACTCCGAGATCTTGGCTTGCTACGTGGACCGGGCCCTCAGACCGCAGTGTTGCCTGATGCCGATGGCTGGGGGAAGAGACATCGCAAACAAGCGGGGGTCCATGCTAGGCTAAAAGCTAATGCTAGCTGGCTGGCAAACCCATCCATCTTCCTTCCCAATGACTCCAGCAAACAGCCCAGTGTGAGTTCAGAGACTGTTGAGCTTATGTTTTTACTGAGACATGGCTCAACAACAGCGTCCTGGAGGCGGCTACGGCTATTAGCAGCATGCTAATGTACCAAAGCAACCATGATGCTAATCTTAGCCACAAAGCAAGAGGGGGAGGGCTTTGTGTTTACATTAACATGGACTGGTGCATGAACGCTGTGCTGATCTCGAGCTACTGCTAACCGCTGCTGGAGTTTATGTCTGTTAAATGTAGGCCATTTCACCACCATGCTCATAGTCGCAGTGTACATCCCACCCAGCCCTAAGACTAACAATGCACTGCCAGAACTGTGTGGAGCCATCAGCTAGCTCCAAAACTCACACCCTGATCTGAACCATGCAAATTCTACCAACATGTGGACTTTCTGACGGGGGGAGTAAACACGCTGGACTGTGTTTACACAAACATCCCTGGAGTGTTCTGTGCCAAGCCCCGCCCCCACCTCGGATTCTCCGATCACGTGTCCATCATGTGCATCCCAGCCTACAGACCACTCATCAGATGTGCCAAGCCCATCCAGAAGCAAAGATCTGACCCCCAGGCGCTATCTCTGCTCTTCAGGACTGTTATGAGCTGTTATACTGGGACATGTTCAGTGCATCAATGACATCACAGTCTCCAAGAACATCACCACACGCTCCAACCAGAAGCCGTGGATGACTGCAGAGGTGCGCACGCTGCTGAGAATCCGAGACACTGCCTTCAGGTGACAAGGCTGCCCTGAGAACAGCAAGGGCCAACCTGTCCAGGGCCATCAGAGCAGTGAAGTGTGCCCACGCCCAGGAAATCCACAGCCACTTCAAAGTCACTGGGGATGTATGGTGCATGTGGCAGGGCATCCAGGCCATCACCAACTACAGGACATCTCCACCTGCCTGTGATAGTGAAGCCTCCCTTCCAGATGCGCTGAACAACTTCTACATACAGTTTGAAGCCCAAAATAACAAGGCAGTGAGGAAGTCCACCCTACCTCCCAATGACCAGGTACTCTGTCTGACCATGGTGGACGAGTCAACCCACGGAAAGCTGCTGGACCACACAATATTCCTGGTTGTGTGCTCAGAGGATGTGCAGAATAGCTGGCAGATGTTCTCACAAACATCTTCAACATCTCTCTGAGCACCACTGTCATTCCAACGTGCCTCAAAGCCACCACAATCATCCCTGTGCCAAAGAAGTCGCCAGTTTCCTGCCTCAATGACTATCGTCTTGTTGCACTTAAACCCATCATCATGAAGTGCTTTGAGAGGCTCGTAATGAGGCACATCAAGTCTCAACTGCTTCCCTCACTAGAACCCCTGCAGTTCGCATACCGTCCCAGCCGTTCCACAGATGATGCCATCAACACCACCCTTCACCTGGCCCTCACTCACCTGGACAGAAAGGTTAGAATGCTGTTCATAGATTTCAGTTCAGCATTCAACACCATCATTCCTCAGCGTTTGATCGGGAAGCTGAGACTGCGGGGCCTAAACACCTACCTCTTCAACTGGGTGCTGGACTTCCTGACTGGGAGACCTCAGTCAGTCAGGATCGGGAGCAACACCACACTGAACACAGGAGCCCCCCAGGGCTGTGTGCTCAGCCCTGTACTCTTCATGCTTCTGACCCACAACTGTGCAGCAAAGCACAGCTCGAACCACATCATGAAGTTCACCAATGACAAGACTGTGGTGGGTTTGATCAGCGGTAGCAATGAAGCAGCATACAGAGAGGAGGTACAACGGCTGACGGACTGGTGCGAAGCCAACAACCTGTCCCTGAATGTGGATAAAACAAAAGAGATAGTTACTGACTTCAGGAGGGCACAACGTGATCACTCCCTGCTGAACATCGACGGCTCCTCGGTGGAGATTGTCCAGAGCACCAAGTTCCTTGGTGTTCACATCATGGAGAACCTCACGTGGACCCTCAAAACCAGCTCCATCACCAAGAAAGCCCAGCAGCATCTCTACTTCCTGCAGAGACTGAAGAGAGCACACCTTCCACCCCTATCCTCACCATGTTCTACAGAGGGACCATAGAGAACATTCTCTGTAGCTGCATCACAGCCTGAGATAGGAATTGCAGCAATTCAGAATGCAAGATCCTACAGAGGATTGTGAGAACAGCTGAGAAGATCATTAGGGTCTCTCTCCCCTCTGTCACAGACACTTAACACCGGCATTGTGGACGACCCGACTCACCCTTCACAAAGGTTCTGTAGCATACAGGCCTCCACTACCAGAATGAGGAACAGTTTCTTCCCTCAGGCCATCAGACTCTTCAACCAGAACTGAGCAGAATACACACACACACACACACACACACACACACACACACACACACACCATCTTGTGTTCATTTTTTGCGCTCTTTGTCCTGTTTGCACTTGTGGTCTTGTGTTC
>JBBPCX010000114.1:14152442-14163167 GCA_037974365.1 Hydrocynus forskahlii
ATAGAGATATATATACAGATATACATATGTTTTTTTTTTGTATATATAAAAAACATTAATAAAACAATAAAATGAAATACAGAGTGAGAGAAGGAGTAAGAATGTGAGTGAAAATTAATGTACGGTGAGGGTAGTTCAACAAATATGAAGAATTCACAACATTAAAAACCAAAAATAAAACTATATGTGATAAAACTGAATAATGCAAGAAACAGTATTGAATATACTAACTAAATTTTATTTAATACTGGTGTGGAGAAGCCTTTGTTTGTAATGACAGCTTCAAGATGGTTCCTGTATGAAGAAACTGACTGACTGCAGTGCTCAGGTGTGATTTTGAACCACTCCTCTAAACAGATTGTCTTGAAATCTTGTAAATACTTGGGGGCACTCTTGTGAACCCTGATCTTCAGTTCCCTCCACAAATTCTCAGCTGGATTTAAGTCAGGTGGCTGACTGGGGCATTCAAACCAACTGAGAGTTGCTGTATGTTTCAGATCGTTGTCCTGCTGAAAGGTCCACCCACGTCTCATCCTCATTGCCTTGGTGGATGGCAGCAGATTCATTTCAAGAATCTCTCAGTACATGGCCTCATTCATCGTTCAGTCAATTACATGATGTCTGCCAGTACCATGCGATGAGAAACAGTCCCATGCTATGACGCTTCCGCCTCCAAAACTTCACTGCTGGTATAGCGTTTTTCGGGTGATTCCGCCTCCAAACATGCTGTGTAGTATGGCACCCAGAAAGTTCAATCTTGTCTGACCAGACTGCATTATCCTATTAGTTCTTAGGCTTGTCCAAATGTTGTACAGCAAACTTAAAATAAGCTCGAACAAGCCTGTTCTTGCGGGATGAGCGTACATATATGCCACCCCTGTGGAATGCACAGCCTGTGAAAACTGTACCTGCTGCTTTTTAGTCTGACTCTCTGGTCAGAAAGCTTGCGATGAGCTTCCATGTGGGGCTGGTTGATGATGGAGCGATGTTCCTTCCACTTGTGAATACTGGCCCCAATGGTGCTTATTGGAAGATGCAGAAGTTTTGAAATACGTCTGTAATCTGTTCCATTGATATGGTTTTGCAACAGTCGACTTGGGAATCAAATTGAGTCTTGGGAGAGCTTTTTGTTTTTACCCATCATTAGATGTTTCTTGTGTGATGCCTTGGCAACAAAAACCTTTAATTAGGCCATCAATATGTACTAAACCAGCTGAAATTAATTTGCACAGGTACAAGTTAGTACTTACGGACTATGAACTACCTCTGACTACTCTCTTACTACTTTCAGCCGCTTCCTTGCTTTTCCTTGCCTTGATGCCTTGGTTTCTTAGTTTGATTTCTTACATTTTTCCTGTCTCTTTACAAATAACTTTAATGTTGTGAATTCTCTATATACTGGTGGATTCTTTGAATTAGTGCCTATGTTTGATTTAATTTAAATTTAAATTTAATGTGAGTAGCCTCATTGTACATATATTTACTGAAAGATTACATGTTTTCTGAAAAATGTTAACTTGTTCAGTGCTTATTTCCCCCACTGTGTGTGTGTATGAGCATGTGTGCATGCATGTGTCTGTCTCATAAGCAAACAGCCTATATAAAGAGCTTGGAAACAAAGACCGGGTGTCTCTAATCTCTTCTCGGTGAGGTTACAAGAGAAGGTGATATGATGTATAAGACACTGTATGCGAAAGTTTGGGAAACAAACTGTGGCCTGTGCAAAAAAGCGACATTTTATGTGTTTTTTCCCCAAATATGTTAAATTATAATAATGATATATAATAATATAATACTTATTGAAACTGTGCATACCACTAATTATCTGAAAAATATGACAGGTAACAGAGTGTATATGTACTTATTGTAATGCCTACATTTTGCCTGGGTGAGCTCAACACAAACAATAATAGATCAAAAACAATAATAACGCTCATAAAATATGGAAAGCAAGTGAGAGAATGGGATATGAATACGCTTAGCAGCTAATATAAGAAAAAGGAATGCATAAGAATGAAGAATCTTAGCTATCTAATTGTGAATAAGTATCTGTGTGTGTGTGTGTGTGTGTGTGTGTGTGTGTGTGTGTGTGTGTGTGTGTGTGTGTGTGTGACTGACTCCAGAATGTCCTGGTGACAGGAGACAGTGTGAGTGACAGTTAGGAGAGTGTGCGAGTGTGAGGTCAAAGGTTAATGCAAGCTGATTCTGAGCAACAGGAGCTAAAAGCGGTGAAGACCAACTGGAGAAAGAGTTTAGTGGGGGAATAAATAAGCTTCGAGTTAAAAAAGTGATTTCAAACAAATTCTAGTCAGTTCTCCGCAAAGACAAGACAGCGAGTGCATGGGGAGGTGTGGGAGTACATGCTCAGCATAAGACTATACTGTAGGTTGTGCCTTGCGTGAGTGTGTGAGAGAGTGTGTGGGACACATGGGGCCCCACTGCTCTAATCTTCTATCAGTCAGACTGTCAGCACCACCTTCAGCTGTGCCTCTGCTCCACAACAAACCTAAATATTATTTACCCCCTTCCTTAACCATTATACCCCCTGCTCCGTTCTATTTTGAAGCATTATTAGCACTGCACGCTCTACTTTGTAGTGTCAATATTCACCTACCAATGAGAATGAAAAACCTGTTTAGTCTATGATTATGATCAATCTGAGGAGTCTGAGGAAATTGGCCCTACACTCATCTACACCCCTGTTCCTAAATAATACTTTTTATATGTAGCTGTGAGATTAACTGAGACCACTTCTCTATACAATGACTTCTAAACTATGGTCATAAGTAGCAATAATAAATGAACAGAGACTTATTCAACAAACACGAGTAATTGCCTAATTTTCTATTCTATTGGAGGGTGATTTTGACCTGGCCCCGCCGTATAAGTAAAAAAACTGTTTAGAGGATGAGCACAAACCAAATACAGATTGTTTTAAATGGTCAGAATTTGATATAATATAAAAGCTTTATAAAAAGGAAAAAGCAGGTACCATGCATTAATTAGGTATTACATAGGCAGGTGTATTCAGTTTTAGAAATAATTTCCCACGATCTGAAGAACTTCTTTTCATTTCCCAATTTTACACCAAAAAATACTTCTATTCAAATGCAACAAGTAATGTAGCATTTTAACTGCTACATTATGTTCTAGTAATACACGTCTCTATGGGCTATATATACACAGCACACTGTATTACTTATGTCATCTTACACATTAAAGCCCAGAACAAACAGTACTACATTATAAACAAATTCAGATTTCAAAAGGGGAAAGACCTAATAAACTCTCAAAATGATTAGGTGTGTCTTCTATGTGAACTGCATTAAGCTGGCTTTTACCTGTGGCCTCTGTTCCAGCTACATTAGGAAACATTGGGCTTTCATTGGCCTCTGGGGTTTCTGGAGAACTGGACAGAGAGATGAAGGAGGGTAGCTTCGCTAGACCCGAGCTGGGGGAGCTCTCCTCCTTCTGAGTGGACTCCTGCACTGGTCTGAAAGGAAAACATAGCTTTACATGAAAATGCAAGGTGTATTACTGATACTTCCGAAGAAGTGTGTTTAATATCCTTTGTATACATATTACACAATTTTGACGTTTTAATTATCAAAATGAAAAACAACAGGGAAAAGTGACTGCTGAATGGTGAATACTGGTGCTGTTTTAACCTCTTTGTGGATTCACTGGTGCGGACTGGTCCAGTCCGCTTTGCTCTCTGTCTGTGCTGCAGTTTACACTTGGTGCCTTTGGGGCACACACCAGTGCTGGAGAACTCCGGACACACAAGGGTGTGCTTCTTCTTACACTGCAGTGGAAAACACATTTGTCATTACTATGCTATCATCATTCTTGTAAGCAATTTCTCATTAATGCACCAATAGTGTATACTGTCACTGTCATTTTACAGCCTCAGATCTCCATAAGCGTATTCATCATAACCTTCAATATCTAGCATCCGCTACGTTGTGTGAACATGAACAGTGCGCCAATATAAACGTTTAAAAGTTACTAGGAACAGAAACACATTAAGATACTTTAAAGTTAAGACTGCGTTTTCCTTCTCCTATTAAGTTACTGTTTCTGAGAGTTTGTGATGCTGTGTGTGTGTGTGTGTGTTTTCCAGTGAGAAAAGGAAAGCGAATGAGTGATAGAGTGAGAGTAGGTGAGAGAGTATGTGTGTGCCTGTATAATATGGGCGTAAATTGGTAGCTTCATTCTTCAGGAGATCCGATCCTTTCCACCTGTCAGAAAAGCTAATTATACCCACTATGGGGCGAGGGCCGCAAGACGTATGTGTGTGTGAGAGAGAAGATAGAGAGTGCATGTGGAGCAGGTTGCTCTTGAAATAGAGCAAGTAACCGTGTGTTTGTGCGTGCGTGCGTGCGTGTGTGTGTGTGTGTGTTGGGGGGCAGGGGTAGCTATAAGATCGTGTTTCCGGGAACAGTGTGGACTCTCCGTCACCCTGCAGAGCAGTCTGGTAACGCTCTCCCACAAACGCAAATCTCCAGTCACTGTAGTCACTACCACAAAACCCCCAACCCCCAAAGCTTGTACAATCAGGAACAGAATGCCAGCAAATAAATGAAAGGCAGGCTCTCAAATTCAAATTAAAACGTATTTGTTCATACTAGCATAGTGTATTTTGTCTCAATTTATCTTCCGTGAAGTGGACCTTTTCAGTTAAACCAGGATGTTTTAGGTTTCCATTGTTAAATAAGTTTTTTTTTTTTGTGAGGAGCCACAGTATGGTCCAGTGTTGCACAGAAAATTCTCCGCAAATTCCTCTGCTTTATGCACTTATGCCTGAGAGAAATGTAATCAACAGTGCATATTATGTCATTGCTGCCCACTTTTCATTTGGTTTAACTTTTAATGTAAGGTAATGCAAAATATTCTTCATTTACAACTTGTCTATTGGTACAACTTCACGAACCATGTCTATTGATACAACAGTTGTGTATTATGTGTAAAGGTTTAAAATTGACATGAAAGGTTTTTCCCGCGACAGTGATCATATGATTCTGAAGATGAATGAAAAAAGCAGCATCTATGAGTATAATGAATCAGTTCAGTCAAGCTGACTATAACAATTCATTGAAACCACGATATATATACAGTGGGGGAAATAATTATTTGATCCACTGCTGAATTTGTAAGTTTGCTGATTTACAAAAAAATGAACAGTCTCTAATTTATGAGGAATGTTATATTTTTATGGAGAGCAAGAATATCAACCAAAAATCAAGAAAAAGTGTTACATAAAAGTTATAAATTGATTTGCATTTCACTGAGTGAAATAAGTATTTGATACCCAAGCAAAACATGACTTAGTACTGGGTAGAGACGCCCTTGTTGGCAAGCACAGCAGTGATGTTTCTTGTAGTCGGTCATCAGGTTTGCAGACATCTCAGGAGGGATTTTGGCCCACTTTTGGCTGCTGCTTGGCAACTCGAAGCTTCAGCTCCTCCACAGATTTTCTATAGGACTGAGGTCTGGAGACTGGCTAGGCCACTCCTGGACCTTAATGTGCTTCTTCTTTAGCCACTCCTTTGCTACCTTGGCAGTATGTTTTGAGTCACTGTCATGCTGGAAGACCATCAACAACCCATCTTCAGTGTTCTGGCTGAGGGAAGGAGGTTCTCGTCCAAGGTTCTCATTTTACAGTACATGGCCCCATCAACTGGATGTGGTGAAGTCACCCTGTACCCTTAGAAGAAAAACATCCCCAAGCATAATGTTTCCACCTCCATTCTTGACTGTGGGGATGGTGTTCTTCAGGTCATACTCAGCATTTCTCTTCCTCCTAACATGGTGGGTTTAGTTGATGCAGACATTTAGATGTTCACTGGTAAACTTAAGATTAGTTGTACATGTGCCTTCTTGAGGAGGGGGACCTTGCAGGTACTGCAAGATTTCAATCCATTATGATGATGTGCGTTACTAATGGTGTCCAACAGCCTTCAGATCATTAACAAGCTCCTCCTGTGTAGTTCTGGGCTGATCCCTCACCTTTCTCATGATCATCCTCACCCCATGAGGCAAGATACTGCATGGAGCTCCAGACTGAGGGCAATTGCTGGTCATTTTATATTTCTTCCATTTCTGAATATTCGCACCAACAGTTGTTAACTTCTCATCAAGCTTCTTGCTGATGATCTTGTAACCCGTTCCAGCCTCATGCAGGTCTACAATCTTGTCCCCAACGTCCTTTGACAGCTCTTTGGTCTTGCCCATGGTGGTGGAGAGGTTGGAATGGAAGAAACTGATTCTGATTTATACACATAACGAGTTAAGATCAGGAGTATCTGTAATTGATAGATTGATTGTAATCTGTGAGCAACATGGGCACACAGCCAGTCTGTGGGAGCCAGAAGTCTGGCTCAGTTGGAGGGGATCAAATACTTATTTCACTCAATGAACATCTGTGAATAGAGAAAAACCGCGAATTTGTAATGGGTGTAGTAAAAAAAATGCCTATTAATGCCTATATTTATAGTGTAAACCCTAAATATGCCCCTAAATATTTTCACCAAACATTTTAATTTCATTTTAAACTCAGCTTAATACATTACTCTTAAAAAAATGTATCCGTATCCGTACTGTGCAGTTTACACTGAACTGCCATCTCGCAGTGCTAGAATGTAAAAGACTGATGTTACCCCAGTATAGACTGTACTGTAATTCATACAAGTCCATTTTCTTTGGTATGCTCTATAGTTTTCTTTGGTATAAGCAGGGTAAATACAGTAATCAATCAATTTAATTTACAGTAATAAAATACAGGGCTTTAAGAACACTCCAACACTCAACACTCGAGATTTAGCACTAAAATGCAAGAAAAATTATATATTGCCATGAAAAAAAGCAAAAAAAAAAATGCGGTGGATTTCTGCAGTTTCTGTGAATTCACGGGGTTTTACGGTATGTATTTTTCAAAGTGCATTATTATACCCCTGATGAAATTACTCAGTATTAAAAGATTAATACATTTTTGGCTGTTTTAGTTGATCCCTCACAAAGTGGAGCATTTAATGACTGAGAATTCCATATGATCAATAACTGCAGATTATGACTATTGGTGCATGCAATATAGTTGTCGTCACTGTTGAACGCACACAAGGTAATGGCATTGGATAGCAGGAGTATGAAGTTTTGAAACCAAGGAAGCAATTTCTTAAGTAAAGCATGTACACACCAACACACTTGTGCGCGGGCACTCACACACATATGCGCACACAGTGTCTCATGGGACAAGATTATCGCAGCCTGTGAGTCCTGCTCCCTAATACCCCCTACATCATCCTATAGACAACATCATCACTCACCACCCTTGTGGCTAATTGCTCCAATTTGCTAAATCCTTCTCCACTTGAGTTCAGTCGATTCCAATTTCACCCCATCTCTGAGGAGCATTTGGGTCCTTTTTTGTTTTTTTTCCAGCACCCATTTGTTTCTAGTTTGACTGATGATGTCGATCTGGGGCGTCACTCATACACTCATCAAGCTCTAAACAGGATGTGAGGGTAAGTACTATTCTGCATTCAGTGCTGAATATCTTCCTACACAACTGAAATAAGAATACTTACATGCTGTAGTAGGTATTTTTACATTTCAATAGCCCAAATGCAGTCAATTAGTCAAGACAGTTTTCCACTGAAGCCATGAGGCAAGACAGCGAACAAGTAATGGATGCTTATTACAATTTACACAGTATAGTCTACAAACCTAAATCACACATATTTCCTTTAAACTATGAAAAGAGAAGGTTTAGATAACATATAATTGCAATACAATGTGATTTAATGTAATAATCAATGTAATATTTTTGTTCATCAAATTTTTTTCTTCATTGTATTAGCCCCCTTGCGTCTTAATAGCGCCCAACTGATGACACAGTTAAAGCTCAAATCAACTCACTGGTGTTCTCTAAGGGTCTTATATTTGGTGTATTTTTGTTGCTTTTCTAAGACTAAGGAGTGTTTAAACTGTCTTTTTAGTTTTTTATGTTTTCTGTCTTCTGCTTTCTATGATTTGCATGTATTTGCCTCAACCAAATGGAAAATACTAAATTAATGATACAAAACAAAACTTGGAAAACAATTGTGGTCAGCTTAGATTTTTTTAGGGCAGTGCAGTGTGTGAAATGAATATCATTGTATTTGCAGTTTCCAGTAGTATTTTAAAATGTGAATCATGATACATATTGTGTACACAAAAAAAGGAAACCCTGAAATATGTATTTCTACCATATCACTTACTCCTTCAGCCATCTGTTTGGGGTCCAAAGTTTGCTCCTCTAGTTTTACTCTAGAGTTACTAATGTAGCTTTAAAGACAATGTAGATAACAAATAAAAAACCCTGAAATTCCATTATAAGCCCTGGGAAAATTTTCCTCAACCCACATCATTAAGTACATTCAAAAAGATTTTTGTTAGTTTTTTGACAATATATGACATACTTTTACCTAGGTCCATGCTTGTCTATTTTTATAGATGAGTGTCAGATACAAACCCAGGGTATTCAACTCAGTGCTTGTTGCATAATCAGGCTGATTTTAATTTTAATTTATTTGTTATCTACATTGTCTTTAAAGCTATATTAGTAACTCTGGTGTAAAACTAAAGACAGAACCTTTGGACACCAAACAGATATTGGCTATAAGAGTGAGTGAAATGGTAGAAATACATATTTCAAGGATTCATTTTCTGTATACAAAATATGTATCATGATTCACATTTTAAAATACTCTAATCATTCAACATTTCACACACTGCACTGCCCTGAATCAAGCTAGAAAAGGACTACTTATGCCTTCTTTTCTGAAACACACACTTTGTCAGTGTTCCAATCACCAAAATAATCATGATAAATATTGGCATACTGGCTACTCCTATTCTTGTGTTAAGGAGAAATCTGAAAATGCATTTTATTTACATATTCAGTAAAAATATATTTTTAGCTCCTTTCCAACATTCTGAGCATTGGGCCACATAGTAAATGAGGAAAGAGGAGCCAACGCACTCAGCAAGGACTGGACTACTCTACAGATCATGGTCTCTACATAAGGTCACAGGGAGTCACACAGCAGCAATTGAGTCCTATGGAGAACCTCTCTTGTGAAGTAATGGAAAAGAAAACTGCTGTTAGGTGGACACTAAGAGAAGGTTCATTAACTGTGATGTGAATAGCAGCTTCTTTCAGCAAAGAAAACACATGAAAGTCTGAGGCAGTGCCAACCCAGGCTGCCCATACATTTTCATTTACATAAAAGCAGCGAAAGAGAGGGGAAAAGGAAATGCATGAAAAAAAGGAGAAGTGGATGGAACATCTTTATACCAGCACAAGTTAACAATTTTCCACTTGATTTAAAGAAGGCTGGAAAGTCTCTGGGGCCTATTAGAAGAGCTTTCTACTGGCCACAAAGCAGAACGAGTCAGCACATTTTACAATGTTACATTACTGTGCAAGAGAGAGAGTGCGAGAGAGAGAGAGTGCGTGCGAGAGAGAGAGGGAGGGAGAGACAGAGAGAGAGAGAGGGAGAGAGAGAGAGAGAGAGAGAGAGAGAGGAAGAGAGACAGAAAGAGAGAGGGGAGAGAAAGAAGAAGTGAGAGAGAAAGAGAGAGGGGGAAGAGAGAGGAAGAGAAAGACAGAAAAGAGAGAGGGGGAGAGAGAGTATGCAACACAAGCAACAAAAACAGGACTGGAGAGATGGAATGAGAGTATGGGGGAAAGAGATCCATGGTGAAAGAAAGGGAAGAGGGAAAGAATAATGGAGAGCAAAAACATAAAGCAGAGAAGCTGGAAAGGACCGAGTGGTAGACAGAGTGAGCTGGAGACAGAGAGACAGATGGTGAGAGCAAGGCTAGGAGAAGAGAGATGGAGTGAAAAAAAGAGGGGGAGAGAAATGGAGAGGATGAGAGTGCGCTTTAACCCTTGCTCCACTGGCATATCCATCGCTGGCCTCTCGCCTGTACTGCCGTCATCAGCACTTTTTCACGTCCATAATTACGGCATGCTATCCATCATATCTGAGACAGTGCTTTTGGGACGGCGCAAAATTACAGACCTAAGCACTTCGGCTAATAGAATAAATATTAATATCTCTGTCTTTATATATTCACATTCTCACCCCAAATATTTAAATGAGCTCTGACAGCAAGAGAATGCATTTGTTAAGATGAAAGAAAAAGCAAAAGATGAACAAATGGTGATGGAGGGGGAAGAGAAAAGAAGGGACAGATATAAAGAGAGGTGATGGAGAAAATTAAACAGAGTGAGAAGAAAATGTAAAGGGAAAAATGTCTTGAAGCAGAAGATCACAGTCAATTCATTAAAAAAAAAAAAACACTTTTGGAAAAACATTGTAACAGTATGTGATATAACAGTATGATAATGATCTAAAATCCATCCTAATACAGTTCCACCATGTGGTGCGAGAGCAGAGGCCAATGTCCTAAAGAAAACTACAGTTATATATTATGTTATATAATATTTAAAGTTGAGAAATACGCATTGTGTATATCAGAGTACTTAACAGAAGCTTTATTCATCGTACTAATATATTAAAGTAAAGGTCCAATAATGTTGAGGTATTTTTGGTATTATACGGAACCATTTTCTTTCAATAACCATATACAAGAGGTTCTCCATTACAAACAAACAAAAATGCAAAGAATCATTTAAGATTCATATATCTATATATATATATATATATATATATATAT
>JBBPCX010000114.1:14163267-14174288 GCA_037974365.1 Hydrocynus forskahlii
ACACACACACACACACACTTTGTTTTAAGTTTGTGTGTGGTGTGTGTGTGTGTGTGTGTGTGTGTGTGTGTGTGAGAGAGAGAGAGGAGAGAAAGAGTGTGAGAGTGACCGAAAGTGAGAGAGAGAAAGAGAATTACTTGAGTGATATGTGCTGCTGGTCTGAAGGGGAGAGGTAGAAACTGCTAGGCTGGGGCAGATGGAAGGGTCATATGGTCATCCAAGGTTACACCCTCAATTTGTCTGTCATTCAAAGACTCCGTAGAGACCTAACCCTAACCCATGTGACCTTGATGAGGGCTTAAAGTCAACTTCCTTAAACCTGCATAAATCTTTGCATTAGAACCACTATATAAAAATAATACCATTTTCAACACATATATTTAAGCCTGTAATAAAACCCTGCAAAGGAGCTAATAACTCGTGAGGTCATCTTGCAGTACAGTGTAAAATAAAGCTAAATATTATGAACATAGAAATTATACCATTAAAGCTTGCAATACCAAAGCATAAAGTGAAGGGGAAAAAAGATGAAATTATTTTGTGAAATGATTTTGAACAAGTTGATGTATTCAGTTGAGAAAAACAATAAATACTTCATCATATTCAGTTTCAGGTCAGATTTCATTATACAGAGGAACGCTGAACACTACACTCTGAGAGTGTATAGTTAGGTCTAATGAGGTTTAACTCATCCCATAATGGGCACCATTTAAGTGTTGAGTGAGTGGGTTACCTTCTCTCCCTGAGGACAATAGCCTCTGATGAAGTCTTGACACACGGCTGCTTTACGAGACACGTAGACGTGGCTATAGGGGCAGCTACTGTTGTTACAAATTCCTTTCAAGAAGTATGAACACACAGGCATCTGAAGAGAAAGAAAGCAATAACAAAAGATATTTTAGGGGCTCCCTCAAATAAAAAAAACAGATGTTTTTCATACAAGTTTCTCATGAGTTTAGTCATGTCAAATCCCACCTGCTCATTATGACTCCCTCACTAACACAACATTATCACTGCTGGAAGGATGAAGGGCTAGAAGCGGCAGCAATCATTTCAAACTGACTAATGCTAACATCGTTGGAAAGGTAAATGCACTTGAAGGAGAATGCTAACTGCCAATTCAAACTACACTTGTCAACAGACACAGCTGCAGTTTGGCAAATATTATTAACAATTCAGTTCTTCGACTTGTTGGTTGGGCAAATGCCTGCGATGACAGCACTGTCTTAACCATCTGACACAGGTAGGTGGTGCAGCCAGTCGTGTGTATCCCCAAGAGACTGACTTTTTTGTTTATATTACTTTATGTCTCCTGCCGCAGAAACACACTCGACTAGATCAAGACTGCAACTGACTACATAGTGGGAGGTGACAGAGACTGATACGTTCTAATTTACACTGAAATGCGGCCAAAACATTCCTGACTCAGCTAAATGACTTTAACTATGATGTGTTTTGTACATGGCTTTATCTGCAGTTATTTATAGGTAGAGAGGTTATGACAAAACCTGATTTCAACCAGTATACTGGACGAACCAGTATACAGCCCCCTACTAGTTCAAGTATTTACAAGCTTGTCTGCAACTTATAATGCGTGGTTGCTAGCAAGTGTATGAAGAGCAAAATGTGTTTTACAGAATACTGTGTACATTTGCTCACATCCACACTCGTTATGCATAATCAGTAACTATGCATGTGTCAATGACACAGTTATGCAAGCAGTTTGCAGGCCCTGACTTTGTGAATATTACCTGCATTTATGAATAATCAGAGTGAGTATGTGTGTGATTTAGTGTTCGGCAGGCTTGAAATAGAACACGGGGGGTTTCGATGCAGTATGGTGGGGGTGTGTGAGAAGAGGGAGGGGAAACTGTATCCGCCTTAAGTGGAATCTCATCCCGACAGGGGTCATGTCAGTTCTGTCTAATTAACTGCTACAGAAATATTTACCCAAGCAGGAGTTGTATGGTGGCCATGATGTGTTTATGTGCAGGGGAGTGGCTTAGGAGCTCTGTAGGCCTTGGGAAGGGTGGGTTGGGGGGGTCTTGTTTCAGGAATTGCATGGGGGTGGGGGGAGATGTAGTGGATGGGTTTCAGTTTCAGGCACAAAACTAAAGCCTTGCTTCAGGGAATATACACGTGTAAGAAGGAGCAGGGTTGCTCCTTGCAGTTGAAGGGAGGGAGTTGAAGGGAGGGAGTTGAAGGGAGGGAGGAGGGAGTAAAAGGGAGAGAGGGAGGGAGGGAGGGAGTTGAAGGAAGGGAGGGAGGGAGGGAGGACGGGGGTTAGGATGGTGGACAGGTGGGGCCCACAAGGAGGTGGCATTGCTCCTTTAAGACAAACGGGCAGCTGGCCTCTCAGCGCTTAGTGGGGGAGACCATGACGACTGTCACAGGTGCAATGGGTGCGAGAGCAAGAGTGAGTGAGAGTGTGTCAGGGAGGGAGGGTGTGCGGGTATACCACTGGATGCAACATGAGCAAAAGTCTTAACAAGTGCTTGTGTGTGTGTGTGCGCGCACACTCGCGTGAATGTGTGTGTGTGTGTGTGTGTGTGTGTGGATTCCTAAGGAAAGTGAAGATGCTCAGTGGGAGAGCTATTTTTTGCCAGACAAACAACAAGTAAGACAGGTGTCTGCCCATCAGCAAGTGAAGGAAGCCATAGGGGAAATCTTCAGATTCAGGCTTAAGCCAGAATGCAAACTTCATTCGCTTCCTTGGACTTGTTCCCGAAATACATGCTATATTTGAAGTCCTGAGCTTAGTTTCTATGTACCCACATACACATGCACACACGCATGCATCTTAACATTTCTAGAACGAGAAAGCTGCAGATCACTGAATTCTCAGCTCATCTCTACACTTCATCTATTATCAACTATATGTAGCGAGGCATTAATTCATTTACTGTTTGATTTTGGTAAAAAACAACAACTAATAATTGTCAACTTATAGTATTAATTGGTATAAAATATTTTCTGCCTTTAAACTGCCATATGGACCATTTAAAAAAAGTAAAAAAGGGCAACCTCAACATAGTTCAAAATGATTTTAAATCTCAATATGGTGTACATTTTTATAGACACTAAACAAAGATCAAATTATCTATCCTATGGATTTGCCTTTCTGTAGTAGGAAAACACACATTTACGTTTAAATCAAAATCTAAAGCATATGTTTTATAAATAAAAGAGACGAAATAGGTCAGAGGGAGAGCTATCTATGGTATACATTTTGAGGAGATAAGTTAGTGTATTCTCTATAAAATACATTTTGAGTAAAAATATTAGAAATAAAGTTTTGGGCACAAGCTTTTTGTTTGTATGAGTTTGAAGCAACACCCAGTTTCTAGCCGACCTAGATCAACATGCCACTCCTAAATCACACTTTGTCCTCAATACCAACACTATCGCCCTTCCCTTGTGTCTACAGCTACCACTACCAAGGTGGCTGCCAAGTATGCGACATGGGAACCTGATGGGCCAATCTTACAGATAGATCATAATACACCATCATAAGCTGAGATCAGAAGTTCATAATCTGCCAAAAGATCTTAAATTATCACCCGGCAGGCGACCATGTACTGAGCTGTACATGACTCCAGTGACACTCTACTCACTGCTTTTTCTTGTAAACTTGCAGAGCACAAGTTAGCAGCTTCAGAGTGCACATGGCACATGCGTACTTAAGTGCATAATTAATGTTCCATTATAATTTCAGGCGTACATGATTCCTGGCCTCTACATGCACTAAAGAAGTCTCTAGCTTGCACAGTGTTTATTACAAGCCTTGGCCTTGTGGATCTATCCATCCAAATTTCTTTTGAAAGAAATTTAAGTGGTACATAGTGGTGGGCAATATTGCAAAAATATAATATCACAGAATGTTTAATGTATTGTCTTGGAATGTACAAATATGTACCAGTACAAATACTTTTGATTCATGATTTCACACACTGCGCTATACTAAATCAAATTAACCAGGACTACCAATGCTCTCTTTACAATGAAACATGCAACTGGTCAGACTGGCGATATCCATGAAATGTTCGGAAAAGTTAATTGTGGCATAATGTGTTGAAATATATATGGCATATACTCAAGCAGTACACTCTGCCTCACCTAAGGCAGTAAATGATGACCTACCTTTTCCTTGGACACTTTGTGTGAAAAAGGACATGTCCCATCGGTCTGCTTACATGTGCCTCTGAGAAACCTGCAGGCCAATCACCAGCCAGATTTCATATATCATAGAGTTAATTATACAGGCTTTCACAAAGGTATATAGGGGGAATATTGTGTTCTTTATGATGAAAATATATGAAATAAAACAGCACTTTATTAACATAACGGTTGAATGATATGTAAAGTAATTTATATGAGACATCAAGAAAAGAAAAGCTGAAAGAGTCAACAGAAACAAAAAGGCCAAAAAAGGCTTATAAAAATCAAAATAATAAAAAATGTAGTTAACTCAAAGAGCACTGATATCTGTATGTACTTTTGTGTAGGTGCATATTTAATAAGTACCTAGTGCAAACAGCCACCTTATCAGGATCATGGATGTAGGGGCAGGCATTGCCACGATTACACTTGCCAAAGCGGTTATAGTACATGCAATACTGTCTGGCCTGCTGCTTCTTCTGCCGAGCCTGTCGAATGATAGCCAGGCTTCTTTGCACGGCACGGCTGAGAGGGGATACAGACAAGTTAAAGGAGTAATATAGTAATCTTTCTATTAATCTATTCATTATACACATAATATAAAAGTCAAACATAATCTGAATCTTTATTTTGTCTTAATGTGTATTCAGGGCTGACTAAGTGTGGAATGGAGCAAAATCAATGACCAAAGGAACAATGAACAAAAACCCCCCCAAAAACAACACAGTAACCAAATGCTGTTAATCAAACAGCTCTTCATAGTAATTTAAAAATGCACTATAAACAGATAATTACAGATTATTATTTAGTAAGCCTGTCTATATTTTTACTGTGTCAAATTCTTCTTGTTACTAAAATACTTCATGAATAAATCACTGGTTTACATTCTGGTGTGTAGTTTATAACATGTCAGTCTACACTGCGTATTTATTATTGAACAGTTACATGACAAGTGAACCTTTTAATGGCAGTGTGCTTACCTTTAAAAACTTACTGTTCATGCATTTGGTATAGTTAACAACTTCAGATACTTTAAAAGATCATGGATTTTAAATAGGTAAGATTTTCACTTGGCTCACCTGGCCACATATCGCATGTTGGATGTTTTCATTGCACTGGGAGAGGTTACTTCCTGTGAACTGTACCATTTCCCTGTATTGTTGTGAAAACAAAAAAATCAAAATTTGTCATTTAATCATTTAATTTGCCATCACATTTGTAGCACAAAACCTACAGCACAAATGCAAACAAGTATCCATTTCCTCTCACACCTGTCTAACCTGTACACAAGTCGACAGATTTATTTATAAGCTCAGTAAAATAAATCTCATGTGATTGCACTTCAAGGTATTGCCCGAACTATGATGAGATATCACACTGTTTATTTATATACCAGGGCACATCAGCACGTAACCAAACATGAATGTGACAGAAAGAGAGACAGAGAGAGACGAATAAACATGATGTACACTATGTACAGTGCTGATGGGTGAGAGGCAGGGATATGGGGAAAGGGAAAGGAGGAACGTAAGGATTGGGTGTGTCAGTAAAGTGTGAAAGTGAGAGAGATTATGTGTAGTGCAAGGACTGTGTGGTCAGTCTCAGTATGAAGTTTCACACTGTCTGGGCGGGCGGGCAGGAGGGCGTGTGTATGTGCGTGTGTGTTCATTCTGTGGAACTCATCACAGGACAAGTGCTGCTCTTTAATTCAGCTAACAGTTCTGACTTGGGCTACATGGTTTAATCTCGAGTGCCCGGTAAATCTCCCTCCCTCTCTCCCTGTGTCACACACACAGACTGGGGCCAGTGACAGATGACAGCTTTATTATTTCAGATGGCGACCTGCACAGCCTTTCTGCTCTCTCTCCTACTGGACACAAGCAACAGTGTAAAACAGGATTCTCAAGTGCATGACATTCTGTTTTCAGACAACATAAGAAATCATCAGTCAGATATTGAAAGTCCGCACAAAAACTACAACTAATAACTATGTAGGTGCAGTTATTCTTTCTGAAGATTCATTAACAACAGAATTCTTGGAATAATTCTTGGGATAATGTCAATATATTTCTATAAATTTAATTCACAATTAATATTTGTTCAATTTAACTTATTTGAAAAAAGAAAAGGCACTAAGGCTAGAAGCATATCTTAAAAGGCTTTGAATATTTATTGGTATCTCTGAACAAATACTTGATTACGCAATTGTACATATAAAATCAATTATATTTCATAGTTAACCATAATGTAGGCAAGCTTGGTTGACCACGATTAAAAAATATATTCCAGACATTAACATGTAACAAACATCTATAAACATTTACACATCCCTTTTTACAATGGCCATGCAGAGAGACAGAAGTGCTGTATCGCTGTCAGATGACTCTGACTGGATTTTTGCTTACCTAGATTGCAGAGATGCTACAGATGGAAGTTCAAGATAGGAGTCTTTTAGAAGCAGTTTTCAGCGATGTCTTTTCATGGTCAGCTAGTTTACTAAATGGGTAGTCAATGACATATTCTATTGCTAACCCAGCAGTCTTAGCTCAGTATCTATTCCTTGGGAAATAAGTTTGAAAGACAAACATAAATCCCAGTCAGGATTGATGACTTAGTGATTAACTTCAATGTTTTTTTTTTTATACTAAATTCAAATAGGTCTGAAAGTAGAGCCAACCAGATTCATAACTGGCCATTTTTAATTTGGTTTAGGAGTCGCTTGCCATTTCAGCATTTTTAAGGAACTTTTCTTGTTTCAGTGTTTTAAAGAAAATGGGTGAATTGCTATATTGTAAGGGGTTGGTTACTTTCTTTGGCTGAATTTACAGGCTCTAAATATTTTGTACAGCCAGCTAAAAATCTTTTTCTTCTTGATAAAGGAATTAGGGATGTCTCCCTTTTGTCCTTCTACACATAGCTTTGGTAACTGTAGCAAAAGAAAGATTTTTGACTGCAGCACTTCCAGAATGCCTCTGGTTTGTTGCATACTACATCTTTCAATATAGATTATGTTTATGCAACAACAGTACATCACTATTCCTGTGCAAGTCTAATATTTCTGCAAATTCTTGGTAGTGATGTGGGAATTCTGATTAGCAAATGGGATTTTTGTCAGATTTTTTTCTCTGTTCTGAATATTTTACGCAGAAAGTGTTGAAAACCTTTTATAGTCTTTGCCTGCTTTGGAAGAGTGCATTATTTTAAGTTTCAGATCCTTAGTCAGCCTTTTAGATGACATTGTTAAGTAGAAGCACAACACATTGAGAGCTTTGTATGCTCACAGATTATTAAACTCTGGAATTGTCTATACCTGACTTGAAGTAAAGCCTGATGAGTCAATAAAAGATTTGAGACATTACAAAAATACCTCATTGGTACGACTGAATAGCGACCAAACTTGCACATGCCACAATTTATTGTAAATTTATTTCCCCCTTACTGTGTACTACAATGTTAATTATGAAATGTGACATAATCAAGTTTGGTGCATTAATACAGTGCTCTCCATATTGTTTGGGACATATGGGACAAAGACCCCTGATTTGCCTTTCTGCTTCAAACTTTAAATCTAAAGGGGACATATTATGCAAAACTCACTTTTTGCATCCTTTTGTATTTCCATTTGGGTCTCCTATAAACACTTCAAGTGCGAAAAAAAACATCCATCCATTTTCTGTGAGTCAATTGAAAGATTTTGGTGTCAGGAATCATATGCTTCTATGAGCTGTATGGACGGCTCCCTTATCCTGATGTCAGGAAAAGGAAATTTGCATAGAACCCCCCCAGCCCCCCCCCACCCCAGATTAGCTGAAGATCTGCCATTTTTGTCAGCTGGTTTTACGAGTACGCATAAGACGCCGAGCGCTACGACTACAGGCAAAGGCAAGTCACACATGAAGTGTTGTGTTCATCTTGCTCTGGGTCCGAATCGGGGTCGAACATATAGGGCTGGATAGCGCCTCTATTTTCTGCCATTTTCACGTGTGGTAAACGCATAAACAGTGTAAGCATGGGATGGGTGGGGCATGGCCAGCAGCAGCTTATTTGCAGAAAAGTGACAGAGCCCTTAAACGGCTCATTTTGAAAGGGACTGAAACGGTCAAGAATTGAGCTGGTGATATCTCTTTATGTGATTTTGTGCAAAGAACTTCATGAACATGTTTTATATAGCCCATAGACCTATTATACCTTGTTTTAAAAGAGGTATAATGAGTCCCCTTATTTATGGGTATCCATTTGCATATATTTTTGTTTCTCTATGCTGAAATTACAAGACTGTTTACACACTTTAATCATGTCTGTATTGTTTATTTCAGACAAGATTAAAATCAAGAAAAAGAAAAGGAGCAAGAAAAATGTATATTTGTATCAAACATTATATGGATGTAATACACTATATTTTGCTTTAACATCTTTTCATTTAGCAAATCAATATAACATTCAGTTTGACCTATGGTGCCCAAAGTTTCCATCAAATAGTATATTTACTTTAGATAAGAGCATGTGCTCAAAATGCAACCTACAATAGTTATCTGATTCAACAATGTCTGTGATATGTAACAATGTCTGTGATTTGTAAAAGGTTTTACATGATTAATCATTCCATATTGCTATCTCCTCAGAAATTTCACACTGTTGCCTTGTTAGTGCAAAACGTGAAGACATTATGTAAAAAATTCAAACAGTGTATTACCTGATCTGACAGATGATGTGCTGGTAGTATGTGTGCGAGACAGCTTATTGGCTGAGACTCTGTAAAGGGCCCCACCTATCCACCTCATGCCTCGCCCCCTCCACTGTCTATCCGGGGGTGTCCGGAGACGAGTCTGCAAGAGAATCCTACAAAAGACATTCAAATGAAAGAAGTGAATACACAGGTGACAGGTGCTAATGAGATCAATGGGAGAATACTACACACACCACCACCACTAAAGAAATAAATAAAACTCTCCTCCCCACCCACACAACCATGCTCTTCCATTCTTACATCTCCCAGGCCTTTCCTTCTCTGCCTCCTTCCCCTCTGCCCCCCCTTTCTTTCTTTCTACCCTCTCTCTCTGGCTCCTGTGTCACAGCACTCTGGTAAATTGCTCCTCTAATGGAAGGGACGGCAGGGTGGAAATGGAGAGAATTGAAAAGAGGAGGAAATCATTGAGATAATTGCCAGGGCAGGAGGCCAGAGCAGGGAGATTGCCCTCCAAACCCCTCCTCACACACATGCACACTTTTACTCCACCTCCCCTAGTTCCTCCTTTATTCATGCCATTTCTCACACACACTACTCAAACACAGAAACCGCAATCTTTAGTCTCTCTCACTCATGATCTTCTGGAAGGCCATGTTAAATATATATCAATATATGGATAACACAGAACTAACAACTTGACAATACACCTATCAATATAAAGATCATGTTTTTCCTTTTCTTGAAGTTCAAGTCCAGCAAACTGAGAATAAGTGAGAATTGCCTTTCAAGTGATCTCTGGCTGGGGTAATGCCAATTCATTCATTAATCCCAATAATTAATGTAATTAATAAAATAACCAAACAATTGTGCATATTGCACAAGAAGTTTTATGGAGGCTAGCAATTACATTTTTAATGGCACAACTGCAATACATGTTCGAAAAAATCCTCCCTTACACGATGCTTGTGACTACATGCTTCCCTCCACAGCTCTTCCGTCAGAGTGTCAGTGTTAGGGAGAACGTGTATGCGTAGGTGGCCCAGAGAAGAGGATGTGAGAGCATGTGTGTGGGGGGAAAAGGGGGAGAGAGAACAAGTAAAAAGCTAAAGAGAGCTGGTATCTACTCTATATTAGAAGACATGAACTCTGCTCCAAGCGTTTCGAATCCATCTAAACCCCCAACAGCAAATTACATCCAACATCAATCTGAACCCAATATAAGAGCCTTTACTACACAATCGATTGCCATGGCCAAACCCAATCCCCTCCCCACACACACACTCACACAAACATGGGCTACACATAGAAACTCAAAGGAAATTTAATAAATCTTAAATAAATACACCTACACCTACAGTGTCCTCCTAAACTGTTGGCACCTTTGGCAAAAATAAGTAAAAAACTTTCACATTTTGAAAAAAAAGAAGAAACTTTATCCAAAAGAAAAAAAAAATCCAAATCAGTCTTACAGTCTCAAGCAGTCATTCATTAATTTCTGCATGAGTCCAAACACCCATAGAAATCTGTCACCAAGTAAGTAGACCTGGATTAAGAGAGTCAAAGGTTGCTGGCTAACAAAAATTAAAACTGGCAATAAAAAGAGTTATTATAATTAACTATTAGAAGATCACTCAGAAGTTTCAAACATCTTGAGTTGTCTGAAAAAGGACTAAAGCACATTTGGACTCCACAGTGGGAAGGATAGTTGGAAAGTCAACTGGACAAGCAAGTTAGATCTGGTGTAACCACAATTACAGTTAGGCATTAACTGGATACTGAAATCACCTGCTTGGAATATTTCATTATAGAACAGTCATAGACTTGACCCTTCAAGTCAGTACATTGCATTTGAAACTGTGGTTAAATGCACTTATTGTGAAGTAAAACATATAGGAGCAACAAAAGGCCAGACAAGCCACCTGAAAGCATCATCAAGAGATGAACTTTTTATGGAAGCTTCATTACTTGAGCTTCCACGGCTGATGGCCTAACAAATACCATGCATGAGACAAAGAAAAAAATTGACTTTGGTGCAACTGTCTTTTGTTCTGCGTCAAGACTCTTCTCAGTCTTGGCCCCGCAGTGGTGGATTGAACTCTCTCTTCCGATCAGATCTGCGGAGTCCCTCACTGTCTTCAAGCGTCGCCTGAAGACCCACCTCTTCAAGGAGCACCTT
>JBBPCX010000114.1:14209902-14227299 GCA_037974365.1 Hydrocynus forskahlii
AGTCCCTTCATAAAAAGGGCGGTACCGTTGGTGCGAGGGGAGTCTAAACATACGACCACAACAAGACGAGAGACATGGCAGCAGAGGAGACGGACGCACATCACATGTGTGGAGATACTTCACTCTAAACACACAAACCACACGGAGACCTGCGCAATCTGCAAATCGGTGTTAAAGTACAGTAACAGTACCAGCGTTCTGCACGGCATCTGAAACGGCACCGCTAACTAACATGACTAACACTAGCACTGCAGAGAGTGGTCCAGTCCAGAGGACAATGAGTGGCGCCGCGGCTGTTCCCACAGAAAGTGAAAGTGACCATTCTGTCATACGTGAACACACCACAGCACACAGTGCGAACAGCATGAAATTCTTCCTCTGCATTTAACCCATTCACCAAGTGAAGCAGCAGGCAGCTAGGAATACAGCGCAGTTACTTTCTAGAATTAAAAACACTATAAATCTACATAATCCTATAATCTCTAGACTAAATAGTATACAAATATTGTTTCAAATGGTATGTCGTTTCAATGGTATACAAAAAACAGACTTGTTTTCAAATCAGTTTTTGTGATGTCACAAAGCCAGCACATTTGAATACAGTAACCCCCCACTTTTCGCAGGGATTACGTTCCAAGAGCACCCGCGTGTAGTGAAAAACCGCATTGCTGTGATGGGGTTAAAAAAATGCCTATTTTTATATGGTATACCCTAAAATATTTTTATATGGTATGCCCCCAAATACGCTCCCAAAACACTTGTGTAATTAGTGTGCTTCCTCAAGTACACACCATTCACTTCCATTCATTTTTATGAATGCACTGAAATGAATGCAGTTTCAGAAGAAATTTACAGGCTCCATACAGTGACCAAACCTTATTAAACTTCATATGAGACCTCAGGCCACACCTCAAGACACATCTGTTCAAACTGAACAGCATGGCCAAAAGTATACAAAACTATGTGGGGAAAAAAGTATTGGGATACACACACACAGTAATGCTATGCTAATGCTACGCTAATGCTAACAGTATGCTAATGCTATGCTAATGGTATGTTAATATCAATATAAATATTGTGCTAATACTATGTCAATGCTAACGTTAATGCTATGCTATGCTAATGTTAATGCTAATGTTAATGTTATGGCTAACGTTGATGGTAATGCTAACGTTAATGCTAAGGCCCGGACGTCACAGTCAACTGTACTCAGAGGCATAAGGTTCGAAAATCCAAATGCTGATCCGCGTGAAAGTGGGGGGTTACTGTATATCTCCTTTTGACTACAGTAGGTTAGCCCTGCCAACACCTTTAATGGTTAAAATTTTGATTTTGTTGGATTAAATGGAGACCTCAATTCATCAGAACTCCCAATAACACTTGGAGCTGTGACTGGAAGCCTTTTGTACAGCAGAGACTGATACTGCGATTACAAGTTGCAGCCCCTTACACACACAGACAGACATACAGACACACAGACACACAGACTCACAGACTCACAGACACACAGACACACAGACACACAGACTCATGTCAGAGCATCTATAAATGACGGTAATGACAATATACTATTACCTGGGCCATTTATTTAAATGAAACATAACCAAATCTCCTTTGAATTTATTGATAAATTAGCAAGTCTGTGTGTGGCCATGGTTTTGGCTTTCATAGTGCCTACTTACAGTCTAAAAGAGGTCAACTGTTCAGAAGAAATGGCATAAGCTTTTTAAAATAAATAACAAACCCATTCTTGCTTAAGGTTTCTGATTTAATATGTCTTCTGCGTCATCAGAAACCCTTCGTGGTGCCAAGAAAACATTTACCCCCAAAACAGGGAAGGAAAGAGTGTAACTGCTGGCTAGGATTTCAGTGCACTGGAGTATGGGTTACACATTTCAACACTTAGCCTTCAACTGCTGGCATAAACAGCCAACAAATGGACACACACATGTGCTTGGGCACACACATACAGAAGGACACACATACACGGACATCGGCACACGCACACACATAGGCACACACTTCACCCACAAGCATCCTTTGGTATGTTTATTTCATGCATTTAAGGAATAAATTAGTAGAACAAAGATTTACACAAACTAACAGCATCAGCTCCTCCTCATGCACAAGCCAGACAAGATGCTTCAGTCCTACTACTTTTATTAACTCAATTGTAAATGTACTGGTGTCTACCTAATGGTCATTATTAAATAATTCTACAAAATAGTCACAGTAGAAAAGTTTTTCCCAAGCAATTCTAACCTATATCTATTGGTCCTATCATTATGGATTGATAACAAAATGTAAAGAGTAGCTGGTGCTTTCAAATGGAAATTGAAAAAGAAACCAAAGGTTTTAAATGACAGTTAATAATTCACAATTCATCCTGTGTGTGTGCCCATGTGAGCACATGTGTGTGTGTTTGTGTGTGTACATAATTGAGGCCGGCTGACCGTGGCTGTACCAGTGGCAGTGTTTGTTGAGTGCCAAGGAGGGGCACTGAAGTTTTAATTGAGGCCGGTTGACAGTTTGATGAGGGACCAGTAGGAGGCTTGAGGTCTCAGCAGGACCTCTGAGACACAACCAGTCTTTGACTGGTTCTGTAAAAATGTGTTTCAAATAGAGAACATAACTTAAAGGACATGTTCAGTTTGCGGAAGCAGCAGGGTTTCTCTAGCCCCTAACACACAAGTCATGAAGTCAATCAGGCTGTTTGTACAGCTCAACCCCATCAGCCACAGCTAGTAGATTACAATCATATTACAATCATTTATTTGTTAATACACATTTATCCAAAACATATCTAAAGTAAATCATAAAATGGTTTTGTATTGTCAATACTACACAATGTAAATACAAATACTTGTATGAAAAGGTACAGTGTAGTAAAAATAGGAACTAATGTTATTCATTATACGTATTACTAATTATTATTTTTAAAAAACAAAGACATACGGTTAAGCTAGTAAAAATATTACAAAACAAGGCAGGAAACATCCCATTGAAAAGTGCTGACCTGAAGACAGCAGAACTAGCCCACCTGTTTGACACAGAGGGCCTGAGAAAGTGAGGAGGAACGAGCAGAATGTTTAAAGTCAATGAGTGAAGGCGACACAGTGTGTGGGTGTGTGTGTGTAAGCATGACATGTAGTTGGGAAAACCAGTGTGGTATTAAGGTATTTAAAAAGGAGAGATGTGGGGCGGCAGCTGAGAGAAACTGTACACTGACGGGTTGTCCTGCCTACACTCGCAAACAAATTCTCTCTCTGTGATCATGTCAATCTGGGCCTGGAGACACACATTTGTCGTAAAAGGCATATATATTACACAGCCTGGTTAGAGTTACTTACTCGATAAGGTAGTAGCAAATGTAGGGATGGTGGACTAAATTAGATGGATGAGAAAAGAGGCAGCAGAAGAAGGAGTGATAACAGTGTGAAAAAAAAAGTGGCAGAAATCAAAGGAGGTGTTAACTAGCCAGTGATACCAGAAAACAAAAATAAACAAACAAACAATCCACATAAGGAGTGAAAGTGGGGGCTATCACAGGAAAATCAAGATGTATTCCCAATCTAATGTACTTGAACTATAACAAAAAGATGAAAAAGTCTCTTAATACAGGACCAGAAATGAAAGGAAAACACCACAACTGAAATTAACTCTAAAACGCTTGTTAAATTTGTTTTGTTCATGAGAGGGTCGTTCTGGCCCAACTCAACAAATAGCACACACTTATTATCTAACACAAAGGAAGTTACCGAGTGATCACTGTCATGGGTTACTATGCAGGATAAATGAAACTTATGCCACTAAAACCTTATAATTCGAAGCTCAGTAAAACCCTTGAAACAATGTTTATATGTTGTAAAGGTAGAACTTTCAAGTTACACAATGAATATGGCAACATTTGTCCTACTCCTAGAGTTTCTGGGCCACTGATAGGGAAATACCTGATGTTTGCTGATCATACTTATAATACTGACAGAGATACAGTCTTTGGAACACCAGTCAAAATTGAATCAGGACACATGTTTAGAATATTAGCTAGTGTGACAGGGGTGTGGGTGTTCCCCGGCCAGCTAGACAGTAAGGGTTTTCAGCCGGGCGGGGAACACCCACACCCATGCCACATTAGCGGCTGCTGATCGTGACGTCACATTCCCTCAATCTCAGCCTTCTTCTGGCCCACCTCAACAAAAATTTGGTATCATCTGCATATCGTTTAGGAGCTACATTGGATTAAAATTTAAAGAGATTTTTTCTTTGTTTGCAAAAATGCTTTGTCATGTGTTTAAAATGCTTTGTTAGGGATTTATTAATAAGTTCTATTATGTTTTCACTGGTTCAGGTCTGCGCATGTTCTGTATACATGGTTCCTGTGTTATTGTTATAGTTGTCAGTCCACCCTCACGCTACCCTTTGTTGTACCAGTCATTTGTGTTTTGGGAGTTTATCTGTGTTTTGGCCATCGAGCCTTCTTTGTGTTCGTGCTTGTTTAAATAAAAGAGAAAAATGGAAATCCATACATGACTGGGAAAAGGTGCAAAACATCAAGACCAGGAAGAAAATGGTCTCCCTATCGTGTTGATTTTAAAATTAAGCTCAGTTAAAGCACATATGTGAGCTATCAGTTTTGGTGACTGTGACAATCACAAATACAAAGGTATCTGATACAAGATCAGTACTCTCCAGCCTCTAGTGCTATCCGTAGAGGTGAAGTTTTGTTAGTAAGTCATACCAAGTCCTAAACTACATCGACAAGTATGTGCGACCTCAATGCAAATGCAATTTGAGCAGGCTGAGAGAAGGTTTTTGTGTACATATATGTGTATGTGTGTTTGAGTACACAGACACACACCGACATAATTTACGGACACACAGAATTACTGACAGCAGAAAGGGTAATAAAACACTGACCTGACCTGACCTCAGTGTGTGTGTGTGTGTGTGTGTGTGTGTGTGTGTGTGTGTGTATGCATGTATAAGAAGGGGCAGCAGAAGTGGGATATGGGGGGTGGGAGATTCTACACACACCCTACCAAATAAAGCCATGCTCCCTGAGGCTAATCTCTTAAACACATGATAACCTGCAAACATACATACATGTATATATTTACACATGGACACACACACACATACACCACTTGACATCTTAGAGCAAAGTGGTCAGCCCAAAATAGTGTGTTTAAAGAATATTACTTTGATACCGCTGGTTCAAGATTCACAATATTGCTAATATTATTAGTACATACTATAAAAAGCAAAGAGACTATAAATCCAGACATGTAGATTATATGATATTATTTTTCAGTTATAATGACAAATATGATCAGTAATCATTGACACTAAATTTTTGTGAATTCTATCATAAAGTCCAAGAGTTGCATAAACTGAATAGTAACAAGCACATGCCCATTATCCTGACATCTTATTATTATAATTTATTTTCACCAATTGTCTGAGATTTCCTCCTCCTTATATTTTTTTGAATATGAAATAAAAAAGAACTTATTTGATAATCTTTTAAAAACATGGTACCGTTTTAAAGATAAAAGTTGTTTATATACTTCAAAAAACTTGATAGCAAAAGAAAAATCAAGCATTGTGATACATATGTACAGCGACGACTGCTATTATGTTACACTTTTGGTAAGCCAGGGTGAGTGATTTAACAAGTTATTAACCAGCCTTTGGACAATATAACAAGCACAATTAACTGCTAAAATCCTCCAAAACCACAAAACCCCCAACCAGAATTGTTGGGTATTAATTCACGGGATGAGGAAATAAAGCAGTTCAGTGTGTGTGCTAGAATGTAAAGCTTCATCTCAGTGGAGAGGGTCTCCAGATGGTCTCCTTTGTGTGTGCAGCATCTATTCTGACAGTCTGGGGCCAAACGTCTGCTGTAAGGCTTGAGGCCCCTCCATTTCTTCTCTCATTCCTCCTTTCTCTCTATTGCATTCTTTCATCGTTCATTCACTTTATGGGATTATCGAGGCACTTCTCTCTCGTCCTCGATTCATTACGCCCCTAACTGCTCACTTAGGTTTATGCCCCTTTAAATCCCCCCTCCAGATAACCAACTAGCCACAGTAAACAGGGATAGAGAGGGAGGAAGGCCGAGAGATGAGGGGGGAGAAGAGCGTGGGGACAGGGGCGGGGGGTGGGAGTGCCATAAGAGAGAAAATTAAGAGATGTCACGCAGCGGTGATTGTGGTGGTGAAGAGAAGTGGTTAGTCGCCATTTTTAACACGGCTGCCCTCTTTCTAGTCATTAGTAATTCAATTTGGTCTTTATTAGCCACTCTTATCTTCCACACAGAGTCCCTCTGGCTAGCCCATATGACCCCCCCCCCAACTCCCTCCCTCCCTCCCTCCTCTATCTCTCCAGTCATTCACACACTCCTTCACTCTACCCTCTCATTCACCTCTTATTTCCCCCCGTCAGAGGAACTTCACTTTAAGGCAGATTAATAAAACTACAATAACACAGCCCGGTTTAAACAGAAACAGTGAAAGTCAAAGAGCAAGCTTGGTTTGAAAAAGGAAGATGAAGCCACTTTAATGGCGACAGGGACAGCATCTGAGTGTGTAAAGTGCAGTCAAACAGACTGTAGGCGATTACTGCGAGATGGGACGCCTTGCTTGCTCACTATCTACGGGAGGAGGGAGTGGGCTGTAAAAACAGTGATTGCTTTAAATCAAGTCGGGCCTATATTCTCCAGTTCGTTAAAACAATCCAATTTGCAAAAGGATAATTATGCATTAGCTCCTTTTTATCTACTGAGTGCGAGCGCTGGCAGGGTTTGATAGCGTAGCTACATTCGGCGCACCATTGCTGCAAATTACCCACTATCGGCACATGTACACCATCACGGCCGGACTGGACAATTAATTAATCCCCCCCCCCACCACCACTACCCCCAGGCCAGCACTGTCACGCTCAGGCTGGCACAGGGAGTTAACTACAGGTCCTAGGGGGACGCTGACCTCTACTGGACAAGTTGTGGAGTCTATTTCCAAGTGAAGAGAACATTAGCTTTTTTGTTTGTTCTTTAAAATATACATACAATTATTTTTTAATTTATGACGTAGCAACTCAAACACTCAGGCCTCGTCCACGTGTCCATGGTAATATACAGCATACAAACAGAGCTACTTTATTTTCCACAACTGTTGTGTTAATTGCTCATCATGACAATTAGTCACAGGGGGTGTCAGAACAGCATGTGTATCTGTTTATTTACCAAGACAGACCTCTCTTACATGATCAGACACAGGGACAGAGCACGCAATGTATCAAAAGCTTTTTAACATCCATGCTTATGTCCAGACACTCTAGGACATAAAATTCCTACAGTTCGATATCTACTCCACTCAAAATACTGAGACTGACTCAACTCATCAGTTACTTCAGCAGTCTATTATGGCTGTAAATCAAAGCATAAAATTACCAGAATTCATAGTTAAGAAGTTCTCTGTGACCAGATCTGAAAAATGCTGTTATTTAACATAGAATTGACTTGGAAGTCACAGAGTGTCCTCTTGAAAAAATACATAATAAGATAAAAATAACTATTTTTAATAAGTCAAACTGAATGTTTAACCAATACATCCTGGTGGCTGAGTTATTAATAAATGACAAACAAAATCAAGCTAACTATTAATGTGCAAGCTGGAAACAGATTCTAGACCACCTCAAAATGATCTGCATATAAAGAGCATTAAAATGCAGAGAGTAAACAATGCAATGTAAAAGAAGTGTGACATGTCTAACAAAAAAATGGAGCAAGATGAAATGCTGACTCATACACATACACACACACAGAAGCTGTTTTCTGTCACCTGCTTGTTTAGTGTCCCAACTTATGAATCTCATTCGCTACACTGTTCAAAGAAAATACAAAACCAATATTTTTGTGATGCTTCTGCTGTACAACTTCATAGATTTCCACTCAAACTTATAGCAAGCTGTAAAGAAATTAAGTTTTGGATGTATACAGAATAATGAACAGAGCTGCAGATGATTCTGTTATGACTGAGAATAAATGTAAAACCTGATCTCAACATTCAGAATGCCACAGTGAACACATTTTGAGGTACACAGCTTATCAAGAAATGGTTATAAATGAATAATTATACTATATTACTTTAGTATTTTATCTGCTAGTTCCTCCAAAACATGAAATATTAAATAATACATTTAAAAATACTTTTAAATTAAAATACAATAGAATAATAACAGGAGAAATGAATTACTCATGCAGGATCATCTTAGTATCATCACTGTGAGACCCTTTTATATCCCCAGCGTATTGTAGGCCTTGCAGGCCTGTATGGTACACTCCGATATCTCGCTCTTGGGAAATAAATAAAATCAGATGCATTTCAGCATTTTACTTCACTGCCAGTTAATTCGCTGTTTTTGTTCTGAACTAAATTAAACAGATATGTGATGATACATTATCTTACATTCTATTCTAATGTTTATTTGATTATAAACCCTTTGGCTTGGGGTACAGGCAGAGGTTTAATGCTGTTCTTGTTTACTGAGCTGTATTAGATGACACCCTATTCACTGTGTATAAATCAACAGTACCAGTCTTTAGAGCAGGCTGAAAAATTGAAGATGAAAACAACTAAAAAAATATAAGCCTGTCTGCTAGTCATCAGATTTTTCCATCTTGTCCAGTAGTAACAATGACAGGGAGAGGCCAGGAGACATATTTTTTTTTAAGACACTACAAGATCACAGAGTTAAAATGTTAACTGAATTAATGTGTTTGTGGTAGGCTGGTGCACTGTTAACAATGCCAAATGCTGCAAAAGAAAATGTAAGTCAGGTGGACTGTCACTCCAGCTAGTGGAAAAGATCCATTTAAATGTCAGTTTTATAGACCTACTTGTTCTCATGGTCCATGAAGCAGGGGTGGGGGTAAAGGAAGAGAGGCGCCACAACTTATGTCTGCCGAAAGAGACGAGCGCTCTGGATTGGCCACGTCTGGCACAGGTCGGACTCTTGACAGGAGTGTGTGTCTTCCTTCTTAGTGAATACCGACTCCTCAAAGTCACCACACTGGACCTCCTCTCTGGAGCAGGACTACTGAAATCAGAAAGATGTCTGTGTGATGTATGTTGGAGTTTGTGTGAAGGATTTTATTGTGTTCTTGTGATCCTAAATCAAACATTGTCTGCTCAGGGCTAAATTTACTGAAACAGAGTTTAAATTTAAAGAAAAGTTTTGGGTTTGTCTGCTGCCATCTTGTGGCCATTTTCTGGTTTGGCCTCCAATAGAGTCAAGCTTACACAAGATTTTTTTTAAAAACTTATTCATAAGAATCCATAGGCTGGCATTACTATCTAGTATTGGGGTATAATGATACAGTCAACTCACAGTTTGTTTCGATAGATGACTCAGGACTTACAGTTCGATATACTCATGATATATTCAACAAAGTATGACTCTGAACGGAGAAAATGTTGAATCTATCCAGGTGTGACAGGTTAATAATGAAACTAGAGCTGGAAGATGTGCTGGAATAGTACACACCAGTTCAATACTATACACAATGCATTTATATCAAATACCAATTCATGAATGTGTATTCTCCACGATGTATTGCCAAATGTTTACACACTGCGATATAGCACTCGGTGCACTGTTACGCCTCTAACTAGCTTCATGACATATCTTTGCTCACATTTTTGAAAAAATACATCTGCTTGTGTGGGGTTAACCATTTCAGATGGGGCGTGAGCTGTAACAGCTGCTAAACTGGTAAAGTCTGGTAAACTAATGCAAAACAATCAGTTCAAAACAATATTGTCTATGTTAACTAACGCTAAAGGCATAAAACAAATTGATTCAAAACATTTATGTGAAGAGAAAATCCAAATGGCAAATTTTGTATTTTAAATTCATTTCATTTACTAAGCATTTATTGGATTTTTACAATTCATTTATGCATATAATTTACAAAACATTAATAGTTTTAAATATATATGGTACATATGGACTATGGATGTATATGTAATTTTCTTAATTGTAATACTGTGGTACACTGACTGCTATGTGTATAGTCTGTATTTTATCCTGGTTAGCTTTCGCAGTAGTTGTTTATGTGCTTCAAAATGGTGCTAAAAGCATTACTTTTATTCAACAAAAAATACTGGGAAATATTTGTCCAACTGCTGTCAAAATTTGCAGATGATTGACTTTTTAACTAGATTCCTTCATAGAAAATTATATCATTAAAATACAGGTCTGGTCTGGATGCATTTGAAATGTCTGTGTACATTAAACAGGACTGTGTTTTGTGCACAAATGTGCCAACGGTACCGATAAATCTGTGGGTCCTCAATGTCGGTCGATATTTAGCCGATGATATTGATCGATATCATCGGCTAACTGGTCACAAGATGTAATAAAACACATGCTCTTGTATGGCTTTTATGTGCAGATTCTTCTGAATAAAGATTATTAACTTAACTTTGTTGTGTACCCTGACTGAAATTATAATTAAAATGTGCAAAACAATGTCGATAATGAAACTACTAATTTTTAAGTTTTCAAGAAGCCACATTTTACAAGTATCCGAATCCACTGTCAAACTAAGATTCTGGCATCGTATTTTTCAAATTATACTAAAAATAACCAAAGTTAACATCACGACAAAGGACACTGCAGAGTCATGAAAGAACCTATATAGGCCTCAGTTTTGGAAGTGATACCACATGATTAGTACATTGTCTAATATTAGTAGAACTGTAAACTTGCTTGTTTAATAATGAACCAAAGAGATAAAAATACTCAAAATAATTATAACCTGCTGCTGTGTCTCCTGATGATCTTGGTTCTGCTTCTTAGCTTGAATCCACTACTAGAGCGTGAAGTGGTGGAAAAATGTTGTTGTACTCGAGATGTAAGCGTACCAAGGCCTGAATCCTTTCCGTCTTTCTGAGCAGTCCATCGATACACAGATCCCTTTCGGGTAGACTTCGGGGTGCTTGAAAGTGCTGAAGGGCTGTGTGCAGCAGCCTTCCAGCAGTACTGGCTGGCATGGCTTACTTGAGACGCAGAAGTCCCTCCACTAACTTTAGTACGTTTTGATGGTGTAGAGGAAGTGAAAGTAATTGTTTTGGTCCCATCTAGTCCCTCCTTTGTTGTTTTTCCAGGCACCTTGAGAGTTTTTGGAGAAAGTTGCTTATTTGCCAGTTTGGCTGAGGTTACTTTGGCAGCCATCATAGTGGAGCAGGTAGATGACACCCAAAAGTACTTTGAAGTCTTAGAGGGGCCAGATGAAAAACTAGACCTGCGATGTACCTTCTTGTTAGAACCATGGGCTTGTTTGATGTTGGCTACCCCAGTAGAAGTAGTGGAAGCTGAAACTGGGCTTGGAGAAGACTCAGTAGTGTCTGATTTAGGCTGGCTGTTCCTGTTCTCTTGATTCTTCACCCAGGTAAACTGTGATCTCTTAAGGGGAAAAGAAAATGTCTGTCCCTGTGCTGCTGACTCTGATTTAAGCTTGAGGTTTAATGCAGGTTTAGAGCAAGTCTGAGAAAGAACAGTCTGGGATGAAGAAATGTCTTTAGAGCCTGCTGCCATCATCACAGTTCTATTAGATGAAATGCTGCTGGTGAGGTGTGATTCTTCTTGCTGTACTGCTGAAGAATTCTTTATGTCAAAGGCACAAGTCTCCTTAGATGAAGAGACAAATGAGGTAGCTGTGTCACAAATCATATCCAGTGCACTTTTAGATGTGGCATTTAGTCTCGTCTTTCTTTCATGTTCACTCTGTTGATAACTAGATAACAAAGAAGACTCTGCAAGATCAGAAACAGGCTTGATTCCAGGTTTACTTTTATTTGTTGTGGGTTTCAATACTGTCCTGTTTGTGCTGGTGGCTGGGGTGTTTTCACCAGACAGCAATGACTCCTTTCCAGTTAAATTCTGTGAAGACACTGAGCGGCCTTTAACAGCCTGTCCGGCTGCCATCCCCTTGCATGAAACTTTAATGACCTCACTGAGTTTACTGCTCGTAACAAGTGAGCCAGCAACAGGGGGTAAAGAACTGGCAAACTGAGTCTTGTTCAAATCCGGCTCAGAAAACTGAGAGCGTCCTCCCTCAGGAGCCCTGGTGGCCTTGTTGTTGAGAGAGTAGGTTTTTCTCCAGTGGCTGGTAGGATGAGGTGCATAAGGCTTCGGCTGACCTGAATATGAATGGGTGTAATGTCGACTGTGCCCTTGACCCCTACCCCGTCCACGTTGAGAAGAAAACCACGGAGCTGAGCTTGAAGGTGCCTCACCATGAACTCTCTTGTGGTCCTTAATGAGAGCTGAAAACGCAAAATATGAAGGTTATTTGATGGATCTTCAGAAAAACAAATTTTTCCCCATACACTGATACTATACCCATGAATTAATTTACAAATAATCATTAAGCATCTTAAATGCAGTACAAAAATACAAAAAATGTAAACCATCCTGTAAAAAGCTGTAACAAAAATTTCAGTTTTAAAGTTATAAAGTAACAAGTGCATTAACACCTTGTTACCATAGTGACAATTATGCAAAATAAGATTAATATTAAAATAAGATTAAAATGTTACATAAAGCTTAGTCACCAAAAGATGTCTAGACTTGAGCTACTGTAAGTAATAAGCAAAAGCAAAAATAAAGTTATAGAAGTTGCATCATAGCTAATAAGTGCATATCTGTGGCAAGCAAGCATGTATCATGGCAGGACATACTACAGTCTATTTTTGAAGTATGTATTGATACCAATTTCCAGCTTGACCAAATCAAGAGGATTATGTTTATCTTAGCTGGTTGGTGAGCATAAATTATGTTTTTGTTTATCTGGTCTACCAACTTGACTAAGCTGGCCATCCAGCATGATGATGAACACTATTAAGGTCTTAGTAGTTTTAAAAGTATTACTTGTTTATCTGGTAAATCCCTCTTCAACAATGTACTCTACTTCAGTAACAAAGTCTTTAGACTGGATCCTCAATGCCTTTGGTTCCATTAGAGGCAACTTTGAGTTCTTTTTCCTTGAAGACTGGTTTGATTCTGGACAGAAGCAGGATACACAGCTGTTTACATACCTACATACTGACCACAACAAAATATTGTGTTTCTGACACCCCCTACATGCCTTGTGCATTCCTCCATCACATGCACAATGATTTCTAGAATTCTGAACTACTAAAGCTACTTTTCGAGCCAACAGCACAGATACAGACTATTGAAGCCACACAACTGAGCCCAACGTCTACATAAAGTCAAGTAAGATTTGATGATATTATGAGGTATGGTGTTAAAGTTTAAGATAAGATAAGAAAGAACTTTAGTTATCCCAAGGGAAATTCTTTTGTCATAAACATGCTCAATGCAACATGAGGAATAAAGATAAGACAATACAGAGTCTAAAAGAACATTAAAAATAGCGCAATCGGAACAACAAGATAACTAACAAACTAACAAATAACTATAACAGATATAATAAATTAACAGATTATTAGTGCAAGTGGTTATGAAAAGTGACTTAGTGTTTGTGCCATGAATAAAATGAGATAAGAGCAGGTGAGGAGGGGATGAAACAAACATTCAGTAACATACAGATAAGTGAGTAATATTGCACAATCCGAATGAGAACCTAAAGACATAAATGCTGAAAAAGATCACCTACAGAACAAAGAAGAGTTATACAGTCTTATTGCCACAGGTAGAAAGGATTTCCTGTGGCGTTCAGTTCTGCATTTGGAGGCAATGAGTCTTTTGCTGTGTGTGTTCTGATGGCCTATCATGGAGGCGTGCATGGGGTGAGAGGAGTTGTCCATGATACTGAGAAGCTTTTTCAGCATTCTCCTCTCAGACACCTCCGCCAGATTCTCCAGTCTTAAGTAGTAGCTACTAAATCAGAATGTATTCATACAGTAGCTAGTTAACTGGTAAACCAGATATGCTAAATGTAAGATAGCTAGCACAATTTCATTAAAGAGGCTAGCTAATTATGATGCTAGCTACTGTAAATGTGATGCTGTTTCTTCTGCCTCCTGCTAGACGCTTTTATGTAACCATAAAAGATTTTACACATTAGTTGTAAAATATTTTTAAATAAATGCAGAACATGCAGAAACCAGGCTTGAGAAGCCTTTTTTTGACATGCTGAATGGAACTTTTTTGGGAAGGGAAAGCTGTTTTCATTTTACATTTTGAATTGGACTTTTTGAAGAGAAAAGTTCATTTTACATTTCGAAGAGGGCGCTGTAAGGAATATTCTACTCAACATTCATGTTTTTGTTGTTCAGTAAAAGTATTTATTGTTTAATGAAAGAATTAAGCACTGATAAAAAGTTCTACTCAGAAATAAAACTGCGTCCTGTTTTTAATTGTATGCTTTTGCATCCATATCTGTTTATGACAAAACAAAATGTTTGTTTGTATATGACTCATTTTCTTTAAATTATCCAAAATGTCCAGTTAATTCCAATTAATTCAGCATAATACATTATCCTTAAAAAAATATAAAGGTAAATTTGAGATAGCACCACGTTCTGTTCTGATGGGGGTATGCTGGACTGTGTCTACCAGAGATGCATCACAGGGCAGCAGCCAACCAGCAGCAAGGAGAAATTAATAACGCTCTTGGATTGGCTACTTTCAAACCACCCACCTCCCAAGATGTGCTTTCGTATATGGTCGCTTTGTGTTCTCTCCACAGGACAGTACTAAAAAGTATATACGGTTTTACAGGAAATGTAGGTTAATATTTGTTACAAAGTTAATAAATAATATTTTTCTTAATAATATAGCACTCTAATGCACAAAAAGTATATATTGCCACTAAAAAAGCAACAAACCCCCCCCCCAAAAAAAACACAGAGGTTATTTGCGATTGTTAATTTTGTTGAGTACCAATTCATTCATGTAGGTAGCTACTCATTAGGGTGCTAGAACCAAACTTCATATCAGCCTCTGCTTATAGTCATGCATGAACACACCACAGCATAGCACACAGTGAAATTCTTTCTCTGCATTGAACCCATTCATTTACATTTACATTTCTGCCATTTAGATAAAAAGCGACTTCCATTCCCTAACTACAGGTGGCAGTCTCCCTGGAGCAACTTGGGGATAAGGGTCTAGCTCAGGAATCCAGTGGTGGTGTGTTGAAGGTAGGATTCGAACCCATGACTCCTTGGTCCAGAGGCAAGTATCTTACCCACTAGGTCACCAACACCAATTGAAGCTGTGGGCTTTCGGGACGTATGTGTGTGGGGACTGGACCTTGCTCAAAAGTTCTTAGTACAGGGGTGACCAGCTGCCACAAGCACACCTTGTTCAATTTTTTTTTGTTAGTTGCCAGGTTTAATTAATCTGATTGAGGAGGGAACTACTGTACAATGCAGAACACCAGCCCTTCAGTACTGGAGTCACTTGCCTACATCATGAACAATGAACGGCAGAATTAGACAGTCCAAAGGCCCTGTGGACTTTCTCTCACACATCACACAAAGCAGCCACCCTTGTTCCCACTTGCCATTCTGTTGGGTCTGACTCCAAACATGACTCAAGGGTCTCAGATCATCTGTAGAACTAAATCTGCCATTAGGTTCCCCTTCAACCATGTGAACTCAAACTGACCACTGAGTGGTCCTGTTTTTGAATAATGTAAAGTTACCCCTTATAGTCGCATGTGAACACACAACAGCACAGTGTGAATAATGTGAGATTCTTTCTCTGCATTCAACCCATTTACCAAGTGAAGCAGTGGGCAGGCACTAATGGGGCGCCTGGGGAGCAATGTGTGGGGACGGTACCTTGCTCAAAGGTACCTCTGTGGTGTCACTGGCAGTCCTGGGATTCGAACCCACAACCTTCTGATCACGGGGGTAACTCCCTAACCACCAGACGGCCAGCTGCCCTAATAAAATGTAATGTATTTTTTTGCCTGTCAAGAGTATTAGAATACCCCAAGAATGATCACGTGGCTTTTACTACACCACTGTTGTCACATTTTAATGAGTAAAGTGTAAAATAAAATAAATAAATACTGAGTTAGAGGAGTAGGTACTGTAATCTGAACCGTTAACGTTTGAAAAAAGCTTTACACCAGCCAAGCGTGAGGAAGACAATGAATAGAATAGGTGTGAAACAAATTACCTTTAAAACAAAACTAAATCAGTCGTTAACAGCTGTGACATTTATAATGACTTACTTTGGAGCTGCTCGATTTCTCTTTGTAAAGCTTCGCGTTCTGCCATGTTTGGATCTGGAACAAATTCGTAATCGCACAGCGCCGAGGCCCATGCTGATGACGTATTCAAATATCTGATCAAAAAATGCTCGTCTCACCCTGTGACTGCATGTTATGATATACAGATCACACACAGTTACATTTTGGAGAACTTGACTGTAAGCAGCAATTTGCGGGAGTGGAAACCAGTAAAGAGAACTGTAAAGAAACCAGTAAATGAAACTGTCCGAAATCGCATTCCTGGACTCTTCCATCTGATTTATACTGCTCGATTAAAATGATCTGCAACTTGGACTTTTATAATTTCACAGATCTCGGCTCTTCCAAGGCACGCACGGTTTGAGAAGGAATCGAAACTAAGTTGGGATCTCGTATGCAGCTGTAAAGTAAGACATTTGAGTGTATTACTTTGCTATTGGTTCACAATGTGTTGTAAGTGTCTTACCAAACTGTTTTTTTTTACAGTTTAGCGATCATGTGTAAGCGATCGTTGTTATTTCTTGTCTATTTTTATACTTTCACTTTCCTTCATGGTCCTGATCTCATAACACTCATAGTGCTGTAAAAGACAAAACAAACACAGAGAAGGTGATCCAGACAGCTGCAATGTATCTGTCCTTATTAAAGAAGTCACCGTTTAAACCGTGTATAACACATGTTTTTATTGTTACAGGTGTCAGCTTGTAGCAATGGCCCCAAAGGACAAGAACAATTATTTCATCCTTACAGCAACCCCTGGTTCCTGTGGGTGGATCAAGAGAGGACAGATTTTTTACATAAGTGAGGAGCGATATTTACGAACTATAAAGCAAAAGAAAAATACCATACCTGTGATACAGATAGGTTCATTCGTAGATCGTGAACTGCCAGTTGAAGTTCTGCTTCCACTGACACGAAAACAGGCAGAATTACTGTTGGCTCTTGACTCAGATGAAGAGAAACTGCACGAATACACCCATTCAGTAAATTTAGTCCAAGCAGTGGATTTGGTTGAAGGTTCAGAAGTCATGGTGGAGAATTATGGAGAATGGCTCAAAGGGGTGGTTAGATACATCGGCAGGCTCTCAGAACCAGTACGCGATCCTCTAGCAGGAGTGTTTTTTGGAGTTGAATTACAGGTGGGTGTTTTTTCTGCG
>JBBPCX010000114.1:14232568-14251593 GCA_037974365.1 Hydrocynus forskahlii
GATGGAAGCTATGTTTTCAAAAGCTTATTTAAATGTCAGAGGGAGTGTGGCATTTTTGCCCCATTCAACAAAGTGAAACCAGTGCATCCTAAACCATCAGCACCTTGGTCTGACCTACCCGAGACCCCCACAGAGCAGCTCTCTGCTGGAGATCGAGTAGTTTATTTTACTGATGCTGAAGCTCGGCATGGCATGGTTTTGGAGCTAGCGAAGGAAGGCATGGTTCTGATCTCAACAGTAAGTTATTGCATACAAGGCTTCTTCACTTCTCCTTTAAGTCCCACTTTGAAAAGGTTCAAAGTTACTTTATTGTCATCAGCAACTGTGTACATGTTCATAGTGTGATGAGACAAAGTTTCTCAATGGACCACATATAGAAACATACAAACATTCAGCAGAGTGCAAGTTACGACTGAGACAGTAGACAATAGACAATCAATAAATAGACAACTAGTGTGGACATTATGTAAACCTTCCTGAATGATGACAGTTGCACCAGAAGTATGATTATTTCACAGGAGGCAGTTACAGCATTGAACAAAGTGCAAGGAATGACAGAAACAGTACAATAAATAGACAATATAGCTGTGTATCTGTAGTGAGGATGGGATGTAAATCTGAGGCAGTATAGTAAGTAGATGTAAAAAGTACACATAAGAGTGGGAAGTGTATGTAAAGCTTACAAGATGGATGATGTTGCACCATATGTATGTTACACAGGATTACAGTGTGAAGAGGATGTAAACCTTCCAGAATGATAATATTGCACCATATATATATATATTATTATTGCACTGGAAACATATTCTTATTGCACAGGAGACAGTTATGAGGAAATAAACCACATTGAGTAAGTGAAAAATTATAACTAATCAAGGCAAGTGACAGGACTTTAGGGTACCAGCATTGGCAGTAAACAGAGGTACAGTAAAGTACAGGTGTCAATTGGGATTCCAGAGTGTAATATGAGAAGTATATACAGTATAAAAATGAGGTAGCTCTCTGAAATGTACTGGTTAACCAGGGACTAGACATTTATTTTCAGTAAAAAGCTGGATGGAAATATCTAATTTTGGCAAAACTCTGTGTCTTGACTGCTGTTTCATCACAGGACAGGGATGAAAGTGGGAAGGAGGGAGGAGAGATATCTGTTCCTTTGAGCTGTATTGTTAAAGAGGAAGATCTTAGCAAAGGTGAGTGCCCAGGTCTGTGGCATCATAAGCCATGAGATGTCTATTATTTTGACTAAAATCTGAAAAAGTCCATCCTTCCACCATGAGAACAACTTAACCTTTTGGATCTGAGTGGATGTGATGCCATTCAATAAGCTGTTACTGAGAAAAGTAAAAAGAAAATAATTAAAAATTGGCTCTAGAGCACCAAAATTGGAGATGAGACGACAGTGAGAAACAGAAAGTGCAACCATTTGGATGTGTTTACAAGAAGCATGGTAAAGAAATTCTTTGGAAGATTTATTGAAAACCTGAAAGCCTGTCTCCTGAAAAGAACGGAAAGAAGGAAAGGCAGATAGAAAATTCCAACACATTTGGTTGTTGAGGCTTCTGTGTTTTCTGCATTTGTGTGTCACTGAAAAATTAATAACATATTTAATGGCTTTTTGAGAGGAATTAAGTAAACAAAAGTGTTGTGTCTGGCTTGCAGACTACAGCATAAACAAAACAGCTATATATTTTCTTGATTTGTTGCTTTTATATTTTCTCCTCAGGTGAGACAGAAAAAATGGACACTTCTGAAAGCCCAGAGGTGGCAAAGGATTATGAAAATATCAGTATGAATTCCATGGTAGAGGTGGGTCTGGCGAAAGGACCTGTCTATGGAACTGTACGCTGGGTTGGCCGTCTCCCCGGCAAGTCCGAAGTCATGGCTGGGCTAGAACTGGTACTGAAAAATACTGACCTCTTCTGGTAACATTGGGAAAAGTACCCTTTTCAGAACCCCCTAAATTTATAAAAGTCATAGCAAGCATTTCATTGTGTGGTGTATAATTACCCATTATCTGTCTTATTAGTCTTTTTGCTGACTTGATCAAGTGTATTTCTCGGTTTCAGGAAGAGGAATGTGGGGTTAGTGATGGTACGTTCAGAAATGAACGCTACTTCACATGTCCACAAAAACGTGGCTTATTTGTGAAGCTCACCTCTTGTCGCCCAGATAGTCGCTTTTCCAGTGACCCTGCCTCAGATGGACATATGGGTTAGTCCTTTTTCCTGACCAGTTCATTCCATAAACAATACTGTTTGTAAAAGGGATGTTTTCTGTGATTTAATATCTGTGGTTTGATTACAGATCATGATGAGGAGAACATGTCAGCTGCAGTGAAACATGTTCCTCCCATTAGTTCTGAAAATGTGATGGAGATTTTGACTGGACGGATGAAGGGTATCCAGGGTCATTGTAACTCTTGCTATATGGATTCTGCCCTTTTTAGGTTCGTTCAAATCTTTTTTTTCTGAATGGAGGCAAATCCTCAAGTTTTTATATTTTATCTAATTTTAGTCTGCACAATGTATCAATGGTTATTTATTAGCATAATGGCCTTTATAGTAGTCATATGGCAGATGACTGCCAAATAAAAATAAAACGTCTATCGTAGAATTTGGCTAACTCCATTTGTAAAGTCTGCTCAAACTTGCATCCCAAGTGGCCTTTCTGTAAATTCAAAAACAGTCTGCATTATTCCTCTTATAACAGGGATCCCAAACTCTGGTCCTGGACACTGGTGTCCTGCACAGTACAATTAACTTACCTGTTAATTGACAGGTTTAGGGAATACAGGGTTTCTTCCGCACTTTATGCACTCTGACTACCCCTGATGTTTTTGGGTGTTTGCATTTAATAGATCCAACAGACATAAACAGTGCAAGCCAACCTTTCATCAAGTCACCAGAGGTTCAGCAGTGTGTAAATGTCGCTGGACATTCCGTGCGATATGTACCAATATAATTGCAGTATTGTGTCTTTTACATATCATGTAGCCTGAGTGTTAATGGAATACTGTTGTATCACAATCACCTACAATATTGAATTTAAATAATTTACTTTTCAAATTTAAAATGATCTTAGTCCATTTGCTGTCATAATAGTTATCTGGGTAAACATTTGAGTCTGTTTTTCAAAAATGGCATTAAGTATCTCAAAAAAGCCGAAGCTATTCTATATTAAATTACATTAGTCTTGGTCCTCCTGATAACAGACATTCATTTTATAGCATTTTATATTACACCTGTATGTATATATTATTTAGTTAATATTTATTTGGGATATGTGCCTAGCCTGGTGTACTGGCCTTTACAGTCTGTAATCTCTCTGTGTGTTCTAGTCTGTTTTCCTGTTCATTAGTACTGGACTCTCTGCTGTTTAAAAACACCAAGCAAAATGATAAACTCATCCAGAAAACTCTTCTGAGGGACATTGTGTGTCCTCTACGCAGGTAAACTTTGTGCAGGTCCAAAATGCAAAGTCATTAGTTTATCCTAAAGTTAAAGTGTTTAAACACAAATACCCTTTTTTCTGTTGAGTAACAGTTTCACAGAAATATCTCTCTATAAAGACATGACAGAAAATGTCACTGTCTTGCCCCCATAATTATTCACCATTAAACAGAAAAAGCATCTGCAGAATCATTACTTCTTGAGAGATCAGTTTGCGTCTGTTCGTTTGCAGAAAGGGTTTTGTGCCTGACACCAATGTGATGAAGCTTCGCCAGCAGTTGCAGGACCGAGGCCACTGTCCTAGCTACACCACAGATGAGAAAGGTAGAATCCACAAATGATGCCTTATAATTTATGTATGTATACATTTGTGACAACATTTATTTTCATTGTTGTGTAGGACTATGTATTCTCCTTAGTGTTTTGATGTGTGTTTGTGTGTTTTTTAGATTTTAGTAGGTTTGTCTGTTCTCCTCAGAGATATGCTAAGATGTACCATTTTTGTCCCCCGCCCACATTAATGTAGAAGACAAAATCCCCACAGAAACGGATAAAATCCAACTCTTTAAACATGAAACTTAACCTATTATATCAGAACCAGGCATTGTTTTTTTTTTCTTTCATTTTTACATAGTATTTTAAAATGCTACCTATCCTTTACATCATGTGAATATTTCATGATGAATAGATTAATAGAAATATTCCAAAATTGGGGAAAAAATCTTAATAATGTATGATAACGTTAAGAATAGTTTTTTCTTTGCCTATAAAATTACTGTTTTTAGATGTATAAGGAACTACAAACGAATTTTTAGTGACTTGATGTATTAGGATAGTTTAGCCTCAAAGATAAAGGTAATTTATTTTGTACAAAGGGAAATACAAGCACACTGATCTAGTTTCGGCAGAATAACTTGTGTCCCTGCACCTGCACACAGATCCAGAAGAGTTTCTTACACTCATAATGCAAGACATTTTGTCACTGAATCCACCTCTCAAACTGTAAGTAGGACATTGTCCACTTTTGTTCTCTTATATTCCTTTTCTGTTGTACTATAAACACAAATTCTATATATTTATATTATTTATTGACATATTGGCACTCTCATAATTTCATAATCTCATTATTCATACAGGAAAACATTAGGAAAAATGAGGGCAGAATCTAGTTACTTCTACCAGATCTTTGTGGACTATAACAACTCTCTGGTTTTACCATCGGTTCAACAGCTTCTGGAGCATTCTTTCTACAACAACAGCCTCAGACTGGCAGAGGTCAGCCCAGTATTTGTGATCTGTGGTCTGTTTTGCACTTGGTCACTCCTCTGTGGAGTCGCTCTACAGTAATAGAACAACAGCATGTCTCTGTCCTGTAGATGGCAGCGTTTATCTGCACACAATGTCAAATTCTAATCAATTGCTACAGCTTTCAGGAGTAAAGGTCTGGAGTATTAGTTGGCCAAACTGTTAGTGAACCCAAGGTTTGCTGTGAGGTTGGGTGAATACAGGAGTTTGTTCTGTATTTCTTAATTGATTCTGGGACTTTTTCAGTCATCTGTAATTTGTGACTCTACGCGATTTCAATGAAATTTTCAAACCATCCACCATAATAAGGACCTCAGAATGATCAGTTATATGAATATGTAGTTTAGATCACATAAGTGAAATCTGGCCAGATTCTAAACTGGAAACTCCAAGTGTAAGACAGTACAGTGTGAACTGTTATGTAAACTGTGTAAAATCTCACAGCCACTGGGTGCATATTCAGTCCCTTCAGTTATGAAAAAGATTTATTATTCTTCTTCTTCTTCTTCTTCTTCTTCTTCTTATTATTATTATTAATTGCTTTGATGCCATACACATTGTCTTGACACCAGGCTTTTTTTATCCTAAAACATTAGGTTATGAAAAGGTTTCTCCTAGAAAAGTGGAAGTAGTGTACCTTAGTTTAAAGTCATTTAAGATATTTGAACCATCATTGTACATCAGAGGGTAGATTTATATGGTTTTTACATTCGTAAACAAAAAATGTACCTGCAGTACCCTTTTTTTCTGACAGTGCATTATATATTGTAACCTATCAAAATGAACTATTGCAAGTCACAAACTATTAAGTAAAGCACTCAGATTCAGGCAATGAATGAGCACAAGCTTTTAGTATTGATATCTAGCTATATTACATTACAAGAACCAAACTTTAGATGCCAAATACATCTTGACCCATTAATTACTGTTGGGATAAGGTTCAAGTTTGTAAGTTTGACTTAGACACATCTAATAGCTGAATCTAGCTGAACTTTAAGAAGACTCATGAAAGAGGTTGCCAAATTCCATTTTCAGATTGCTTTACAGATAAGTGTTTGTAGCCAGAACCTTCTGGCCAACTTTGCCTTCTGTTTTTATCCTTCTGTGACACCAGGTGCCCTCTTGCCTGATCCTTACCATGCCCCGCTCAGGGAAGCAGTTTAAAATGTTCCCAAAAATCATTCCCTCACTAGAGCTGGACGTCACTGCTCTTCTGTCTGATGGTAGGCCTACTTTGATTTCCTTAAAATGCTTCTAATTGTGCCTGTGCACCATCTGACATGTGGTTGTCCTGGCTGACCATATGCTTATTTGTGTGTTTCAGGTCCTCAGCAGTGTGTGCTCTGTGGACAGCTGGCACATGTGGAGTGCACTGAGTGCTTTGAAGATCGAGTTTTTAGCAACACAGGATTCAAACATTTCTGTGATGTGTGTTCAGCTCAGGTTGGTTACTGAGCCTGTCTTACTTTGCTTTAAATCAGTGATCACCTACTCTGGTCCTGAAGATCCACCTTCCTGAGAAGTCTTGTTCCTGCCACAACCTGCAACACCTGCTCCGGCTAATGAAACTTCTTCAGCTATCTCTGATTGGCTCGAGCTTTAAATAAGGGTGCGTCCAGCATGTTAGATGGCCAGAATGTAGATCTCCAGGACCAGGGTGTGATCTCTCCTCACACACTTTGTTTTGGAATGACCTCTTATTAATATGGAGAAAAATATTTCCAATCATCCTGAACTTTATATACCTGTTGATGAACATCTGAAAGATGGAACACCTTACTTGAAGAAGGACCAATCACTGGTGCGATCAGTTAATAGCAGCATAGAAAAAGACAAGATGTTAAGATACAGTGTATTCTGAATTTGGAAGAAAATTGCAAGAATTTATTTGCATTACCTGTAAATATAACACTCAGGTCCATCTGCATCCATCCCGGAAGTCCCATAAGCCCACGTCCCTGGGCTTTCCTGAAGGCTTTCTTCCTCTCAGAGGTTCCAGTGGTCCGCCTCCTACTCTTCCACAAGAAAAACTGCAGCTGTTTGCTGTGCTGTGCATAGAAACAAGCCACTACGTTTCTTTCGTCAAACATGGACCAAAAACAACTGACTGGATCTTCTTTGATAGCATGGCTGACCGGATGGGTGAGTGGAGTTTGGCTTTCAAACAGAAGCAAGACTGAAAAAAATAGAATGTTTAAAAATGCATGGAGGTTTTTAAAAATGCATGGAGGTTAGTGGTGTCAAAGTCAACGCACTGCAGCGGTAAATTAGCACTAATTTTTTTAACATGATGAATTCATTTTCCTAATTTAACCCCTCTGTAGTAATACAGGCTGAAGCCCAGCTGCTCATGCAGTGTATGCTATTAATGCTAAGTAGCCCACTTAGCCTTCTCATTTGAAAACATTTTTCAATTATAGTAACACCTTTAGCAAACTTCGCTGAGCCATTTATTAGTCGGTGTTTAAAAAATGCAGCTGCTGTTGCTCTCCCAGGACATCAGCAATAAATATTAAAAACTGCAGTCACCCTGTACAAATCATAAAATTTTCATTTTGTCTTAATGAATATAATGTTGGTGAAATATTAAAAATAAAAAATACAGTAAACCCCCGACATTTAAATTGTGAAAAACCGCTAATTTGTGATGTGGTAAAAAATGCCTATTTTTATAGTGTAAACCCTAACCCCCAGATATGTTCCAAAAACACTATAATTTCAGTTTAAACTCAGTTTAATATATTACCCTTAAAGAAAATGTAAAGGTATTTGTACTGAACAGTTTACACTGAACTGCTCCCGCAGTGCTAGAATGTAAAATATTGATGCTACCCCTGTATAGACTGCACTCTAATTCATTCACGCACGTTTTCTTTGGTATAAGCAGGTAAATACAGTAATAAATTAATTTAATTTACAGTAATAAAAATACAGGGCTTTAAGAAGAACAAAATGAAAAACACGAGAACAGTCAGCGAAACACTCGAGATAGCTATAGGCAGGAATGCTGGACTGCAACAGCCAGAGATACATCACAGGGCTGCAGCCAGGAGAAATGAATAACTCTCTCGGATTGGCTACTTTCAAACCTCTCGCCTCTGAGTACAGCAGTATTTCACCATCCCAAGACACACTTTCTTTGTCTTCTCTCGACAGTACCAAAAATATATTGTTATATTTTATATGGAAACATAGCTGAATTTACATTAATATTTATGTTACAAAATTAGTAAATTATATTTTTCTTAATAATTTAACACTAGAATGCATGAAAAATTATATATTGCCATGAAAAAAGCAAAAGAAAATACCAGAGGATGTCTGCGGTTTCTGCAAATTTGTGGGGTTTCTACGATCAATTATTTGATAAAATCTGCGAATGACTGAAGCAAATTCTGCACCTCGACTGAGTGGGGGTTTACTGTACACACTTATGAAGCTTATTTTGTCCACTCATGTCTAAATTAAAAATGCTGATTTTTAAAAGAAGGATATCTTTATTTAGGGTCAAATATAAGCAAATAAGGCAATAAAATGAATTTACAAATGAATTCATAAATAAATGTACATAAATTAATTCATTATTTGATAGATTTGTCTGACCATGGCAATTATTTTTGAACGTTACAATCTTTTCTTACAAAAAATAGGTGAATGGCCTGTATTCCATTTAGGTATTCATATATTTCTTTATGAATACCTAAATAAAACAAATTTGAATTGTACCAGACAAACAAAAAACAATCATGTCATTTCTAATTCTGTTTAAATTTGAGATTTCATGATATATTAAATAATTTCCTAAACAATCAGACTTGATCCATAACCATGTGAGGTGAGGTCAGGGATTGAAATATTGTGTATTTTGTGCTTTGGCATTTTGGAAAAAAATGGTTTTAAATGTTTCTATTTTTAGGAGAGATAGATGGCTTTAACATCCCACAGGTCAAAGAGTGCCCAGAAGTGGGGCGCTACCTCACTATGCCTCTTGCTGAGCTGGCCAAGCAGGTGCCTCGAGAGATGGAAGGTGTGGCGAAACGACTTTTCTGCGATGGTTACATGTACCTGTACCAGAACCTCAACATGGCTCTGTATCACTGACACAGCCAGGGCTCTCCACGAACATACTCTCATAAAACAAGGACAAATCCACAGTGTATCTGATTCACCAAAAACAGAACCAAATCGACACATTCCTTTCCACATTCAAGCTTTTAGGTGATTATTGTATAAGTGCTTATACTGAAGTCATATAAAGCATTGCTTTTAAGGAGTGCACATCAACATACAGATGGACAATTTGTGTGTTTGAATTCTTCTGAACGAATGACTATGATTGTACTCAAAAATGCATAGTGCCTTGAAATTCATTGTAAATATAGGACAATCACAAGTCTTTATTTTTAGTAGACTTTACTGCTGAATCAGAGACATATTCTGCAATGGGAGGGCATATTGTCTGCTTGAAAATTTGTTTCTATTTATTTAATCAGATCAAATGATTCCAGTTATTTTGCACTAGATATCTAGATAACCTGCTGTATACAACATCTGCAGGAGACAAATGACGAGGGTATAGAATTTGTATGCAAATGATTACATCTTCCTGGGATGATATGTAAGTTGCATATAACGTAAATTTGTATAAGCCTAAAACATGAGATAAAATCAGAAAAATTAGAGCATTTTAGCATGGTATTCCAGCATCATCTTAACATTTTGCTCTTCCAGAGCACAATAAATCCTTTACTGAATATCAGTTCGAAATATGAGTCAAATCAAAATGTCTGACTTGTGCCGATATTTCTTCAAGCAAATGTCTGCCAGTACCAACATCAATGTGCATCGATACAAATGACAGATTCTTTTATACATGGTGTATATTGGTTAGCTTGTTCTTCTGAAATACAGTTCTGATAAAGGGATTTGATATGGATAGGTTCTGGTGAAAGTGTGTATATCATGTATATTATGAATATCATGGGTGTTATGGCAGCAGAAGGGGCTTATATAGTGTGGCCCCAATGTACTCAAATACTTTTGCTCAGTGCAAACTGATATCTCAGGGAACATCCTTTCAGTGCAATTGATTGAATGAAAAATACAATAAATAAATAAATTAATTTAAATAAAGTTACTGTAATCAAATATTGTTCTCTTTTCCAGCTCTCATTTTGTATGTGTGTGTGGGTGTGTGTGTGTGCACGTGTGTGAGCGAGAGAGAGAGCGAGAGGGAGAAAGAGAGAGGGAGGGTGGCAGGCAGGCAAAAGCAGATAAAGCTGAACCATTTCAGACCATTTGTTTTCTTATCACACAAGGTTATGTCTAGATTAACTGTCATTTGTTTAATTTATTCTGTCCCCATCCCTTTCTTATTTGTGCACCTTTTCCATGAAATAACCCAAAGCTTACTATCGTCTTTCCTACAGGTCTGAATAACTGGAAGTATGCTTTATTGTAGATTTATAAAGAAAAGGCCAGAAGTACTGATAAAACTGCCATAAACACTTCAGGTCAGGTATTCGCTGCATGGTAAATGTAACAGTCCAGCTTAAACATTTACTTTAGATTCTAATGTTTATGCACTTCGGTTATGAAGATGGATTGCTTCCTGACTCCTACCTGCTTAACAGTACTTGATATGCCTGCCCATTTTCTGTAAACGAAATGTCTTGCGCATTTGTACAGAGATTCTTCTTGCAGCAGGGAACTAGCAAAGAATAAATCAGAAATGCCGGTTTGATAAAAGAGGTTATATTTAAATCAAACAAAATGCTTTTGCAAAATGTCCTGGAACATTCCACGAAGTTGTAAATCAAAACGGAAAGAGTCCTGAACCTAATGATCAATTGAATATCTTATTTCAGAAGGGACTTTAACTCTCTTTCATGGTAAGTCTCTCCTCCCTGTTCCTCATACGCACACCCTCTGCTCTCCCTTTCCCTTGCCTTTGCCTAGAACAAAGAGAATGGATGAACACACAGCTGACACATGCAGAAATCCCCTTTTTCCGCTCATAACTGATGGCAGAGTGGACAGTGCTGCCTGCCGCAGACTTGCCTCCACTTGACCCTCATCCATAAACCCCACTGGTAGATGACCATGTCTCAAAATCAGCTTAGGAGAGCAGGGCCTCAACGATGGCATACCTGTCAAATTAGAACTGTCACCCGCCCTTTCAGTCAGTCATAACAGTGGTATGTGATCTCACTTGGGATGTCACTTAAATCTCCATATGAAACCATCAAATTAAGCTCAAGGAGAAGCATACATACATCAAGGAGCTGTAACATCGTCTACAACGACATCTTGAGCAAGAAGCCTAAGCCTAAAGAGATTATTCCTTGTTCTGTAGAAAAACATGAGCAATCTTATCACCATATAACATTGATAGATAAAATGGTATCCAAAAATCTGAGATTTCTCTGATTTTTTTTAAATTACTATGCATTTTATTACAAATTAGATTATCAGGAGACAATATGAGTGAAAATGATACATTTACATGGCTTTCCAAATTGCACAGTTTTAGGTTTGTCCATCTTTTGCTTTAATACCAGCAGACACTCGAGCAATCATGGACCTTACGAGTTTGTATGAAAGCCTCTGATGAGTTGAGGTGTCAGAAGACACATTTCAGTGAGAGGGATAAAATTTTTACGGGAGGCCTTGACATGGTAAACCTCTTGCAGTTGGATGTGACTTAGAAATAGTGCAGAAAGCTAAGATTCAAAAACAGAAGCATTTTTACTAGTAGTCTCAGTGAAAGTGCTTCTACAATTATCAGTGAAATTTCCTTATAAAATACGTTCATAATTTTTTCATATTTCTACCAAAGTTGCACATGCACAAAATTGCCAAATGTTTCATGAGTGATGCCTGGAGATTCAGAGATGCACCTGTTTTCTGATCATTTTAGTCTTTTTCCTAGGGTTTAATGAAAAACTGCCAAAAATGGCATAACCAAAGGTTACAGCTGCAGCACTTCGCTAATCCCCACAGGAATCCGTACTCTGACATAATAACAGACTAGGTCTGTAATGATCACGAAATTATAGGTGAAGATTAATTGGCATATAATTGGGATTATCAATTTAATTGTCAGTTTTTGTTCATATTATGGCCAAACTGGCGTGTTCTCATGGTCTAGCACCAAGTTATGACGTGTCAATAAATGTGATTCTTGTTTTCTTTTTCTATGCGTCTTACATTTATTTGCCTCAACACAACTGATGAAAATGCCCCAAAGACATATTCTGCTTGTTGTAACACAATATATTTCAGAAACTTGATGCCTGGAAAATACTGTAATCAGCGCAAAGAACTGCGATTAACTATGTAATTATTGTGAGAGCCCGGCAATACTCAAGACATGTAGGTCATAAAGGTACTTATGTTTGTAATAACAATGCACTTAATGAGGGATATTTTACAGTACCAAAGAGGCTAGCAAGGCAGCGATTCCCTGCAACAATTTGCGTGTCCCTATAATTGTATAATTCAGAATGCAAGAGCACAGAAAGCAATTCAGGAATTCACAATAGTGGATATCAATGACATGAAAGAATGGAGGAGCTGGGGATCAAGAACATATGAAAGCAAACAACAGGGAAATGAGGGAGATGCTTATCGTGACCTAAAGCAAAAGGGATATTGGATGTTGCCACAGCAGTGGGTAATCTTACAATGGAGCATGGTGAGGTTACCCGGGAAACTGCTAAGACTCCATTAAGCCATTAAGAGATACTGTAATGACCTTTTTGACCTCTCATATCATTAATTGCAGTTAGATGCTATGCAAAGAAATGGTAGCAGGCAGGACCCTGGCAGGAAGATCAAAGACGGACGGACGCAAGTCCAACATCAAAAATGCTGCGGTAAAACTAGACGGAGTATGTGGCACATTAATGGGTACTTCCACCATGAGTGTTCTGCTTCTTTTCTTTTTTCAGTGTCCTGCTCTTGAAAGTTCTTTTCCCAGACCTTTTTGATCTGGATTCAAGGTGTGTGCACGATACATTTGAAAGGATAACAAAAGTTTATTCCTATCCATAAAATGCTCATTTATTGATTCATCGCATAAATAATCACAGCAAGGAGTGGTAGAACATACCAAATTACCTGTAAGAACCTTGATCGCAGTTTTCTGTGAGTGCCTATGGAATGTGTCAGTTGTTGGCCATCTGCAAGGTCGCCTCCACCCTTCATCAAAATCTGCCCCTAAACATCACTTTTGCAGCCTGTAAGCCAACAAACTGGTTTATGAATTGGATACTGCAAATCTCAGGAGTTTGGAGGACAAAGGAATTTTTCATATTCTGAAGAAACAAGAAGAGAAGTGTAGGATGTTGGTTAAACAGTGTGGAGCACTGCAATATGAATTAAACCTGAGACAAATGACAAATGTGGCTGTTATCTAACTAACGAACTGGTCGACAGCCACATAGTTAGTACTCGTTTAGGTTAACATTAGTGGGTTGTTAAACAGTGTCTTTAATGTGTATTGCGTAATAAGGTGTGAATATAGTACCACCACCATTTTTAATTTGTCTGTATGGATGGGATATTTTTTCTGTGTTGAAAAATTGTAATTACATTTAATTCTAACATCTCTTAGAGTTAAATGTAAACAATAAGTGTGGTTTGCCATTAAAAATGGAAATTCGCAACATTGGATAGTTTTGCATCCTCTTTGTTTATTGCTCTCTATCGCTATGGTTACAATTTCCCCTCCAGGAAAATTCATTCTTATGCTTCATTATGTAGAGAGTCTTAAATAGATAATACTCATTTAGGTTAATACTAGTGGGTGGAGTGACACAACAGCAAGTAAACATATCTTCATAACATTTAAGTACTATTATTCTTCTTCACATTATTATTATTATTAAGCATTTATTGTTTAGGAGGGCATTCTTTATTTATTGAGCTCATGATTTACATTCCTCAAAGTAGCCCCCTTTGCCTTGGTGACAGCTGCACATTCTTGTCCACATGGGATAGCTCAAATTTTCAGATTTAGATAAATAATAATAATAAAAATAATACATTTTCAGCATACAAATACATTCATACATAGGCTTCACATTTACCGTTTGTCTTAGAAACGGTATAAATCATTTTATATATCATAAAGATTTTGAGTTCAGTCCGGTGGGTCCAAATTATTGATAGGTACTGCAGAAAAACACCACAAACATAAACTGAAGCTATGGTGTGATGCTTCAAATGCCAGTTTAGTAAGCAATATCAAGTCTCAGTTCCCAGTCCAAACCTGAGTGAATATGACCAGAAGCCAAAGTTATTTATTTAAGTACAAAACTTTAGTGCCCTTGGCCTGATCTTTTCATTCTCTATTTTCAAAAAGTGAAGATTGTGCAGCCTTGAAAATCTCCTTACATTATGTCTCACTTTGTTAACAACTCAAACACGGCAGCGCATGCAATTAGCATAACATCCAGCCTTCTCCCAGCAAAGTGTCAGCATTTGTTGGGATGTGAGAGACAAACCGATACATGCCCTCCTTCTATCAGAGCTTTCCCTCTTTCATCTTTCTTGAGGAGCAGAATGATTTTTCATGTGCTTTTAATGGGGCTGTGTTTGATCTCTCTGCCCATCATGTGCAGGAGTCTGTAATAAGCAGAACAAGTGACCCCTGGCATGCTTGCAGTGATTGTGATGCATGGTATGCTGCTTTCTGACATTATGCAGTCCCAAACTCCACGCCTGCGGACACTTTACTGGACAGAGCAATATAGATGGAGTCACTTTTCACCCTTAAGAATGAATATTCCATAGAAAAACACTTTTGGTTCACAGATTCTATACCAATTAAAAGTTTTAAAGTGAAAGACAAAATCAAAAATAAAGTTGTATGCAAATGTCTGGATACCTCTGTTAAAATGTGTTAAAATGGCCTTTTTTTTGCAAATTTCTTAAAGAAAACATATGCACATTCTCTACAGGGAACAAACTTTGCATAGGGAACAAAATGTTGCATTTCCTCTTCAGACTTTAGTGCATTTCTGTTTATTTGCTCAATTTAACAAGGGGGATTACTTCAGAGCTTTATTTTTCCTTTCAGTGGAGAGTAGTTTATGAAACCAACCCTTTATGTTTTTTTAGTTCAAATATGATTAGCACAGTTGTGGGCAGTATCAGTTTTCATTGATATGAATTTAAATTCAAAAGCACAAAAAATTAACTGGATCTCCTTACTTCCAAGATCTAAATGAAACTATAAGGAATAAAAAGTGTGTGTTTTCTCTTGGAACAGATAAAAAAAAAAAAAAGAGTACAAATCTTGTAGTGACCTTTGCTCACATCTAAAACAATCTGATTGTCTGACGCAAGCATCTGCAAATGGGTGAGGAAATAACGTAAAGTAATAATGTACGTAATAACCATTACTATCACGTTTCCACCGCCTCCCCTCCCATTACAGAGCCAAAATGCACGGAGAATGTAGTGTTTCTCGCTCTGCACTGTACAAACATTAATGTTCTAACATTAATTAGTGAATTAATAAAAAAACTTTTTGTGCATTCCCTTGTACTAGGCCCATGCCCCATTGGAAGTAAATCTATGTGTGTGTGTGTGTGTGTGTGTGTGTGTGTGTGTGTGTGTGTGTGTGTGTGTGTGTGTGTTTGTGTGTGTGTGTGTCTGTTCCATCCAAAATGGACATATAATGGAATCTGTGGCCTCTACCCTTAAGGGGTGATCCTCACACTCTGACATTAGAGGGGCCACTGCCTCCTATTATCCTTCACTAATTGGATTGCTGTAGAACACACACACACACACACACACACACACACACACACTTAAAAAGAATAAAATTACATTGGAAAAGGACCAAACCTTTTCTACTAGGAAGAGAGCAATAATCATAACAGCAGTGGTGCCCCCCATACTTGTGTCACACTCGTTCCCATCTCGCCTCTCATAACTAAATGAGTGTTTACAACCTTCAGTGTGACTTCAAATACAACTTGCGTAGAATTTTCTTAACTTTACAACAATGGCACACTCCATAACCTCAATTTCCAAACCAGCACACTGGATAAACAGAGCCATGGCTGGTGGAATCCATTTGGGATATAAATATGTTTTAAATGACAAATAATGTGGAAAACTCAAGTTAGGTTAATGTAGAATGTGAACATGGTGAACATTTCAAAGCACTACCAATTCCAAAGTATGGTCCATACAAAATATCACTTGGAAACAAGGATTCTGTGCAGTCTACAGTGTGACCCACCCTACTGTTATGGGTAGACGAATAAGCTACAAGACATAGCTATAAATCAGTTTTGAATGTACAGTTATAACCCACACGCGCACACGCGCACACACACACACAATATTACAAATAAATGGTGACTGTTAGGTGCACAAAATGTCACAAAGTCACAAAATGACTTAAGTGGGCTTTCAGGGGAAGTACATGGTTTACATCCTACATATGAAATGAAATCCAGTCCTTTTCCTGTAGAGATTACAGAGGTGTGAAGAGGTGAAACTGACCTGCTTTCTACCTTTGCATGTTCACCACACTGACTCTCCTCAACATCACCATAAAATTGTAACAAACCAAGGCATTAGTAAGAAATTCTGTCTGGAACTTCAGTTCCACTGAGGGATATTTTGACGTTAAAAATAATGTCAAGGAACTGATACACTGTGAATTAGTGTATACCTGACAGGCCAGTAACTGAGACCACTGGCTGTAGAGTGAGCTGACATTATTATAACCCTGTCTAGTGCTTTCACATAGATATGGCATCAGTGTCCATCAGCGTGCAGAGCCATGCACAAGGTGCAATATAATAATGTGCTGTGTGTCTAATGATTAAATGCTGTAGAGCAGCAGGCAGGAGAAGCTCGATGACGTCTCAAGTGCGTGGTAGGACATTGACATTTCACAATTTTATTCTTGATGGTGATAGCTTGTTTACAGAAGGAATACAGAATGCTTACACAAGTCAACACAAACCAAGTACACAAACCGAGGAGATGATGTGAATGTGTACATAAAAAAACTTTATTTCACCTGGAACACATTATATACAGTCCAGTGCAAATGTCTGAACACCTCCAGTCTTATTGCATTCTGTTGAAATATAACAACTGGTATACTGTACACCCACTACAGGGAACACACCTTACTATGCAATTACAATTTATTTCATGAACTGAATATATTGATAGTGCATACAAAATATGACAAAACTTTCTTACATTCGGCATGTAAACAGTAATTGTGCATTAAGATGTGTGGAAATATGTTCTCTGTAGAGAATGTGTACTTATTTTCACTTACAGCCTGTCATTTGACCAGGAATGCCAGAACTTTTGCATTTGCATGTTTAATTAGATAAAGAAAAAACATGACATGTATGTATGCCATTTCGTTTTCATTTAACAGTATCAGTAAGCAGTACGTTTAACCTCATGTACCCATGATGTGATCACCACCACTCCAATCTTCACACACGATGTGTAAAACTAATAATCAATAAATCTTGAAGCATCATAGGCCCCCAGCTGTCGTTTATGACTATACAGCCCGCTTGCTTTGCCCATTAATGCAAAAACTCTGGTGTTTTATTACCATGTTTGCATAGTTTTAAAGCAGATGGTTTGGACACTACTCTTATGTGACAGGGTGTTCTAAATGAATCCATCACCTGAGACATTGTTTTACTTTTGTACTCAGAAGGTTTCAGCATGAAACGTAAGTCCATTATAGGCTGGAGAGGTGTGTACAGGGTGAGGTAAGCAAAAACGGTTCCCAAAGAAATCCTGTTTTTTTCCAGATTTACTACTATTTTTCCATTATTAACTATACTTATACAACTCAGAAATAATATAGGTTCATTGGTAGTTGTTGACAGTAAATAAATAGCTGTTTTTGTGCTGTAGACATGACGTTTGGTTCCAATCAGCATAACTGTAAATTGTTTCTCTTCAGTGCACTTCTTCACAATCAAACACTCTAAATTATTTTGTTTGCCGTTCTGTGATGGGATTGTGAAAAATCATTGAAAATCCCATAAAAAAAAAAAAGAAAATCCCATCCCATCTTTTTTTGTTTCAGAGATGTGAGGTTTTGCTGCACCCGTGATTATATATTCATTCAGACTATTGATTATCAATGATCAGGCAAAGATGAGACACGCTGCATTAAGTATGATTGTAATTGCGCCGGCTACATCTGATTAGACTTATAAAACAGTCTTATTAAGAGGCAAGTGCCTTGCATATAAACAACTTGTGTTAAAGCTGTGTTCTGCTTGAAAGACTAATGCCTTGCATGGCACTGCTGATTGCTGCAGATTAAAGTAACTGACTAAAGTAACAGAATGCACTCTCTGCACTCCAGGAATATATCCTACCACATAGGAATATATCCTACCTAAAATCAAAGTGGCAGAAATCCAAGCCCTCTTCAATTCCATTACACACAGGCACAAAGTCACAGGCACAAAATAACTGATAAAAATGTAAAACCTATTATTGTTTTACTAGACTGTATGGTTCTTCTATGTTGGATTAAAGCACATTAGAGCAGTCCATTGAAAATCTGTCAGGAAGCTTCGGTTAGTAAGGCATTTTTGGCAACAAAGAGTAACCTGGGACATTTTTACACCTATAGTTTGTTTGCTTAGGTCAGAATCAGTTGATGAGTTTGTAAACTTTGAGCATTTTCTCTTGGTCAGGTTTCTTTTCACATAGAGAAAAATCTGAGAGAACCAAAATGCATCACCACAAACTACATGAGAATGTTCACCCCACTTATTCATCAGATGTGTCTAAGGTGGAAGCAAGACAGTAAACAACGGAAGAGGGTCTTGTGTTCTAGACTGGTGCATATTTTGTTTTTCTGTGAGAAGAACATTGCTATGGAATTTAGCCTGGAGCAACAGCAGGCTTGGCATTTGTTCATTTCTGAGTTAATTATCTGGGCAGAGGCGGAAAACGTACCTAACTTCATTACTTAAGTGAAAGTACAGATACCACTAGTCAAATGTTACTTCAATACAAGTGAAAGTCATTCAGTCAAATTTCACTTAAGTCAAAGTACTGAAGTATTTGCTTCCAAAAATACTTAAGTATTAAAAGTACATATTTCACTGCATTGTTGATTTACTGCCACCACACTTACAATACCTCATGCATCTAACTTGCTTGTAGAAGATGTAGCATAAGGAATAAGGTAGAATGTTAGATGGCGAGTTTTTGTATGCTGTAATATAGTTTGTTTTA
>JBBPCX010000114.1:14253026-14266277 GCA_037974365.1 Hydrocynus forskahlii
GCACGGTAACTCTAAACTAAATAAGTTGACCACCTTCCTTTAGTCAACTTCTTGTAAACCTGAAACCAATATGGGCATCACACGGTAACATAAAGGATTCTTTAAATAATGCCATAGAAAAGCCATTTTTGTTGCCTAATGAACCATTTCTGTTGAAGATTCAATTTAATTAAATTCAGTTTTATTTATATAGCCCTTTTTACAACCAAGTTGTCACAAAGTAGCTTTACAGCGTCCAGGTCCAAGCCCCTAGTGAGTAAGTCAATGGAGACAGAGGCTCGGAAAAAGGAAGGCTGGAGGAAGAAACTCAGCTGAAGGGTGGAACCAAGACTTAAAAGGGGAACCCGTCCTCCTCAGGTCAGCCCAGAGAGAAAGAAAAGAGAGTCTTTATGGGGATAAATAACAAGAGAAGGCCTTCATGAACAAGCTTATTGACAGATAGGCCATCTATGGCTAAGAGTCCATAGAGATAAATTTTGCTGGAAGAGTAGCTGAGAGTCTGTAGTCCATAAACAACAGGATCAGGAGCAACAATCTCTGCCGAACTTTTTTTAGCAGTTGCACTTGGTTGGGGAGGAGCACATGCAGAGTTGTGAGCTACCGAACCAGTTGAGGGCATTTTGGCACAGAGCCCCAGCGATTGCAGGCCTGGGAAGGTGACCTGCGGTCCCATAGTGATCAGTCGGGCTTGACAAATGTGCAGCAGTTCCCCCTGGACAAAAAAACAGAGAAGAGAGTTAGTTCTGTTTAAATATACAGAGAATTATTTATATTTGTAAAGAGTGCAGGTTAAGACTCTGGCATACCTCACTAAAGCAGTGTAGCTAGAAAGGGCAGAACTGAGGAGTATGATAGGCATGAGTGCTCCACTCCATCATCACAAACCTAAGTGAACATGAGGAGTGGCAGGGCGACAGCACCAGTATCCCAATTTACATGAATTCTCTGTGCCCACCGCTTCCCAGCTCTACACCCTTTATCTGGCAGGAAAAATTCATTAGTGGGGTAATTTGTGCCAGGGGGGTTATTGTGCCACCCCCTGTTTCTAGGGAATCATGGAAGAATTTGGTCATGTGAGCACACATTTTTGAAGAGTCCTCCATTTGACTCATCCTGCAAAAAAGACAGCTTCATTGCATGAGAGATAAGCACATTTAAGTTAAAAAAAATGTTTTTGCCTTTCAAATTAAAATTTCTATGATCAAGGTTTTTTGGTTATTGTGTCTGAAAAGTTATAGACACGTTTGAAAACATTTCGCACATGTTTTAGGGCTTTGGTAACCTACACTATGAGTCTATACAGCTAGCATGATGTTAGCTCAAAACTGCTGGATGATGCATTTTTTCCAAAATAGTGGGGTTGGGGTGATTTGTGAAGTTGTGCCAGTGCCACATATGAATATTTTAAACATATTATTTTATTGTAATTGTACATTGTATTCTTACATTTTATCACTAAAACTATGTGACATTCGTAATTTTAGACCAAAAATAAAAATAGGCCAACATGCCACTGAGTTATAAAAAGAAGACAGGCAGGGCTTCCACTCCTCTAGAGACAGAACAGGGAAAGAAGTGGAGAAGGGGAAGCCCATTTGTCAGGTGGCGTGGCAGATGAACATATGCAGGATGGCATTAAAACAATACATGGAGAAGAAAAAGAAAAATGTACATTTTTTTAGTTGGAAACATTACTGTCATGGCCTCGCTTTAAAGTCACTTTAAGTTAAAACTGGCACAACTCACCTCACTCTCCCCCACAGACAACCTGACAAAACAAGTAGGTTTTCAGAATTGCATTGCAAGCATTGCAGAGCTTGGGGGCTATATATGAGAATGTTCTTCCCCTGCTGACGGGATCCCACCCCTACCGGGGCCCCTCTCCTGCTATTCCCTGGGGTGGAGGAGAGTTGGGGGCTGCTGACGCTATTCCGCGCCGGCCCAAATTTACTATCGGCCCAGTATGCCCGATGGCCAGTCCAGCACTGCTCTACACATACCAAAATAAAGTGGCAGGAGGACTGTTACATCCCGTAGGCGTGTTTGGGCTTCTGTCTGTCTGTATGTGTGGGTGTGTTATGGGTTGCCTGTGATGCCTCAGTGGTACAGACCTTTTTCACGAAAACCGAAAATACATAGGGTAACCTTAGTTCCGGTCAAGCGTCAATGCATTAGAAAACCCAGGATCAGAGAAAATGGAGCAGAGTGTGTAAACAACTTGTCTAACAAATTAGAGAACAAGGGCTCATTGGAAAGGTCTCGTGGAGCCCTATCTGACTGTGAAGTTTGACGTGGATTGGTGCTTGCCCCGCGGAATGTCAGTGCACATGGGACCGTAGTGCCAGTTCTCCGTGGAGGAGAGCTTCGCCGGTCACGTTTGATTGGTCTTGGGGAGCTGACGGTTCCTGTAAAATTTTAAATGTACCGTTAGACCCGGAGTGAATTTAAAGACGGACGCGCCTTTAAATGCTCTCCGGCTCTAACGGTTTACGACAAATAACTCCGAGGGCTAGAATGGCAAACTAGGGGTTGTTGAAACGGTCTCCTGGAGGCCTATCTAACTGTGAAGTTTGATGTGGATTGGTGTTTGCTATGCTGCTCGGAAGTTCAGTGGGTCAAAAGTAATGGGACAGCTTGGTGAGGTTTAACGTGTGAGTTTCTCCAGGTCTGGGTGGAGGAGAGCTTCGTGTTCGGGCTCGTTGGAAAGGTCTCGTTAGTTTGAAGGGGATTGGTGCTTTCCCTGCGGAGCTATGCCGCGCACAAGGTCCGTGCACACGGGTCCGTCACGCCAGTTTTCCGTGGAGGAGAGCTTCGCCACCAGTCACGTTCCATAGGTCTGGGGGAGCTGAGGGTCCCTGGAAATTCCGGTACGCTACAAGAACAAGAGATCGCTGCTTGCGCCACTTTTGTATACTGGCGGAAGTAAAGATACCTTACGATTACGCATTTCTGGTCAAAAAGGCAGAAGTTGTGAAAAGGTCTATTGGCGGGAGATTTAAAAGGACGTCTAGCGGCAAGAAGAGGGAGGCAGCTCTGGCTAGACCTTGTGAGCCAGTGTTTCCCTGCTGCGTGCCGCCACTACTTGTGCTTGCCCGCCTTTGATGTATGGCTATGGGTTATTTGTATCTGTGCTGTCTGTTTGATTATGAATGAATTGTGTAGAATTATCTAGTGCATTTTGGTCATGGTTGGAAGGCTTGATCTTTAGATGGTTTGGTCTATTGTTTATGTCCCTGAGCCTAGACCAGGTCGTAACAAAGACTTTTAACACAAAGCATATCTAACACAAAAGAGACATAAGAAGTGGGAGATATGAGGGTTGACCAGCAACTAAAACATGAACTCTTGAAACTTAAATACCTAACAGACTCGGATAGAAACCAGTCATTGTGACACAATCATTCAATAGAACCACAGGACAGCTGACAAAGTAACTAAAGATACAAACATACACCCATTTCAAAATAAGAGTCCCATAAAAAAAACTTAACACAATAGCGGGCTCTATCGGCCGCTGGCTGAGACATGACACTTTGTCAACTTGAATGGAATTCATCACCTTGTTTGAAAAAAAAAGGTTTTTGCATTATTGTAATTTTCCAAAATGTAATGACTGCTCTAAAACATCTTCTGAATTTTGTTCACATACATTTGAGGGCCGTAAAAACAATATTGACCAAATTTACTGACATTCACTTTCCACATCTATTGACAAGCAAAAATTCTCAGCTAGGCTGCCAGGCTTACTACTTCAGTCTCCTCTATTTAAGAGGACACCAACAAACAAACAACATCCCATGCTAGCCAATAGAGAGAGAGGAATGCAGAACAGGAGCTGAAAATCAGGGTAGTAAGAGAAACCAAAACGAGAGGGAAAACAAGTGAGAGGGAGGTGCCAAGCTCAAGATCCCATGTACTTGAGACATGGTGGACACTACTGGCAGGGTGGTACCTGGAGAAAGGAGCATGGCAGTCCGGCCACGCCCTCTGAAACTCAGTGAAGAGTTCGACTTAAGATGTACCGGCCTGAGACCCACCTCTGTTCCTCAGGGCCATAGCCCTCCCACTCTACTGGAAGCAGGATGGTCCTGAGTCTCCAAAGCTAGCTACTCATCCGGGCCCCAAGTCACCAGGTGAGAGAAGCCATTTTTTGATCCAAGACTGTAGGTGATTTGTAAGTTAAAGCAAGTAAAGAAAAGCGGCCACCTGGCTTGCCTAAAGTTCAAATGCTTTGCCTGCCAGATGTATTCTAGTTTCCAGTGGTTGGAGATAAACACAAAGGGGGGCCCTCAACCACCACCCCTCAACCAGTTACGTACTTTCTGCCTTTGTCATTTTTCATGAAAAGAAAACATAGAGATATTTTAGAAAGATAGAGATAACTTTATACCAATGGCAGGAAAAATTAAAAGAGGTCAGAAAGGGAGAGCTGAATTAGAGCTGAAACCCTAGACAAACCTGTTGTAAAAGTTAGGAAAACCTAGGAAGTGCTGCATCTCTTTTACTATTTGGGGTTCCGACCACTCCGTTACTGCAGACAACTTAGCCTCTTCCATTCTGACTGAAGAATAAGGTCTCCAACCAGGTGGAAATCACATTTCTTGCCGTGCTCGAGGAGGCAAGAGAGGACCAGGTGCGCATGACCGATATGTTCTTAGTGATTTAGAATGTATAGGGATATTATCACTATAAACAACAACAAACCTATTTAGCATGTCACGGAATACATCATTCATGAACTCATGCTCATATTTGCACCAGGTTTTACGTGCTTCTCAGGTCAAGCAGAGTAAAAATAGTTAACCCACAGAGTTGTTCAGTGGCTGACAGTGGGAATGGGTGCAAAAAGTCTGCCATTCTTCTTTTCTACAAAAACCAAACTGGCAGAGGCAGGAGATGTGGACCTACTAAAGAACCCTTGTCTGAGAGTCTTGGCCATGTACTCCTCCATTGCTTTGGTTCTGAGGATGTTGCAAGTGTGGAAATATACTGATTGCCATGAGGGAACCAAAATATTACTTTGTGTGTGCCAACCTACCAGGAGTTGTGTAGCACCTAGTAGTTTCAAGGTGGTGAACGGAAATAGCCAACTGCCCTAGGTTACCATCTAGGGCATGTACAATAACAGGTTGTGTTAGAGCAACCACAGGCAGTGTAGGCCCCCAGACAACACCATTGTGTGTGCCAGGAGAGTGGATGTAGAATTGGGTAGCTGGCCAGGAGAGTGGATGTAGAACTGGGTAGCTGGCCAGGAGAGTGGATGTAGAACTGGGTAGCTGGGGGTGAATGCATGGCATTTCTTGGCCCATAAGTGCGGGTCAAACCCTGTGGCTGGCCATATGACACTGTCCAGATCAAGGTCAAGCCAGCTCAGTTTGTAGCTCAGGGCTGAGAGGCATGGACCTGACCTGGTTGTATCAGTGGACGCAGGTGCATTCAAGTGTGCCGTTAATGGCATAAATGTGTTATTTCTTTTTGATACTGTCTTAGACTTATGATTATATTTCTTCATATTATGACAGATGTGAGTTTGCATATGTGCTGCTCCACATCTCTGTCAAGTCATTAGTTTTTCATGTTTGTTTCTTTCTATCTCACTGGAAAAAAACTCAGTAGATCAGAAATGCAACATCAAAACTCTGATACCAGCAAGAATCAGTGTTGGAAACCTTTTTTGCCTTGATTTGCCTTAAAATGTGTAAAAAGTTCTTTGAATTCATTTGTAACAGTTTGGATATCAAGAGATTTAATAAAGGTGATATTTATCAGAAAAACAGCATTTATATGTCTTGTATTTGTAAAGCTCGCTCCCAACAACGTACACAATACTTTCACATAAAAAAGATCTGCAGTATGTTGACCAATAAAATCTTGCTTCATCAAAATTACCCCAGTAACTGCAGTGTCAGTATTATAAAGGTCAACATTGCAATAATGATTTTCCTGTACTGTTTTGCACAGCCCTGCTTTGTCAAGTATATAAACTAGCATTTGTAAATTATTTTGTTATTCTCACGTTATATTGTTATGACCTATTATGAGCTTCATATTTTAATCATTTTCCCTGTTCACAGTGTACTTACAAAGAGTTCAGTCTCTCCACACGCGCTGAACACACAGCACACTGCACTGCAGTTTCACACTGTTTGTACTTTAAAGGTTTCCATCACTGATTCGTGCTGGTATCAGAGTTTTGATGTGGCATTTCTGAGTTTTCTTCCCAGTGTATTAGAAAGAAACAAACATGAAAAACTAACGACTTGACAGAGATGTGGAGTAGCACATATGCAAACTCACACCTGCTTTTTTTTCTCTTAGTACGCCCACCCGCTCAGTCACACAAACACACGCACACATGCACACAGGCACACATCACACAGAGCAAACAGAGAGGAATCCACACTGTGAATCATAATAGTGACATCTTGATTAGTCGTTTCCTTATTCACTAACACCTATTACTGACTCTGGTACATTGGCTTCGGACTGGATTAGCTTTGACACAGATCAAAACAAAACAAAAATTCTGTTCCAAACATGAGAGATCAGTTTCAGCAGCCTGTTCCTTCTGAACAAATACAGCACTGTTCATGTCTGCATTTACACAAATTCATTGTGCACAGAGTGCCATTGGCCATCCCCCTGTGCCTTTAATCTTCGCCCCTTGACCTGGCAAATTACCTCCTTGGTTAAGACTGCACACCTGCTTATTTTTTTCCTCCTGACCTCAACAGCTCTCCAAAGGGTAATGAAGAAGGCGTTGCTGTTTCTTTCAGCTAAAAGTGGTTCGAGTAATTGTGCTCCTTGGTTTTGTTCTAGACCTTTGAACAAGCATACAAATTTGATTGTGAGCTAATGACGTTGCTATGGGAACTGCCTCACTGCTTTCATATCACATTTGTTATGGGATGTATAAATGTATTTATTTACAATATTTAGACAGTATACAGAGAGGATGGAGATACAGTGTTCTGGAATAATTAAATGTGGACTTTAAATCATGTTAGTGAAACATTTGACTTTGAACAAAATAAAATCACAGAATTCTCTGATAAGTTAACAAATAAATGCAACTCACCAGGTTTTCACCTGCAGTCGTGTGCTAACATTTCTTGTTGATTTTCTAAGTAAAAATAAGTTAACACATATTCTTTAGGTAACATAAAGATGACGTTTTTTGTACATTTTGTGCAGTTTTTATTTGCTGATATTGAAAAAAAACCCCACAAAATGCCATAACCTACACAGGCCACATTTCATATTTTATTGTTTTTGTCCAATATGTTAAAAACAGCAATTAAATAGTTCCTGTGCATTACAGTTGTGTTTTCTCTATAAAAGGAAATGTGTAACTTTTGCGCACGACCGCAATTGTGCAACAGGATGTAGCCCACACCAATTAATCATCGTTTTTATCCAACAGAAACAGATTTCACTGCAGGACCCTCGGTGGTCATTCCACATCAAGTCTTGGTTTTAATTCAGCTGTGATCATTTTTAATCATCTTATGTTTGGTCTCTATGGAATTTCCATGTTCAAGAGACCAAGTTATAATACCCTGGGGCCTCCTATACAAACCACAAAACACAAGAAGATTTAGCTCAAGGGCTAGTGCTGAGAATAAAGAGAAGATTTTAGCACCTTCTCGATGACCTTGCTTGCTGCTATAACAGAACCAAACATGTGAACATCTGACTAAAGCTGACATGTGTTTGACATTCTAGTCTAACTTAATTCATGCATATGCCTGGGCTGTTTTTGTGAATGACATGGCAAATAGCAGGTTCCTGAACAGCCACAGATAACTACCTAGACAGAAGACGTAAATAGAGCAAAACCTTTCCTTTGTGGCATTTGCTGACTATGAGCTGTGGAGATAGTTTCAGTGTACACTATGTAAGAAGTAGAAACACCTATGGAAGGATGTTCGACGAAACACCCCAGCCTCTTAAAGTCTGAGATCTCTTAAGACTATGGTACATTCTCACAGAAAAAGGTACTAAACTGTCACTGGGACAGCGCTGCTCAAATCACTGAGGTGGTACGTTTTCAGTACCTTCAGTTATGGAACAAAATTGTGTCAAAATTGTGTCAAAACAAAAATAACTACACATTTCTTTCAAATGGTCTGTTTAGCAGTCCTTGTGAAAGCAGAAATCCGTGAAAAATTTATTTGTTTCACAATACTAAGAATAAACACCTTTATTTCCTCAACAGGTTTAAGCCTAATGCTTGGCTCATATGCATTTTATTTTATTCAGCTATTTTTGGCAACCTTTTGCAAGAGTATAATTCATTCAGTGCCTGGCTGAATGTGAAAGACATGCCAAAGTGCTGTTACAAGCCATGCAAATCCGATGGGATAATGCATGAAAAAGAAAAGAAAACAGGGACTTGCTCCAAACAGTGGCAGAATCTGACCTTTGAGACACATTTCTTCTATTTGGATAAATTAGAGCCTATTAAATATACACTGACTGGATCACTCCATGCAAGGACACGCATTTTTAATGAGAATAAACCTTTTTTCTGTTTACCCTGTTTAATATTACTGCCCCTAATTTAAACCCATCTGAGACCTTTCCTGCATATTGTTCAGTCTATTAGTATACAGGCTTTGTTGAGGTCCTGAGCAATAGTTATAGGATCCATTCTGTCTACGCTTTACAGGTAAGCAACCTTTACTATTTTTCATATACATCTCTCATATACACTATGCTCTCGTATATACTAACTGCTGGATCTAAAACTGTGAAACATAAACCACTAGTGATTCACAAAGCACTCTGGGATGGTATACCAGACAAACAAATTTGCTGTATGCACTGAAAAAGCAATGTTATGTATGTGAAATATATGTATAATAAATGTTTCTGCAGTCTGGTGTTAAACAGCGTCAAACGAATGCTATTGTAATGCTTCACTGAAGTCAAGCAAGCGCTGCTACAAAATGCAACAAAAACATGTATGGCGTTCAGAGCGCATTCTTTTATTCAAGATTCAGACGTCGGTGTGAACGAGGCTTAAGGGCCACTTAGTCAACCAGTTCGTTACATTCTTGGCTACACTTAAATAAAGGTGATCAAACCTATTTAAATGTCAGTTTGTAATTTCTAGAACCATACATCAAATGCAAGAACACTTCAGGAGCCTTTATTTTTAAGAGCCTAGCTTGAAAAATAAACCACTTTAATGAAACTGCGCATCCTGACTTTAAAATGCATGTTATCGGGAGCTTGTGACTGGTTATATTCCTCTTTATTTTATTTTTCATTCAAATAATGTTTTAACATTGCTAAAACTATTTCCCCTGCACTTTTACAGACTTTACCTGAAGCTCTTTAGACTTGCTGTGATCTGTGATTGACAGGTGTCTGCTGGTTTTGTATGGGACCGGCTTTATGCATTTGTCCCTGGTGGCAGGTACAAATCTACCCTGTCACAAAAATAAAATCTGCCTAGAAGTGAAATAAACACACTTTACAACCAGCAAGCTGTGCTCTGACAGGAAAACACTCACTTCAGATTACGTTTGTGTGTGTTTCTGTGTGTCAGTGATGGACAGAGGTAATCCCTGTGTGCAAGCAAAGTCAAACAAAGTAAACAGACTTTATTTGTGTAATTTTGTGTGTGCTAAATAAGAAAAACAAATATGTCTGAATGCTTGTTTCTTCTTCACTGTATTTTAAGTATGTAGGATGGGTTTTGAGAACAGACATTGTTTGCATTTTTCATCAGGTTCTGTCGGTTTCTTTGGATTTTTGTGGAGGAACCACGAATGAGTCAGTGTTGTTTTCTTTCCTCTCCTACAGGAAATTAGCTAACACACTTGTGTGCTAAAGAGACTCTTCTTCTAGATCAGGGCTTCTTGATCCTGCCCCTGGCGACCCACAGCACTGCACAGTTTCAAATATTCCTTGACTCATCACACAGATGATCCAGCTCATGATGGGCTTGGTAATCAGCTGCCGATTATATGGATCGTGTGTGTGATAAGTCGAGGAATACTTCAGTAGGTCAGCTGGAACCGAGTAAAGGCTTTTTAATGAGCTGTTCAGTTGTGTTTAGTTCAGGTGTGTTGGGAGCAGGAAAAGCAGTAAAAAGTGCAGAGTAATGTGCCTCCAAGACCAGGGTTAGGAAGCACTGTTCTAGACATTCCATGTTTAAATATAGAGTTTGAATTGTATGATGGAGATAATTAAATCTTGATTAGCATACTGAATATTTGGTCATTGACTTTAGCTTGTAAATGTTTAGATGTTTAGCTGAACTGATAAGAATGCAAAACAAATTCTATCATTGTAAGAAGGTTATTATCTCTCTCTCTCTCTCTCTCCATGAGACAGCTGTTAGCAGTAGGGGTCTGGTGTCCAGCTAGGATAATATTTTCACTGGTTTGACAAGAACATCAAACAGCCATGCTCCCTGAGAGGCAGCGTCCCCTGAGGGACAGTGTTAGGCAAACAAATGCAGTGAGGACAAGTTCAATCATGCTTGTCCTTGCTGAAGTACAAATGGTCATGTTATGGTCACTGCTTATGGAGCACTGATATGGTTTATTGTTATGTAGGTTTCTCTCTCTGCTCTGTTACATAGCAGCAAATTCATATAAATATCTGGCAGTCACTAGGTGTATTATATTAGTAAGTGTAATGCTGTAGCTGAAAAAGACGTGTTTAACAAATGGGACAAAATATTGATTCTGTAATAATACTATGAAAAAGAAACATGAAATTCAAGAACTACGTATGTGTGTGTATGTGTATAGTATCTAAGAATTCCACTGGGATGTTGTGATATTTCAGTTCTTACTGCATGAAAGGTGAAGCTGATGGAGGTCATGAGACAAATCAATGCCTCTTGCAGTGGTGTAACAAGGTTCTTTTGGATTCCTGTCTGAAAGATATAACTGGCTACACCCAAAAGTTATTTTTAATGAATACAAAAGAGACATTATTTACATGCTATTGCTTAGTCTCTACCAATCAAGTGCTCTAATGTAGGCTAGAGGTTTAAACATATGAAGTTATCACATTTAAATATGAGTCATTATTGGTTTAAAACTGTGTAGCATTGCTGTTGGGACAAACTATTATGTCCATTTGCTTTTTATTTTTTATTTATCTGTTTATTTATCATTTGAAAAGCCATCTGCCTTCTGTACTGTGCCACAATTGTTTAATGCATGGATCAATAGATATGGTCCAAAATGACTTAGAATAAGCTCTTGTTTGTGAAACTGAAATAAGTTTTTCCGTCTGCTGAAGATAGCATGTAAGGTTTGGGATTGGAGATGTGAGGTTTTGTTCTAACAGCAATGATAAGTAACAATCATTAAAGAGTCAACTAAAGATCTTAAGCCACCCACCAAACCCCAGTTACAGGCACCATCTACTTCAATGGACAATAAGCTGTGACTTGATTCTCCTGCTAATCCTAAAACTTGTCTCTCCTGAGATCGCTAATTATGTGCAAAAGAACATTCTTCATTTCATGTCTTCCTGGACATTCTCAGATATCCTGACAAGTCACTGTTGGGGACTTTTCCTCAACACTTAATTCCCAATTACAATATCTGTGTATTGACTAATTTAGTTGATTTAGATTTATGGTAAAATGGGACACTTTTTTGTAAATCCATTTTTAGAGCTTCAAGTCAAACAAAACCTACTTGAATGATATATGCTTAATATTATTAAGTCTGACTTATCAACATTTTTTTGGTGAAAGTCGTTTCTAATGAAATCTCTTTATACACCATTGAACACCTTCTATTACTAAAGTATAGCTTACAGATTGTGTGGGGCACTTTGTATGATTAAAAACATTATTGCGCATTTGAGAAAACAACTGTTTTCAATCCTTATACAAAAATATATCCAAATGACACCAAATCAAAATCAACTTTAACTAGTAAATTCATTTTCATAAAATTGCTTAAAAGCAAAGGCCTGTGTGAATGTGTGTGTGTGTGTGTGAGAGAGAGAGAGAGAGAGAGAGAGAGAGAGAGAGAAGGAGAGAGTTTGTGCATCGTAAGAATCAATACTATTTTTACTAATACTAATAACAGTATTAATTAATGTACACATTTAAGTTAGTGTTACATTATAATTAAAAGAATGTCAACCCTATCATTCTAACACATTTCATTTGTCAGCATGTTTATCATGAGGTGTGATGTCTCGGGCAGATCTGAAAAACGCACTTACTACTATATCAGCAACCACATAATTACGATTAATTTTACGCTGTACAGCACCCATTAGCTTAAATGTCCCACTCAGGCTGGAGGCATAGGAGCGCATGTTGAAAGAGCAGCTGGTGCCGTCACACTGCCACATTACATTACATTCATTTGGCCGACGCTTTTATCCAAAGCGACTTACAGTACGAGGAAACACTCCAGATTCAGGACAGTGTGAGAACCAGAGGAGAGTATAAAGGGCAGATGAGTCTTCAGTCTTCCTCACGTATCTATAGGCATGGTCTGCCATTTTCCTCGTTCACTTGATTTTCTCCGGCTCCTCTCAGGTGCCGTGGCGCGCAGGGCGAGTCCAGTCAGAGCGCGAGCATTTCAGACAGGACCTGCACCAGGAAGCGCACCCGCACCCTCACGCGCAGAGACCTGTCACTAGTTGACTGGGAACGCTCTGGAGACGCTCACTCCCGGCTGTTCCTTCGCGTAAAGGGGAGGAGCAAAAACGCCTTTTGCGCGCACCCCCTGCCTGGAGCAGAGCAGAGAAGACCACTACTGCACGGAGTCAGCTGGATCCGCTAGTGTCACTGAAACATTTCGTGTGTTAGAGTAGAAACCTCATTATGTCAGCACCTGCTAATCAGACAGGCGCTATTCGTTTCATGAGCTAGAATTAAAACTCTGGAGACAACTAAAAAGGGCGAAGATGCCTCTTTCCGCACGTGCTGTAAGTTTCCGGAGCGCGCTGCTCGCGCTGTGGCTTCCCCTCCACACCTGGCGCCCGGTAAGTAACTCATGAAGTTTAACATCTAGCTGCAAAAACGTGTGTTTTTCTCACCATACTGGGCTGAGTTCTGAGACAGGACCACTCTACTCTACTATCTGGGTGCAGCTCTTATCTGTATTTGCACTCCTCTGGACAGACCCATGCTTTGCGTAGTTCACACAGCAATCAGTCCGCAATTACTCAGCCCTGGAGATAATACTGGACAGTTTATAGGCTGTGAGGAATAAACCTGAGGGGTCTGTAGAGAATGACAAGCTTTTATATATA
>JBBPCX010000114.1:14266377-14289002 GCA_037974365.1 Hydrocynus forskahlii
GCCAATTTGCATAGAACTGCCCCTCATCTGTCGAGACCCCACCCACTAGGTTAGTTGAAGATCCGCCATTTTGTCTGCTATTTTTACGAGCTCGACAGAGAAAGAAAACCAAAGGACTGTGTGGCTCCATTTAATTTTCGATGGCCATATCCCAGCAACAATCAGGTTCGTTCCACCTCTAAAAGTCCCACCTTACATATTTAAGGTGGAACAGAAAATTCAAATAATTAATTTTGTGCAAAAAACAAAAGCCCATAGACCTATTATAACTTGTTTTTAAAAAAAAGTGACCCCTTTAAAACTTTCAGATGTAATTGCAGAGCCGCCCACCATCCTACACATTTTTGTGCTTTCTTCTGCATTTATATCCACATCAACTAAGTAAGGAATTGTTGATCTAATAAGTTGGATCAGGTGAGTTAGAAGCAGTGAAAGCACTCAAATGTGCAGAGCAGGGTAGTTGGGAAACACTGGTATATAGTATACATTACATAATATGTGTTGTAGAAATGCATGTAAAACATGCGTGATGTTTTCTATTTCTTCAAAACTTTAATGTTTCTAAGACAATTTCACTGACCTTGCTTTTTTCTGGGCAACAGATTTACCAGTGACAGATTTCTTCTGTTCTGTTGAATATTGATTAATATTCTGGGGGCTTAATGGGTAAATGACAATATGAGTTTGAATGAGTCCTTCGCCAGTCTTGTTTGAGGGGATGTGCTTTGCTGTAGAAAAAAGGTTCATATTCATGACCACACTGGTCAAGGTTACGATTAGCATAATGATCTGAAAGCACATTTTAAGACAGGATTTTTTTCATGCTATTTTATGTAACCTCACTGTGTTTTGTAAAATGTACCACTGAGGAGAGCTCCTTAGAAATGCCAACTCTATGGAACAGATACAATATCTGCAATATTTAAGTCTGATAATATGCGTGTTTTAGTGATTATAAACTTGTCAGATGCATCAAACATTTTTTAAAGATAATAATATGGATAATAATACTAGTATCAGTCTTGCAACCACTGAATCCTAAGAAGCACTGCATTGTGGGTAAAAATGTGGAGCGAATCTTTCACATCCTTCCAGCAGAATGTTAGTCGACTCAGATATTTTTAATCATTTTTTATCATTATAATGAGGAGACTGTTATCATAACGCTTAACGAGGAGACTGTTAGCTCTGTGTATGTGAAATGTAACTATGTGCTAAGCTGCTAGGGAACAATGAGGGCTGAAAATAGAGGGATGAGGACCAAGTACTGTAAAAGAAAAAATAATTGATTTATAAAAAAAATCAGCCTTTTCCAAAGAGATGGCTGTGACAAATTTTGAGAGCAGTGCAGCTTTTTTGACATAAAAAATTACCACAGTAATAAAAGTCTGATTTGATTTTAAGGCTACTACAAAAACTGTAAAAAGGAGCGAAATCCTCAAACTCCCAAATGTTTTCTCACTCCTTTTTCTCTCACTCTCTTCCACAGACAACATATTATTACACCTTCAGACAGGTGTACACGGCAGGCTATGCTACCTCACTCATCTCCCTCATTTCGGCTATCTTTGTCTTCACGGCCTTCAGGTATACCACAGCTAAAGATCTGTCTATATAGTCTGATCAATGCAAGATTATATGGAGAAATCTAATTCAGCAGCACTTTTACAGGCTTTCTCACATCTTAGGAGAATCTGAACCCCATCGATCATGCATACCGTGATACATTCAATTTCACCAGTAACAATAATTCTGTATTTACAAATGACAAAAACAGGAAGTTCCACTGCACAAGAAACTACATCCACATCAACCTCTTCTCCTCCTTCATCCTGCGAGCTAGTGCTGTCTTCATTAAAGACGGCGTCCTCTTTATGGATGAGAGCCAGGACCACTGCTTCATGTCTACCGTAAGTCTCACCAACTAAAATCACAAAATGCACACACACACACACACACACACACACACACACAACAGACAATAAAATACATGCTTTGCAAGAAAAGGAACTTAAGTTCTAATACATTATGTTGACACTATGTTAACACCTACACTTTTTTGTACCTGATTTTAAAATGTTTACAGCATCAGACTTAATAAAGCATAGTTTTGGTAATGACTAACAAAGACATATAGCAGAAAGTTATACGTGTCATTGATTGATTGATTGATTCATTCATTCATTCATTGACTCAATTTTTCATTCATTCATTCATTTATTCATTCTTCACTGCCACACAAGCAGAAAACTGGTGCAGCAGGTTTCATTCACACCGTTTTTAAAACACAAAATCAACAAAACACAACACAATCAGACAAAACCAATGGCATTATTAAACAGTGACCAGCAGATTAGTTGCTTTTAGCTTATGCTATATACGATAGGGCAGCTGGTGGCCTAGTGGTTAAGGAGTTGAACCTACGATCAGAAGGTTGTGGGTTTGAATCTCAAGACTGCCAGTGGCACCAATGTGATACTCTTGAGCAAGGTACCGCCCCCACGTACTGCTATTAAACGTACAGCAATGCATTCCCTCAGCATACATCCTTGCATAAAGATGTATAGAACATTTGGTGTAGATTTTGCGTTTTGATGTTTTGCTGCTCTAACAAACCTGATCCAAACAATAAACTCATTAACAAGCTCTTCCTAATTTCAAGTGGGTGCATTACAACAGAAAAACACTGAAACGTGCAAGACCAGCACTGAAAGTTACTGATTTGTGTTTGTGATGGTCAGAAGAATAACCTATTATAGAGAACCTATTGTATATACTGGTGTGCTGCTGGACTATCCTTCATGTAGAAACAATCTTTATACAACTGGAGGTGCACTCAGAATGAAGACTGAATGTTCTTTTTAATTCCATTCAAACTGTGGAACAGTAACTGTGATGCTTGAACATTTCAAAAGGCAAGTAAAATTAAATCTTCAGTCAGATTTCAGCCCAATTGAAAATAGTGATTTTTTTTTGTTGTTATTAATGATAACAACAGGACAAGCAAAAATCAAGTGTCCCTTGCCTTTAATTTTTAAGTTGTCAGAATTATGACTGTGAATGTTGTTAGAGTGTCAGTGATGGGTAGGAAAAGTTGGATAGGTAAGTTTCCACACTTGCAGCAATTACTTCAGTTCATTGTGTGAAAATAAGATGCTCATTCACATATCTTAATCACCATCATAAATCAAATTCGTCGTCCCCCACTCTCTCTCTCTCTCTCTCTCTCTCTCTTTCTCTCGCTTTCTCTAGGCTTCATGTAAGGCAGCAGTGGCCTTTTTCCAGTTTAGCATCCTGGCTAACTACTTCTGGCTCCTGGTGGAGGGCATGTACTTGCAGACTCTATTGGCCCTCACATTTGTCTCACAAAAGAAGTATTTTTGGTGGTACATCCTCATTGGCTGGGGTACGTTCATTAGAAACATTCTGCATTTACATTTTTATTTTTTTACACAGATGCTTCAGAAGGCCTTACAGAACATACAAACAGTAGTGGGCAAAGGGATACAAAACATATCTAGACATCAAGTACATCACATAAAGCTTATCTTAGCTTTATCTGAAAGAATGATATCTTAGCATCGTGCATTTCCGTTGGTCATCTTACAGTAAAAGAGTAAGAGCAGTCCACAGGATGATGATGATCTACAATAAAGAACATGGCAAAGAGAACTTCCTTTCATTTTTGGCGATAATTTGTTATGATTTAACCTTAGATAATTTAGTTAAACTTTCCTTGACCTGTAGGAGTTCAGGTGACCTGCATGCTAAAAACAACAGCATGCTAGAAACATGAACATGTTCATAAGTTTTTTCTGTGGCTCAGCTGCTGTTTATCTCATAGGTCTTCCAACAACAATATTGACCGTTTGGGTCCTGGCCAGGAATTTCTATGACAACAGGGGGTGAGTTCAGTTTGGTGTCTAAGCGCTTTACCACTTCAAACAGAAGTGGCAATGCACTTTGTGTGTGTGTGTGTGTGTGTGAAGGAAATCCCAAGGTTCATCTCCAGAGCTTTTTCCGGAGACTTGTGCAAGGCCAGATGTGATATTCAGAGCGATGTCAGCAGTGTAAAAATGCATGGTCTGCAGAGATTTACTAATGAATGCTGACTCAGTACTGAGAGAGGATTTGTTGGTTTAACTGATTAATGTTGAAGGTGCTGGGATGATACGGATGTTGCATTCATTTGGTGGATTATAAAAGGGCCGATCACAGCATCCCTTCTGGTAAGTGTAATGCATGCTGTGCAAACACACAGTCAAATATTTGGGGACAACTGGCTTTTTAAAAATTTTAAAAATATAAACGAAAATGTTGCAATATCTTAACATATAACAGACTAATTAGTTTTATTTTGTGAAAAACATGTACGAGTGTGCCCTGCTATTGAGTCCTGTCCAGGGTGTTTCTTTCAACCTGTGACTGCTGGAATGGCCCCCAGCACCTCAAATGATCCTGGTTTGGATGAGTAAGTGAATGAATGAATGAATGAATGAATGAATGAATGAAAGAATGAATGTATACACATGATTTGTCAAAATGTACACAATAGAACGAATAATGCCTGGGAATAATGCCAAACCCGCCATGTTTTATCCTCCTGCAGTGTTCATACTTTTTTCTTTGCATTTTTCCTATTTTTTTTTTCTTCCCAGTTAATCATGTCCACTTCCAGCTGTCCACAATTGCCTGATACCACCAAAGCTGGATGGGGGAAGGCTAGCATGTGCTTATACCAAGTGAAGTTTGCATGTGATGCAAGTCAATGGACGACTCAACACACTTAGAGGAGAACATTAAGAGCCAGTTCTGTTTTGCCAGCTAACACATGCCCACACTGGCTAGCATCGTGTTAAGTGACGATAGAAGTAGTGCCAGCTTACCCATCCAGAGAGAATAAGGCCTAGACTAAGGCCTCTCTTGGATGCCAGATAGCTCTGGCATCGCCAGGGATTAACTTGTAATCTCTCAGTGGCAGGACCACTGGGGAGTACAACAATCATCCCTTTATCCCACTATCCCAACAGTAGTTTGGGAAAGAAAATGAAGCTGAGTTCTCAAAGTATACCCAAAGTATTTGTAAATAGCTGTTGGGAAATTGCACCAATTTTTCAAAATGTCTTTATAATTAAGCCATTGTATCATTGTGGAGAGTCAGTCTTGTTCAAAGTGGTGGTGATAGGAACCAGACATTTCTAGCGACTCTAAATATCCTTCACACAAATCATGACATGAATTCACTGCTTGATGTCTAAGACATTGTTTTATGATAGTTTTATGATAAAGGGCTACATGTTGGAGACTTCCCAAAGAAAACTCTCATTTTTTCCAATTCAGAAAAATGAGGAAGTGAAGTTTGTAAGATGTCCCCAAATCTTTGACAGGCAGTTTATAAAAACACACAATATTGCCTTATGAATGAACATGTACATCCTGCGCTCTTTTCACCTTTCAAGTGTTTTTCATCTTTAATCTCTCTGGTCTAGGTAAACTTTATCATCTTCGTCAATGTGATCAGGATACTTGTGCAGAAGCTGAAGTGTCCAGGAGTTGGTGGAAATGACACCAGCCATTTTACGTGAGAGCTTCAATATTCAGACATAAGATGCCTTTGACTTGCGTTTGGTTTTGCATGAACTCGCTGTAATCTGCTCTCATAAAGTTGGCTCCTGTACAAGATAGTATAATGATGCGTGTATGTATATGTGTGTGTGTGTGTGTGTGTGTGTTTGTGTGTAGGAGGTTGGCTAAATCGACGCTATTCTTGATCCCACTGTTTGGAATGCATTACATGGTCTTTGCCTTCCTGCCAGAGAACACAGGGGAGGACGCTCGACTCTACATTGAGCTCGGACTGGGCTCTTTTCAGGTTAGCCATCACTGCCCTCTAGTGACCACAGAATATACTTTCAGGTAGACATCAGTATAGTAGGTTATGGAGCAGCATATTTAAAATGACTGATTTATTTTATTTATTCAAAAGAAAAAAACACACAATGTAACCCAGTCTGACACAATGTAACCCAAATCAGCCAAGACATATTTGGTGTCTGACAAAAGTCTAAGACCACCTGTCAAATTGCTTATATTTTGCATTTTTATTGAAATGAATACAATTTTGTCATTATAAATGATTGTCATATATAATAATAAGAATACCAGGGACACTGTGTACATTTGCTTTTGTTCATCAAATATTGTGTGATTATAAATAGTGTAACAGTGGTGAATGATCTAGGTGGTTGGTGCTGAAAATGTCTCCTTCTCTTTCTTTCAGGGTTTTGTTGTGGCTCTTTTATACTGTTTTCTCAATGGAGAGGTGAGCAACCAATTGCTGCTTCACAGGCTCTACCTGCAATGAAAAGGGGACAATGTTACAAGTGTGTGTGTGTGTGTGTGTGTGTGGATTTCAGGTGCAAGCGGAGCTAAAGAAGAGGCTGTGGAAGTGGCAGATGCAAGGCTACCTAAGCTACAGTAAGAGAAGACGGACACTGTTCACAGAGAGCAGCACCGTCACTCAGATTTCTGTTCTAGAAAAATCCAGCCCGAAGGAGCAGCCTTCCACTGAACTCCTGAACAGCGTTTCAATAGTCTAAATCCAAGGAGAGGCTTCAGTTCACACAATTTTTTCTTCCCTTCAGAGGCTATAGCAGTTTTGATACCAACAATGAAAGGAGACAGTCATAAATATCAATAGTATTTCCTACTGTTACTATTAATGTTGTTTATGCCCCTCACACAGTCAGGGGTTTAATAAAACATATCGTCACAACCATTTAGGTCAACATTTATATACAGAGAAAAAGCGGCCTACCATGGTGGGCACCGGTGTACAGAAGCCATTCACAATGCTTTAAGACCATTTTTGAGTGATTAAGCTGTCTTAAAATAGACTACCTACACATTTCAAGAGATTATTAGAGATTATAACAGTCTACTAAAATATTCAGTCACACATATAAACAAGAGCAAAGCACAAACCTGCTCAGTGCTTCAGTATGTTCTGTGTGCTTGTATAGTGTGCTGTGAATACCACCCATGGAGTGTGAATTAATATTCATTAAACAGACTAACACTTGTTATGACGCTTTTGAAATTCTAAAGGCTGTTTCTGAAGGACAGTTTTACTTGGATTGGTAGTTATGTAGATCAGTTTCATATGAGATCAGTCCAGAAAACGATCAGATCCATTAGAGATCAGTTTCACAAGAAATTAATTGGTCACCTCCATACGAAAACAGTGTGATCTGTTCCACAAGAGATCCATTCCTTAAGGTATCAGTTCTATAGGAGATCAGTGACATAAGAAAACAGCTGCAGAGGAGCTTTCTTCTGTAAGAGATCCATTCCATAAGTGCCCGGTTCTGTAAGAGATAAGTTCCAGAGGGATTCGTCTTATAGACAATCAGTTCCATAAGACATCCATTCCATAAATGATCAGTTGTAAAGGACATCAGCTATATAACAAAACTGTCTCACAGGAGATCACTTCCACAAGAAATCTGTCCCAAAAGAGATTAGCTCCATAGTGACTGATGCTGCTGAGATGTTTACAGCTATTTTTTCATCTTTTATGATTCCCCAGTTCTCTGTGTACCTCTGGTCATTTTTCATTCTCTGCTGGCCTCCCCTTTTCCAGGTTTGAGTGCTTTCCTTATCCTGACATTCCCTACTGAATCGAGATTGCTTGCTTTGTTTCAGAATAACTCATGACCGTTAATGGATACAACTCCAAAGAAACACACCAAAGGTCAAATTTTGGTAAACTTTTATACTCCTTCAACATACTTTGTTATGTTCACCTGAAATGTGTGGACTGAACAAGTGCTTAAACTGTAACATGACAAGGCACATGTGCAAATATCCAGAAATGTAAAGTACTTTTATTCAGTGTTCATCTTGTTATCCTCAGCACTTCACAATTTACATATTAATGTTTTGTATGTGAAATTACTGCTTACTTTCTGGTAATCATTTAGAAATGTGTTTTGAGCCTCTGTCTCTTGCCAGTTTCAATTAATTGCCTTACTGAGAGCTCGTTTTTGGTGTAAAATATTGCTAAAGACTAAATCACTGTAAATGCCATCAATCACCTCTGTTTTTGTTTGAATAGCTAATTCACTTTAATGAGAAATTCTGATGTGAGCTACAAGTAAATGCAGCATATTGCACAGTGCACTGGCCCTGTGTGTACACACACAAGCACTACAGGGCAACCAAAAAGTTATTTTCTTGGGTAATGGCATTTTCAAACTTTCTTTATTCTGTTGAAATTTAAAGGGCCCATGACCTGAAAAACAAACTGAACTCACTTTTTTAAATGAAAGAGTATGATGTGGTCTTAACACTGTTAATGATGGTTAATCTGTGTAAAACTGTTGAGACTCCAATATTCACTCCACAGTCCATAAAGTCCAGTGTTTATGAATTCACTATTCTTGTAATGTCATGAAAAATGAACACATTTGCATTCAGCCTACAGCAGTTCAGCTCTGCCCCTTAACAATAAAGTCATAAGAAGCATTTTACTCCGTACAGAACAGGGGATCTAAGAACCTCCAAGAATTTCCTTCTGTTCTTGTCTTAGCCAGCTGGACCATAAGTCATTTACAAAAAATAAGTCTTAAAGGCTCAGTAAAAAACTGTAAAGGTAAATTATGACTTTTTCTGGTACATACAATTACATAATGTTCATACATAGGACATGGGTCCTTTAAATACAAACTGACATATATTTAAAATATTCATGTTTACATATCTTATTAGAAAAGAGTATTGAACTAAAAATTGAATTAAAGGCAGTTTTATGCCAGGTGGAAATGAATAATTATGCTTTGAAAATGTCTCACTTAAGAATGCTTTGCAGTGTACGTATCTGGAGCACTAGACTGTAAAGATTATTTTGTTTTTTTAAAATAGAATGAATATGTTTGCTTTCTTTATGTTCTATTATTGAGGAATACATTTTTAAATAAGATTATTACAAGTTGTAATTATTAGTGCTGGTTGTTGCTATGTCTGTACATCTATATTTTTTAATTTAGGTGAATTATTGTTTGAATTAGCACTGATATATTTATCGGGGATTTAAATACTATGTTTATGCTTATAGTACTAGTGATCAAATATATGTCAACTATAAAAGTAATTTTTGTGTGTTGTGTGTATGACCTGTCATTTACTCTTGTTGACTGATTTTGCAAATGAATAGGTATATGTACATATATATGTATATAATATCAAGATATTTTTGTGTGTGTGTGTGTGTGTGTGTGTGTGTGTGTGTGTGTGTGTGTGTGTGTGTGCTTTCTTATGTTTATTTTTGTATTGATTATCAGCTGAGTCACTTTAGATGTGCCTCATTGTCAGTTTACAATGAATGATATGTAAACAGTGGTTCAGCCATCTGCAGACATGAAAGCACCAATGAAGCAAAATATAACCTGACAAATGTGTTCAGTTTGCTTGTGTATAATACCTGGAGTTTTCACTGATTTCAAATTGTTACATTATCTCTTTTACAACCCCAAATCAGAAAAGGCTGGAATGGCATAGGAAACACAAAAGAAAGATGAAAAAAACTTGAACATTTTATTTCAGTGCAGACTGATATTTCATGTTTTGCCTGGTCCATTTCGTTTAATTTGTTAATATACATCCATTCTTGCATTTCCGGCCTGCAACATATTCCAAAGAAAGTTGTGACAGGGGCAATATAGGGCTAGTAATGAGGTAAAAATAATTAATTAATTAATGATCTGTTTTCAAACGGGTGATTGTAATCATGATTTGGTGTAATAGCAGTATCCACAAAAAATATTCAACATAATATTGTCAACAAATGTGTGAGAATATTATTGAAATGTTTAAAAACCATGTTCCTCAAAGAAATATTGGAAGGAATTTGCATATCTCTCTCAATGAATCCTACAGATTCATCTGTCTCAGTGAACCTGTAGGACTTTCAGTGTGCAAAGGGCAAGGTTGCAAGCCTAAAATGAACATAATTTATAGCTGATACAACCACATGGGCAAGGGATTACCTTGGCAAACCCTTGTCAAGCCACTTAAAACTTGACTGTATAGAAAAGAAGCCTTCTGTTAACCATGTCCAGAAGCAGTGTCGACTTCTCCTGGCTCGGAGGGATCAGGGAGGGACCATCATTTGGTAGAAGCGTGTAATGTGGTTAGACCAATCGGTGTAGGGTTGTGTCAGTGCCCTTGGCAAAGGTCATTTATCTTTTCTGACGGTAACATTAATCCCGAAAAGTACATTTAGATTTTATTGCAACATATGCTGCCTTCATCTTTCCAAGGATGTCCATGCATTTTTCAACAAGACGATGCAAAACCACATCACATTGAAAAGGCATGTCTGCGTAAGGAGATGGTACTGGACTGGCCTGGACTGGTCTGACCAGTCCCCAGTAGAGAATGTGCCGAGAATTTTGGAACAAAAAATGTGACAAGACGTGATTGGAGGAAGAATGGGACAAAATACTACCTGAAATGCTTCGTCACTTGGTGCCAACACATCTTTTAAGAGCTGTAAGATTGAATGGCAACATTACAAAGTGGTAAAATCGTCCCAACTTTGGAATACGTTTACAGACCTGAAATGCACGAATGGATGTATATTAACATATTAACAAATTACATGAAGTTGACTGGGCAAAACATGAAATATCTTGGGCTCATACTGTCTGCAATGAAAAGTCAAAGTATTTGTTTCTGTATTTTCCATATTTTTCTGACTGAGGGCTGTAGATAAGAGCCTTTACTCTTGATGCTGAGCTTAAGACTTTTTTCTATATTCCCCAGCCTGCATTAATGTAATGCATAACCAGTTGTTCCTAGTTTCCCTCTTTGATTGTATGAAACCTCAGGAACTGATCTCCACAGATGCACTCTGTAAAATATTGTTTTCCTCCTCCAATTTTAATTGATTTCACTCTTTTGATTCTCTTTGTCTTTTCTAACCTGAATAACCTTTTGTCCATAACAAAACAACTTTTCAGCTTCAGAGACATTTAATGCGATTCAAATATACAAAATAGTCTAACATACATCGAAACAAAAAGACACTCAATAGCAGTAATGATCAAAGATAAAAAGAGAAAACAAAATATGGTCATTTGTTCAGATTTTCCACATGTAGTTACATTCACAAACAATCATCCAGTCACTACTCGTCTCCCAAGTTGCTGCCTTAGCTTATTCAGGCTCTGTATTTTTTAGGAGCAAGCGTGGAACATTTTGTAGGTAAGCAATGTTTATGAGCACACACAAAGCATCACTTTGCCAATACTGTCTTAACATTTAATTAAAACAAAAAAAGAAAATATGACATTTTTCTACTGCATGGTCATTTGAATTTTTTCATTTTCTTGCCGTGTTGCCATTGTCACCCATAGACGTTTCATATGTACTGCTTGTTAAATGTGCCTTCATTGAGGTACTATGGGATTTGAAAATGATTCAGAATAGCTCTGTATAATATGAGTTATCATTTAGCAATACATACAAGCACAGTAATGCAAGTATAGCCCTGTGCTCTGTACTTGTTGAATGATTAACAAACACTTTGGCATGTGTCATCTCATGGACTCTGCAGTGGTGGATACAGACACAAACAGAAAGGTAAGCGCCGCAAGGCGACTGAATTACAGTTTAGATTGAAAGGTAAATTAATGTCTTGGCAGCTAAAGCCAGTGCTTCTGGGTGCAGTACCTTATGTCAAACTACACTTTTGAAAATAATGGTCAGAAATTGTTCCTTGGAGTGATGCCATGCAAGAATCATTTTCAGTTCAATTTCAGGCCATAGTTTTGTCAAAGCGAACTCACAACAGAGGGCAAATAGCAAAAATGTGGACTGTCTGGGTGTCTCTGAGGACCAATAATAGTATAGGTTCTATAACTATTCTCTAATTATGGGTACTAAAGATGTACCTATTTGGGTACCACCCCATTGACATCATTTGTCCCCAAAAAGTACAGCACCTTGATTTCTGTGACTGTAAGCAAACTGGGCAAATAATTCATGGAAGATTTGTCAAACGAAGTTATGAATTCAGGCAGGATACAAACAACAGCAGAGGTCAGCAAGGTCATCCCATTTAAGAAACCTACTAGTGCCTGCTCACTTATCCTCCCACTACAAACAGAGCGTTCCCAAAGTGCAGTTAGTATGGAGTGATCCATGCAAACATGTAAGATGAGTTCAAAATATTTTTATCTGACTGCCATCATATAAGCATGTAGAAAATAGTAGGCATGATGACTGGGTGGTGGGACATTACCCCACTAAATGATCCGCAGACGCCAGACCTGACCATACGTTTAAGCCAAGCACCATTTAAGAATCATTATGTTTAAGAGTGTAGTAAAAGAATAGTATCAAAGCTACCAGCAGAAATGCTGCGGTCATATCTGTTTGTAGTAACTATCTGGGTTTTTTTCCCCCATAGGATTGATTCTATCGTGACAGCCACTTTTTTAACTGCCACACATTTCAAAACATCAGTATAGTTAACTATGTGTTTGGTTTGCAGAAGAAACCACCGAACCACAGAATACGCATGCATCAGATTCAAGAAGATTGTAGGCAGCACTATAGCAGGCTGTACAGTTTTAACAACACTACCACCAAGAAAATCTCTGAGCACAGAAAAGATTCAAAGAACTACTCACGTTCAACAAATATTAGATACTTCTGCAGTAGCGTAATACTTAGTATTGCACTGAATAGATGCAACTTCGGCACAATTCATAACCATGTAATGGGCCACAACTGTACACATCTTGTTAACACCTAAACTATAACTACTGCTCTAGAACATTAGGTTCTTGCTAGCTGAACAACACTGTCATTTTGACATCAGTATCAAGAGGAGAGAGTTATTAGTACCTTGATATAAGGCACAACCTTATATCAAAGCAACCTTCATAGTGGTAGCTAGTGAGATTTTTATTTAAAAAGCATGGCAACAGGGCGACCCATAATGAGTAATACAGAAAAGTTACTAAATGTTAATATTTTGTATATAGGGCAATTACCAACAAGGGGCGATGGCTGATGAAGGTTATTTGCTACATGCATAAATTGAATTAAATTGGAAATAGAGTTTGTACATTGAGTTTCTAATCCTGCACAATACAAATGTTCACTATCGCTTTGAACCACGTAATTAGTGAAGTGAGGCATAATCTCAAGCACAAGACTGGAAATGTGCTCTGTACTTACCGCTGCAATGTTTAACACTGCTGGAGATACCTTCAGTATGTGAGCTTGGCATCTGAACTGATCATAGACATGTAAAATACATTTAAATCTTCTAATATGATTTATTCTATTTCAGTGTTCTTGCTGACGGAATTTATTCAAATGTAAAAAGATTCAGATCAAGCAATATTCTAAAATATTTATATAGTATTCATTTCCACAGAAATAAATAGCGCTCATATAAAAACATACAATCTTTATTATATCACTTGTTTCATCTCCTACTATTTTTTTTAACTTCTCTTTAAATTTGCAGATTCTGTTTGTAAAACAAGGCAGTGCACTAGGATGTACAAATCGTTAAATATGTTGGTTACCAAAAAGAAGGAAGGAAAATGGGAAAATAGTTTATGTGTAAGGTTAAACGATGGAAAACGTTTGATCATGCTGCAATAATATACCTGATGTTCAACTTCACACATTTCATGTTGTGATCGAATTTGGAAATATTCCTCAAAGACATCTACTAGCCTTCAAAGAAATGCACAAAATGCACATACAATATTTGAAGAGGTCAAGGCTCTAACTGAAGGCTTAGAAACAAAATCAGTGTTAATTCTCTGAAGGCCTCTTGGTTTTAAAACGTCCACATAGCGAAGCACAATAAAAGCACTTCCACTGAGCGGTACGGTTTCATGCATTTGCAGTTCAGTTTGGATTTCTTATGCCTATATTGTCTTCCTCTTTTTGTGCGAAAAGGCACTTTAAAGATAAAATAAACTTTTGAGGAGCCCCGTTAGAGGACATCAGAAGTGACATCAGTTGCAAAGCTTCCAGCCTTTGCAAACCAGTACGGCAAAACCAGTTATATTGGGTGAAATATCCAACAATCCATCTTTGGAGTACTCAAAGTGCCCTGTTATTACATGGACTTTTGTCAATAAATGCTTTATGTTTGGGTTTAATAATAATGAAATATCAATATCTTCTGATGCAATTACAAAAGTATCAGGCATACCAAATTTTACCACAAAGTGACTATCAAAAAACACACTGCTAAAAATATGGCACTTCTAAAATGAACTCAGTTCACTTCTATGAATGTCAAGACCACATCTTTTCAAAAGATTCCACACAAATGGCGATGCAGGTTAAACTTCATAATAAAATAGTGGGTTATTTTGAGCTGTAAATCCTACATTGATACCCAAACCTATGTCTCTGATGTGTCAAAGAGTCTATGCAGCTAACGAAAAAAAAAAAACAACTGAAGAGATTTCATGCAGACAATACTGACTTTAACCTGTAATGCTGAGACATGAGGCATTTGCTTGTTGTTTGCTTTTAGTGACATTTTCTGTACTTACACTTGCTTAAAAAATTAGAGAACCAGTCACCTAAAAATACCACGAGAGGCATCCATTCACAAAAAACAAACAAAAAAAAAAAAGATTTAAGGTACTTGTAGTAATGGTCGTTTGTTTTTGTTCATCCCTAAGAGGTCATAGCTTTACCTAGTTTGTTCAGAGAACAATAAAGGTCCCGTGCTATCCGATGTATTCACCAATCATACGCATTCACAGTTCAATACAGGTCAAACCTTGCTTTAAAGACTAAAGAGAAAGCTTTAAGGTGCTTTTCCCTAACACTTATCAGACAGATGAAGCTCTTGGCAGTGCCAGTATGCCCTGTGTCAATTTTGAGAAGTGTTAAAACCACGGTGCCTAAGTTGCACCAAACCAATAAATGGCACATATTTTGTGAAATCTCTCTCAGGCATAGAGTTTCTGCATTTTTACACACTTAGTCCTGTCTGCAATTCACCGCTGTCATGCAACATGATGGATATTCACATGTGAAGTGGTTCTCTGCAGGGAGACCAGAGAACAGGTGATAAATAACTTTCTTGCACCTTTCAAGGGTCTTTCAGAAAGTTCCATGCACATTACTTTAATGCACATTATTTTACTATCCTACAAAATAGTCCCCAACAGTAAGTCAAATACTACTTTAACTCACGCCTACCTAGTATATGGGTAAGACTCAAAACAATGAATTGATGATTTAACTGTTGAAATATTCCTCTTTATGAAGTTGCATGGTTAAGACTGAAGTGGTGATGGTATATCCAGGTAAACATCATGCCCTTCTCCGTGTCATAGCCCTCAGTGTGATGGATGAAAGCATTCCTAACGGCTAAGTGGATTTTTCACATTTGATTGATTATCATTGCAAACAGCAGTCCCTTGGCAGATCATCATTAATAGCTTTTGTGGTCAGGGTCACCAAGTTTTGCAATGTCACCAAATGGAGCATCTTTGAAGCATGGGTGCTGGATCTTCATGGCTCTATGGATCCAATAGGACATGTGGGATTTGAGCCACGTCTGTGTGCTTTTCTGTGCTTGGAGATGGAGGCTTCTGTGAGCCCCTTTGACCACGTGATTACAGCTCCGTGGGTTCAAAAGCACTTCAGACACAGACTGGTCTGATGAAAGACGTCCAGCGCAGGTCCGGCCGCACATGACCCAAGCCCATACAAATGTGGATGAAAAAGAACTTTGATGTGGAATTGGACTATGATAGCACTAGGTCTGAAGAGGTTGGATGTGTGTCTGGGGGAATTAGCGGACGCTCATGTGGCCGGTGTCTCGGCCTGCAGGCTAGACATGCGGATCTGGGAGCTGCTCTTGCTCAGGATGGACAGCTGTGTGCCTCCGTTGACTCCGCTGCTGGCCAAGGACGGGTGTCTGTGCTTCAGATCCACAGCGAAGTAACGGTTCACTGTCCAGCTTCGCCATTTTCTCTTAATCTCTGACTGCACCTTCAAGGAGAAACTCAACAATATTACTTATTTGGTTGCATCATGGAAAAAAAAGAAATGGATTGGTTGATGTCTGTCCTGTTTGCTGATTACGTTCAGCTATAATTTACACTTACTCAATGTGGCTCTTTGCTGCTAACTGTCTCCTGTGCAATAATATACGTATGGTGCAATATTATTCATTCTGGAAGGTTTACATCTCTTTCCCCGTTTACTGTTATACTGCTGTATTGTGTACTTAGTGTATTGTCTCAGATTTACATCCCATTCACACTACTGTTACACTGCTATATTGTCTATTTATTATATCGCGGTTAGCACTTTGTTCAATGTTGTAACTGCCTCCTGTGCAATAACTAAACTTATGGTGCAATGCTAGTCACTCTAGAAGGTTTACATTACTGCTTATGGTTAGGACTTGATTGAACAGTTAAAATAAACTTTCTAAACTTACAAACAACATGGAGAAGAAACAAAAGATATAAAAAAAATAACCTTTAAGGTGTGGAGTTACACAACTTACCTCTCCATTAAGAAAGCAGTAAAGCACCGCAACCACAAAGCCCTGACAAGAGAGAGCATTGTTTAGAATGAGAAGCATTTCCATATTTCTGAGAACCCCATAGATATCTACTTTATGACAATTATGTGTTAAAGTGCAAATTAAAAATGTTCATGATTTTAAAACTTTAGATTCATAAAGCAAATAAATATTCCTGTATGAGTGGGCATGTGTAATGGCTCAGATGTAAATAAAGCAGGTTGAAGTTAAATACCTGGAAAGAGCCCAGACCCAGTTCAAACACGAGCCTCTCTCGTTTACTGACATCCTCCGGCGTAAAGGCAAACACAGTGTAGTGGATACCAAAGAGAGGGATCAGCAGAAGAGTGGAGCGAGCCAGGCGCCTGTCAATCACACAGTATGGCCCATCAGTTCTCTGGAACTTGGAGCAATCTTAAGCACAGATACTCTCAAAAGAAACAGCAAATAAAGATTCAGTACTTACAGGTAAATGCTGGATTCATTTCCTCCTATATCTGGAGACTGCAATTTCTGGACAAGGATTATAATTATGCCAATGAAGAGAACAAAGTTGATCTGAAACAACAGTAAAATGAGGAAAATATGATTCCTTTGCACCTGTTGTTTTAAGGTGACAGTCTCTAATGAAAAAACTGTATCTCTTAACCCACCATAATGGAGGCAAGGACAGGTCCCTTTATCACCCACCAGATGGCAGCACTGTGATTTATGTCCCAGCATCTAGAACAGCCATTCATTCATGTAAATATACATTTATATTCAGTGAACAAAACCAAATGTGTGTTACTGTCAACATGTAGATATTATGGTACTACCAAGTTCTACAAATATGTCTTACCCAATATCATCAAAATGGACTCGAAGAGCCGCCCAGATTGTCACACACACTGTTGGGGTTCCTGAATAACAGATATTCAAAGTACTGAATGAATTACGTGTGTGTTAAAGTGCTGGGTATAGAAACAGGACTATAGGTTTGAATGTGCTATAGATTGAGGGTAATATGGCAAATATTTAACACGATACTAAATTATATTTTCATAATACACAATCACTTAATGTTCATTCTCAAATGGTTAAAATGGATACATTTAAAATTTCAGTTTACTGCTTAAATAACCATTTAAGAAAGAACATCAAAACAAAAAAATCAAACAACTTGTATTTAATAAGTTTTTTAATTATGCATATAATGTCATGTAATGACATCCTATCAGCTGCTTGTTACTGTTCAGTTTCTGCAGTTACTTCATACTGGTTTTCCTGGTCTTTGTACAACCTGTGTTATATGTTTCAGAAGTACTGAAAATCACTGTGACATGTTTATCTTGTTAAAGATTGTATATTGTCCACTCCTATCATAGGGTGTGTTGTTGCTCACCCCAGCCGATGATGGTGTACCAGTAGAAATATCTCCTCTCAGGGAAGAATGTCTCAACCAGTAGAGTGAAGAGATACAGGCCCTCAATGAAGAGCCAGAAGTAGTTTGATAGAACGCAGTAGTGAAAAAACACCATCACGGCTTTACACTCCACCTGCAGAACAAACACACTCTTGTACTTTCAAGTGATTTTTGGTTAGATCATTCAGCAGGATTTTGAATGGTAGAAGAGCTTTACCACATGAGAAAAAATCAGACATTTACTCTGTGTATCTACACTCACCCATTGTCCTTTTTATCAGCCCCACTAACCATATAGCTGCACTCTGTAGTTTACTATTACAGAATATAGTCCATCTATTTGATTTATTTGTGGCCCCCTTTACCCCATTCATCAATGATCAGAACCCCCCCTGACCCCCAGTGAGCAGGTTTTGTTTGGGTTGTGGATCATTCTCAGCACAGTAGTAACACTGGCATTGGATTGAAAGTTCATCTGATGTTACACAGTTTGTGTTAGTCATCCTCTAATCTTTAATCAGTGGTCAGTTTCTGGCCACAGGATGCTGTTAGCTGAATATTTTGGTTGGTGGACTATTCTCAGTGCAGCAGAGACACAAATGTTTAAAAGCCCCCACAGGACCACCAGAAAGCAGGTATTATATCACTGTGAATGATCGTCTGTGCAGCACATGCACACCCACACACAGGTCACTTCTATGCAGCACAAACATAGATATATAGTTGTGGAGAAGAGAAAAATAAAGGGAAAATGAGAGAGAGAGAGAGCGAGAGAGAGAGAGAGAGAGAGAGGGAGGGAGGGAGAGAGAGAGGGAGGGAGGGAGAGAGAGTATAACTCACAGTGTGTATAAAGCAGTGGTTGCTATCCTCCTCTGCATATAGAACTCCATCTTTGATGAAGACAGAGATTGCCCTCAGGATAAAAGACACAAACAGGTTCATATGGATGAAGTTCCTGGTGCAGTGCAGCTTCCTGTGGGGAGATCAAACACAGTTCAGTGTGGGAAATGCCGAACATTTAACCAACACATTAACAAAAGATTCAGCTACACACCATAATCTGTTTAAATAACTTGCAATGAAAACACACCCAAGCACAATCTATTGTTATGTAACTATTACAGTACTAGATCACAATTTCCCCATTGATAGTACTTTTTGTGTAGAATTAAACCATAGCACCATTTCACTTTAGCTCATTTCTAAAGAAGTATTTTAATGTTGGCAATGTTAATAATGTTAATAATGTTAAAGAGTAAATAAACATTTTACCTTTTAAACCACACAGCAATTGCACATAACCCTGATTGATGATGCATGCAGCTGGCTGGTTGACTAATTTTAGCTAAACTGTTTTCTTTTACTGTTTTCAAATTGTTTGAAGTATCTATTTGAAGTAATTATGCTTACCATTTCTGAATAACAAGTACAATGAAAAATGTATTCATTGCATGTATGTTTTTGTCCATGCCTTTTGGTTTGTTCATTTTGCTAACATTCAAGGCAAACAAATTGCTTTATTGATTTCCAGAGATGTAGATGAACAAGTTAAGAATAAAACAGATTGTGATTACTTAAGCAGACCTTATAATAAAAAAAAATTACATCAGTGATACACTTAATTTTTACATTTACTTCTTACTCAAGTAATTTATCACTACAGTAACAGTAGTAATAGAAGTGTTCCTTCAAAGTCTGCTTATACATTACCATTATCGTTTGTCCAACAAGATTTGCAATATGAAATACGTCACCACAGTAATAGCAGATTTTGGTTTCATTTTGCACAACATAAAAATAAATTGTGTGAATTTTTCCATGATTAATGGACCAGTAGAAATGGCCTGAAATTACTAGGAATACAATTCATTAACAAACATGACATCACTTATTTAAATAAGAAAGATAATATTCAGTTTGTTCGCACAACCCTCCTGATTGTCTTCCATCTGTTTCCATCTTATGTTTAAGGTCAGAGCCCTCAGGACAGTCTGTATTGAGCTCTCACCTGAACCAGCAGAGGATTACCATGGCGGTGGTGAGAGACACCAGAGAGGTGCTGTAGCCCACTGTGTACAGAGCCTTCACAGAGACATAATATTTGCCCTGGAAAGTAGATGATGGTAAAGCATTTTATTTCCAGAAACTACTCACAACTGACTATTCACTATATACTAATCAGCCACAATATTAAAACCACTGACATGTCAAGGGATGGGATATAATAGCAAGTTAACCGTCAGTTTTAAAAGTCAACATGTTGGAAGGAGGAAAAAAAGAAAAGCGTCAGAATCTGAGCAACTTTGACGAAGGTCAAAGTGTGATGGCTAGACGGCTGAATCTCCAGCACGGCAGGTCTTGTGGGGTGTGTCCGGTATGCAGCAGTGAGTATCTCCCAAAAATGGTCCAAAGAAGAACAGTCAGTGGAGGGGAAGTGTTGGGTCTGGGTACTAGTGTGGATGTTACTTTGACACTTGCTACCTGCTTGAACATTGTCACAGACCAAATACACCCCTTCTTGGCAACTTCAGTCCTTATTTCCCTAGTGGCAGTGGCCTTTTTCAGCAGGATAATGAGCCCTGCCACAGTGCAAAAATTGTTCCAAACACCACACAAGCCTGTATAAGAAATGCTTTGACCAAGTCATCTGACCCTTATATAAGCCATTCACTTTGTTTCCTGCATGCAAAACTTCAACTACAAGAACCAGCTTACATTCTAACATTCATACATATTCTGAACATCATTTGCTTCATCTTTGAGTTGTTATAAGGTTTTGCCTCATCAGTGTAATCATGCTGTATATATTCAGTAACAACCCATGCATAATTTATGGACATTAAGCTGAGACATAATAAAAGATATGCTAAGATATTATATACACCGGTGAAAACTACCTATAATTAGTTGGACACTGGAGCAATGTAAGACACATTTTTAAGACACATTTCTGTAGGAAACATTTTTACATTTTTCCTATAATCTCTTCTACTATTATTTGGATTATCTTTATCCATTTCCAACCTCTGAAGTGTACTGGAGTAAGCCACAGGAAACTTTTAACCTCCACTCCCTGCTTTCAACAGCTTAGCGGTCCAAAATGGCACAATGGAATTGTGTATCTTGATAACATATCTTGAAGATGGGACAAACAGTTAATCACTCTGGACTTAGCACTTAGGTCTTCACATTTTACACATCTAGCTATTCTGCACTCTTCAATAGACATGTGCCTCAGAAGAAGAAAAACAAATATTGTGCTTGATGGCCAAGGTAAGAGTGATACTAATGTTAGCTTGGCAGTAATTATTAGCCTGTGTGCCTACAGTAATTTGCAGTGCACTGCATGCTGGGTATTGTAGTAAGAGTTAACAAATGAAAACATGAAAACATAAAATGATGAATTTTGACAAACTGACTACAGTTATACTGCATACCACAGTACTAGGGTGGAATAAGCCCCTTTAAGAAAGTAGTTTAACTCATTAAAATCATCCTCCAATGCCTTTGGGACATATGCACGTCTACACTAGTCAAAGTAAACAGAATGTGAAACTGAAGATTTCTGTGTGCTGTTACATTTTCAATCACAAAATCTCCATAGCCAGGAATAGCATTAAAGGGTTAAGAAAACCCATTTTCACAGTAGCAATAAAATATTATTCCACCTGTTTTGGAAGTCCCTCTGTAGAATTAAACCTAATGGGTTCTCAACCCTTCTTTTTCATGCCTCACTGCTCACTAGCAGCTCAACACAGAGTCACAACATTTCACGCACACAGAGCCAATAGTGCCATAACTAATCTTATAACAAAGTAAAGGAAAAATTATTTTATTTTATTATATTGATTAAAAATAAGTCCATCTGTCCGCCATCCAAAAGAGGTTTAGTTAGAATTTCTATAAGCACTGGGTTTATATCTGAGCTAAACGTAACACTTTGTCTGCTTCTTACATTTATTTACATATTTCTTACATACCTGGAAGGTCACAGGTAAATGAGTTAAAATGCTTACCATATGACTGGTGCCATTTTCATCAAAAGGACATACGTCCACATAGTGGGGGAACATCTCTGACCAGCCATCCTCAGTGCAGTTCCGGCTCACCTTTCCAAAGTCTAAAAAAGACACTCAGCAGTTATCTCATCTGACTAAGCAGGCCTAATACAGCTTCAGAGACAGCAAGTAAAAGCTGTGCTCATTAAACAAGCTATGCTTAAGCTTTACTTTACAGAGGGTTTAACATTCACCTGCTATTGGGTAGATGGAGTTTTTTTGCAGTTACTAAACTAAAAGGTAGTTTGTATATATATATATATATATATATATAGGCATAGCATAGCTTGTTCAGTTGCTATTAAATATGAGTCAAAATCCTCAGAATTGACTAAGAGGACTGGCAAATGTTACTCACCATCATATTCCTCACTCATGACCTCAAACAGTTCTGGACAAGGCATCCACACCACGTCACCTACTTGTGCTGGCTGCCAGCAAGTTAGGTTATCCCACATCCAGCGACACACTGTGATGGAGCAAAGACAAAAAAGAATAAGATAAGATAAGATAAGATAAGCCTTTATTAGTCCCACAAGTGGGAAATTTGCTTGGTACGGCAGAAAGTGGA
>JBBPCX010000114.1:14297258-14327488 GCA_037974365.1 Hydrocynus forskahlii
CTCTCTCTCTCTCTCTCTCTCTCTCTCTCTCGCACACACACACACACACACACACACACACACACACACACACACACTTTCATCCAACTTAAGGCAGCTCTCTTCAGCCATACAAAACCCCAAATGCCCAGAATTATATTTAATGCTACGGTTTACAGTAGGGATCCACTCTGGTCCTGGAGGACCAGTGTCCAGCAGTTTTCCTTGCTTAAACACACATGGTTCAACTCACCTGTTCATTTCCAGGTTTAGTGAATGCGTCTGAGACAGTGCAGGACACCAGACTTTTAGGACTGGAGCTGGGCACCCCTGATCTACACTGTAGATGTTAATTTAAGACAGTTCATTTATTTGTCCACCAGCAGTAGCTTAACTATACAATTCATACATAATATAATACAAAGAACTCCTGTAGAGGATTATTCATAAACAAATGCAGCTTTGAATAAGCTTAAATTCCTTTATTAGCAGAAGTCAAAAGCGGTTGCCTGCTCATGTGACCTGTAAAACACTCATCATATTGCTGTGGGATAATATAATATAAATACAGACAGAAGAATCTGCAATATGCTTGATATCCAGCAGCTCCAGTTTATACTCAGTGAGTCTTTTTTCAGCAACATATAAGCCCAATAAACCGATCCTGCATAGAAATAGGGCACCCCAGAGCAAAGCACACCATAAAAGTGTAAAATAAATCTTCTAGGGCGTATCTATTGTTGTACTGTGATCTCATAACAGTCCACTATATTCATTTCTGCAAACCAAAACACCTGAGAATCTAAAACTATAATTCGCTGTGAATCAATCAGCTCACTGTGTTGCACTTACATCTTGAGGGAGTTTGCCTACAGGGGTCTCTACTGTATGACATAAAAGTCTGTAAAAAATGGACACAATTAAAGCTTCTAGGTGGCTAGATATGCACCATTCGTTTGTATAATTATTAGGCACATACATATTTGGGCTGATCAGTGGAATCTGGCGATAAGGATGGGTATCCAATCTTATCTGCACAAAGTTCCAGCATGGCTGTAAGTTTTTTATTCCAACAAGCAACCTAATTCATTTTGGACATCCCTGGGAGGGCTATAGGTTAATATCAGCTCTAGAAGTTATAGTTCCTTTTAGTTTACTCTGATTCTGCAGTAATTCTTAGACTTCACATCAATCAAAATCTGTTTTAATGACCAATATAAGCTGAAGAGTAGCCCTGGTATATAAAGCAAGTTCTCACCATCTCTCCTTTCTGAGGCAGAATTCCATTTTTGAAACTGACAATCATCTGCACACTGTCACTCATGGCATATTCACCATTACTGTTCATGTGAATGTAATATGTATAATTTCATCACACAACTATATGTCTTCTTATAAAACATTTTAGTCTAATGTACAGAGGAATGAAAGTGTCTGCATATTATTAGTAGTATTAAAATAGATAAAAATATGTGTATATTGATTTTCATTGTGGTTTATATGAGCCTTTGTCATGTGGCATTTCCATCATTTTTCTTCCACTGTGCTCACCTTGTTCATGTACTGTAAACTGATTACTGAAGAGGCATCCCTCCTTTTCCGTGTGCTAACTGGAATGATAGCCCTCTGCTCTGAGTGTGTGTGGCACTAGTAGCACAAGTCATGTTTAATAAACATGAATGTCTCATGCATATTTATAAGGTCGCTGTCAGTGGCCGCCCTCAGCCTGGCAGCATCATGCAGCTGATTTCCATCATAAACGCCCTGCGTTATTCACTGCTGCACAACAAAACTAGTTCATTCACTTGCTCTCTTCTTTTATTTAGTGTGCTCTTTCTCATGTGTTTCTATCATTCTCTAAACAGCTTTATCAGTAACATTCAGTAAGGCAAAATAAGGACGATTTTAATGTTACCCTAACTGCTTTCTAACTGAAATAGACCTATTAGATATTTTATTAATATAATCAAATAAAATATCTTAATTGAAATGAAAATACTTTTTCCAAATAAAATACAATCCCAGACTGAATTCATCACTTATTTCCAGTCTATTTAGATCCACACTGCAAAAAAAGTCATCATGACTGGTTTAAACCTTCCTTCAGCAAGACATTGCTATATTAGAGCTTTTAAAACAAATTCTGGGGAGGAAATATGGCCACCTGCTTTAACAATTTACAGCATGCACAGACAAACACAGCCCTTCATTGTTTTAATTCCTAACCTGAAATAATGGCAACTGACAGACCAGCAAAATGCTCCAACAAATTTCGATCCACTGTATGCTTAACATGGCATAGTTTTTGCTTTCTGTTTTCCCATTTATTGTATTTTTTTTATATATATTTGTGAAAACTAACAACTGTAGAAAATATGATTGTGACCATCTTAAATAATTGCAGTTATCTCAAATAATTACAGTCGGGAAAATAATGTGATAAGTGTGCCAGGCCTGACCAGACATAATATTTATAGAAGTATTTTTATAAATAATACAGAATCCAATGAACCAAGAATGATTTGCAGAGCAACTGCAGTTTTCTTTGCAAAACGACAATGCTTTAAAAAGAGAATTGAGGTTTGTGGGTTAGACAAACTGCTTTTAGAAGTGCATTCCACACGACTAAAGTAGGCCGTTGGATTATCTACTTGGCTAAGGAAAAATGCTTTTAGATCTCAGACAGAAAAAACATGGACTTTTGCATAAACCAAAAGCAGCACCAGGAGTTCATAAAATACTTCAAATGCCAAAACAACTGCATCTGTGTAGAGGATTAAAATGATGCAGAGTGATCAGAGAGACAGCAGTTAGCTCTCAGCAGTCACACACGGCCCTGCGAGAAGATGACCTGTCCCTGGTTGCCTGGAGCACTCAGTCGAGCAGAACTGTGCTGGCTCCTGTTCAGTTTACATTTGGCCCGTCTGGTGCCAGAGCTCATTGGATGCCAGAGCCTTGTTTGGTGCCAGCCTGCAGGTGACGTAAATGTGTACGTGTACGTGTGCTTCTCCTGGGCTTGTGGTGCCGAGCAGGCGGAGAAAGAGCAAGTGTAAGGTTTTACTGATACACAGTAGTAAAAAAACTCAAACTCCTATGAATATGAAATGTATGACCATATGCTGTCAGTACATTCCAAAATATGAATAAGAATATATATATTTATAACAAGAATATATGTAATATATTTAATAAATTGTATAAATCTATATATGTACACACACACACGCACAAATTTCAATAACCATCTACAAGAGATCAGCGGAGTGCATGGTATTTTGCTACAGTCTCATTGAAAAGCACACACTGGGACATGTTTACATAGTTACAATAAATAGTTGTAAAATAACTACATTTTGGGAAGATCCTTCTCCTTTCAATCTAACTTTATATAAACATCCTTCTCATCCGTCCACCTTTTGACAAAGTCCTGTCTCTCTTTGTCGGGGGGTCCTGGCCTTCTAGTCCAGAGCTCCATTTAGTTTAAATTTATTTTAAATGATGTGTTTCATCTGTATCGTACTTGTGAAGAAATTAGTTCAACATGTTCTAGTTTTGGCCACTAATCTCATGATCATATCATTTCATTTTGCCCCATCCCTAGAATACTGAAAAACAAAGTTCTTCTCCTTCACCATTAGAAGGGAAAGTGTGTACATGAGAGTGGCAGTCATGCTGGAGAAGGCATGCTGCCAGAAACAAAATGGCAGTGGTGTGTGATCTGAAGAGAACTTCAAGGTGACAACCTGACATAAAACACAGACTGTTTTGACAGCACTCTCTCTCACTCTCTCTCTCTCTCACTCTCTCTCTCTCTCCATTGTGTCCCTATACTTTCTCTCAGGATATTTAACACCCCTGTGCCACTAAACCTTTATTTAGGAATAAGCCCTTTCACCGGTATAGCACAAGCATTTTCTGAGCAACTCAAATTCAGAGAGTAATTAGAAAATGCTACTGCAGTAAATGCAATCGCATTTTCTAAGCATGTGTGCAAACATAATTCAAATTCAGTTGCACGATATGAACAGTTGCTGCCATATTTTAAATGAAAACGCAATGTCAGTTTGACAGCTCATTTTCAGCTTCTCTGCAGGTAGGATTCTGCCATTTGGAAAATGGAATAGCAAAAGCTCCTTGTGCTCCGTACTGCAACTTTCTCTCCATTCATTTTGTTTTTTTTATTTAGAGGGCTGACAAACTTCCTTCCAGAAACTAATCAGACACACAGCACAGGGACAGTAAATAGGATATGCCAGCCACAATGTATTATGCAGTTAAGCAGGAAATGGAAATATGCATTTCTTAGTGAAATCCATTTACAATGTCTAAACCCCACTGAGACATAAACTATAAATGGCTTTGCAATGTGGCTTATCAGTTTAATTGATCAGTTAAGTTAGGTGGGATGGCTGGGGCTTGCAGCCCAGCGATGCATCTTTCAAAATAGATGGCACTGAACACTTGCCAGTAAAGTGTGTCACAAAGGTGCACATTTTTAAATGTTCTGGATAAACTGCATTGTCTCTACCTGCAGTAGACAGCTGCTCCAAATATCCAGTTTAAAAGTATAGGAACATTTTTTCAAAACAAAAAAGTCCCATAAGTACGTCAACCTTCTTCTTGTGAGTAAATGAATGTGGGTGTTACTTACCAGTGGAAGTAGAGTAGTTGCTATGAGCAGGTAATGGCATTGTTTCATGATGTCAGTCATTTTTTCAAGCAAAGACATCATCTTCTTCTGATGAACGATGATCAGGAGAAATCTTGGTAGTAAAAAGTCTCACAGAAGTGTTGCTGTTATTTCAAATCATCTTGGAATCTGAAACACAACAAAATCATTTATATACTTCTAGATACTTTAACTGCACATTCCGAACATTTCAAGCACCAACAGTAAAAGCAAACGGGAAAGAGAATGGGGAAATTCTAAAAGAGTCCTAATGCATTTTTGCATGATCATTTTCTAAATTCCAGTTGTCCCTTAGAACTACACAGTCTGTTTTAATTACTGTATCTTTAAAACTAATATATCTGCTCCAATAACTGATATATGTACTCCAATAATTGCCTTACACACTGTCTGCATTAACCACATCAACATAAAGGACTGCTGAACATGCGTTCAATTTTATAGCCCCACTAGAGGAAATTTGGTTGCAGCAAGGCACTAAAACAACTTAAATCTATCATCAGTACAACATGAAAGACAATATACCAGACAGGACATTGAGACAGAACAACACAAACTTGTACAATCAAGGATCACCTCATCATATAACAACAAAAAGAAGAAACAATTTGCTCAGTACAAAACTGCTGCTTAGTCCACGTACTGCAGTAAAAAACAAAAGAGTCTTTGATTTTCTTGTCCTGTGAGTAGGAACTTTATATCTTCTACCTGAAAGTATTAGGTCAAACTCCCTCTACAGAAGATGGTCAGTACAGACTAAAACAGCACAGGGCTTTGCTTGGTTCACCCCTGTAATGTTAATGGCAACACTGACAAGCTGACAAAGCTTATTCTTAGAGGCCAGATTCAGCTTCCCAAACCACAGGACAATGCAAAAAGATGGCACTGACTCTGCAGGAACAAAAGTATAATTTTGGTGCGCACATTAAAATAATTCATTTTTCTCAGAAAATAAGGACATTGTTGAACCTTCATAAAAATGGCATCTGCATTAGTCTAAAACCTATGATCTAACAGATATTTGTGGTTCCCCAACAAATCTTTATCAATTCTCTCGATAACTGTGGCTTTAGGGATAAGTGCTGACTTCCTAAAATCAAGATCTTTTACCCCATGATACAAAGTCATCATCAACCAGCAATCTAGTCCACTATTATACAAATTTTATAATGCATCAATTTTCAAACTTGCTCTTTGTGTAAAGAACATAAAGAAGAGGAGAAAGAACACATCTTTGGGGTGAACCAGCGCATGATTGGAGCCTGTATGCGAGGACACCGTTAACTTACACACTGTGATCCGTCATAAAGTCTAAAATCCATCCAATGAAACTGATATCAAGATTAAATTCAGAAAGATGTTTCTTTGCAAGCAAATGTGGTATGAGTGAAAAGTCTAGCATGTGTCAAAGGGCCCTCAATCTGGTGATACAGGCAGGTTTTTATTATTGATGTATAACTCTTTCTGATATCTTTTTTTTTTCAAAAGGGCAAAGAAATGTTGTTTTCTACATGGCATAAGCCCATTAAAGCATGTTCCTAGATATCCTATATATGCTTGTTGTCTCACTGGAAACCCAAATAGACACAAAATGACCAGAGATGCTGGGTAGTGGAGAGTACAGGAACAACCTCATGGCAATCAAGCTAAACACTAAACACACAGTTTATGAGAAACATTTACGGCCTGTAATTTCAGATGGGTCTTACCTGGTACTGAAAAGGTGCCCAACGTTTGTACTAGCAAAATGTGCAAATGCTGTTATTTTAGTTTTAGTTTTAGGTTATTTTTCTTCAACAAATTACACTGAACTCCAGCAAATTTCTGCAAATTAATGGTATCATGCATTGTTAATGCATAGTTATGCATTAACAATTGTGTTGTATTTACATTTGCTCCATGCAGATGAATTAACTTCTCACTTTTAAAAATAAACAAAATGTCATTTAGCCAGGGGTGCCCAAAATGTCATGGTTGTATGTATCTAAAACTACACAGCCTGTTTCTTTAACTGTATCTTTAAAATGGATATATCTGCTCTGATTCGCTGCTGCATATTGTTCCTTCAACAGGCAGGGTAAAAATTAAGTGTCAAGTTTGGTCTGATACTGATGGCTCCAATAATTGTACTCCAACAAACACTGGCGATCATGCAATAACAGCCGCACCCACATTGACAAGAATGCCTCTATCATCACTTTTAACTTGTCTAACTGATTCACTTATTTACTTAATCTACATGACCAAGATATTAGAAGACTGAAATACTGGAAATTCAAATGTGACTGGAGGAACTACCTACACAAGAGCCCACTTGCTGACAACAAAGCTAAGGTTGATATTTGTTTGAGAATTTTATTTTAACCTAAAAATTAGTGTATATTTCACTAAATATTGGCACATTCAGATTAATGCATGCATATATACTATATGAGCAAAAGTATTGAGACGCCTGACCAATTACACCAACAGGGACTTTAATGACACTGCATTCAGATTAATAGACTTTAATATAGAGCTGGTCCCCCTTTGCAGCTATAACAGCTTCCACTCTTCGTGAAAGGCTTTCCACAAAATTTTGGAGTTTTTCTTTGGGAAATTGTGCCCATTCATTCTGTAGAGCATTAATGAGGTCAGACACTGATGTTGGACGAGAAGGCCTGGCTCGCAATCTCCATTCCAGTTCATCCCAAAAGTGTTGAATGGGTTGAGTTCAGGGCTCTGTTAGGGTCAGTCAAGTTCTTTCACCCTGGACTCTTCCAACCATGTATTTATGGAGCTGGCTTTGTGCACTGGGGCACAATCATGCTGGAATAGAAAATGTTCTTCCCCAAACTGTGTCCACAAAGTTGGAAGCATGGCGTTGTCCAAAATGTCTTGGTATGCTAAAGCATTAAGATTGCCCTTCACTGGAAGTAAGGGGCCTAGGCCAAACCATGAAAAACAGATGTGTCCCAATATTTTTGTCCATGTAGTGTATTTTTATACCCCAAACAGATGATGGGTTAATTGACAGATCGATGACTGAAAAGATGGATAATTAGATGGATAGTTAGATTAAATGATTGTGAACGGATGGATGGATGGATGGATGAATGGATATAATGGAGGTGGAGACAGAAAGCTACAGCAGCTGCAGTAGAGTTATAGCTCTTGTTTTAATTGGTGGGTGTAATTAATCTGACTTGCTAACAGAACCCCAGCTCTGCCTGAAAAGCACATCAAGAGACACAGGAGCACACACTGATACGTGTGGTCATATATGTGTCTAAATGCAGCACTCTGCATTGTTTCTCTCTTCCTCTCAAGGCACACTGGTACTCTTCCTCCTTATTGAGATTCTTAGATACAGTGGCATACCGCTAGAAAGCCAAGACACTGCTACACCAAATATTTGCTCTTCATGTCAAGCACATTTCAAACAAGGGATTCCTTACAAAATGCCTTAAAGTGTTCTTCCAAAAGATACAGGATTTAAAGCATCAGATGACATTTCCCTCCACATGTACTTACTGTGTGTATGTGTGTGTGTGTGTGTGTGTGTGTGTGTGTGTGACAGAGAGAAAGAGAGAGAGACTCCATGGCCCTTTACACATGCCTATGTTTGGATCATGGAGGTTAAAGTTCAAATGTATGCGTTTGTGAGTTTGTAAGTGTGTGTCCAGCTGTCACAGCAAAACTGAGGCTGGATGCCACACACTCTCTCCAGCCAGTAAACATCCATGAGCAGACTAAACATGAGCATACTGAGCATTTTCAGCAATGTCACATTTTTTATCTCTCGTTCAGGATAATGCTGTGGGTCACGTACAAATATTGGTTCAGTCAGGGGCACTGCCTGCACCAGTAGTGTGTGAAGTCCATGAAACAAAACTAGTTGTTTGCCTGGATCTGGTTCAAAGCTTCCAAAAAATCTCATTAATCCACAAGGACCCTCCAGCTCAAACATACTGTTAAATAAACGACCACACCACAGTAAACAAGGCTAAATCAAGCAGGCCATCTTAACACTCTTGATTGAGGGTAGTGTCATACTCCAAACGACTTTGCAGAGCTAATGAGGCATGCCCATCCAACCTGCCAACAGGCCACTTTTTCACTGCCCAGTAACGGCTATAAAAGGCACCACTGCCCCCAGTCCAAGGATCCCTAACAGGCTTCTCCTGGCTGCAGCCTACAGAACATTCAGGCGTGCCCAGCCCTTATGCAAATCAACTACATTATTATTTGTGGTCAGTCTGTTTCCAAATATAAATATATTGTATCCAAAATACTAAATATTTGATTAATACATTTTAATTTTTATTTATTCTGTCTAAATTATTACACCACTGTATAAATATTCAGTTATAAGTAGAACACATTTTAATACATATTTGTAACACTGTTAAACAATATCTTTTCTTTATGAGTACGGAGGATGCTGTCATGACAACGGTGTCATGATTAAACCAAAATCCAGTTAAACTTGCAAAGTTTATTCCAAAGAGCACAAAGCAGAAGAAATCAGGAACAGGCAGCATTTCAAAACCAGAATTCAATCCGTCAGGCAAACCAATCAAAATCCAGTAAGGCAATCCAACAAGCAAAAGTGACAAATAGATGGTTCTGAAAGGGAAAGAAAGTGAGCAAGACAATAAAGAGAGAAAGGAGAGATAGGAAAGACAATCGGAGTAAGGGCATATGGAGTGGATGTATCCGTCTCCATCCTTGTGGACGCAGGAAATCTGTCACAGAAGTCATAACATGGATTTCTGCCTTCTCGTCTTCGTATCCCTCCTAAATCTTATTAGAGTGTGTTAATGCAATCCTGGACCGAGGCACTGAATTCTCTGCAGCTATATTTAGCTTGACCATTGTTATATAGAGAATAGAAAGAGGAGGATTAACACATTGAGTTATATTTCTGTCTTTGGCACGATTAATGAATGAGAGTCGAGGAAGATTGAAAAGCCAGGGAAAGCTGGCAAATCTCCTCACTGGATTCTGACATACTGGATGTTTTTATGTTAATTTATCCTTGGGTATTACTTTCCTCATTGGGCATTACCTCTGGGTGCTATATCTTTTTCCAATTAATTAGTATAACGACCATCTCAAATTCATCATCTGAGCTGTAACTGCAACTGACTGATCACATAGTGTAGCATTAAATGATAAGCAGTTTTCTCGCTTAGAACTGGGATCACGAATCTCACTAGCGAGTCTTCAATTTTATGAAGAGCACTATGTGTATTTACTAAAAAATGTCACATTTATATTAGCAGAATTAGAATCAGAGAACTTTCCTGGAGAAAGTTGCTTAATTTACCACAGAAACAAGAACAATATAAAGTATGAAGACTAAATAAATCCAATAAAAATGCACGATGCCATATACACAAATGCCTTAATAATACTATAAATAAGTAACTTACAGTTAAGTGAATCATTATTAACACAAATAGTGGTTAGCAACACTGAGATCATTCCAAAAATGATCAAAACTTCTAAAGACATATACAAACAAATATTAAAGTAACATATATATTACATTTTTTTAAAATGGGATTTCACACATCCATTATGTGTGTGTCACTTCTGGCATTATGTGTGAGTCACGTCATGCCAGGCCGCATGCCACTTCTGATCTAAAAACACAATTTACTTTGGCCTAGACGTGCCCACCACATGCCTTCTTCACAGTGCTGCGGTGATCTCTGCAGCCATACAGCTACAGTAAGAGTCTGCAGAATTGATGGTGTTATATTGGACTCCACTGAGTAAGGAACTGAGGTCCAGATTTTAATATGGTCACTGTAGTGTTTCCCCCAAATGTCTTCAATATATGTAGTTAGGGATGACACGCTAGGGTCTTAACTGTAGACTTTATTTTCATTTTTTTCTTTGAAAAGCATAAGTTATGAAAAGGTATGATATGCCCCTTTCCCCTAGGAAAGTGAATGCACTGCACCAACTGATTTACGGTACCCAGCTGGATCTTAAAACCACTGTGGTACCTTTTGGTGGTACATTTATATTGTTTGTGCTTGAACAAAAAAAATCTACCTGTACAGTATTCTTTTTTCTGACAGTATGCCTGACTCCTTGATGAGTTAGGGTTCATTTGGAGAAGAGAGGTGCAGAGCAGAGAGTCTGTGGGACAAGTTTTGAGAAACCCGATTCAATGACAGATTAACGAACAACCACTACAAAATCTGGACTGGAAATTGATTTCAAGGTCTGCAGCTGAATACCTCTGGTATAAACTAAATTAATTGTGACAGCATGTGTTTGTGTGTTTGTTTGTGTGTATATATGTAATATTCATTGCATGATGCATGATCATCCATGGTGCAGCAGAAAACATTTTGTCCTGCATGCTTCTTGGGTTCCTCTAATATTAACAGTCATTTTTCAATATTAAAGAGCTTGTCACATTTTTATTTTTTAATCTCTCTTCAAATCTCTTTAAAGAAGTCTCCTTCAAGCCCCCGCCCCTCTCCAGTATAAACCATAGGGGACTGCATGGGGCGACTTCAATTACTGTAGCACAAGCCACTCAAGTGAGTAAAATGGATTGTGGTTATTAAAGCAAGCCACTATGCTGCATTGTGGGTATTTGACACACGCACAAATCACTTGCCCAGGTTGTCAGCAATGGGAAACAGCCATATTGCCTTACTGCACCGAAGGGACGCTGGCAAAACGTACAGACAATTTGTGTCTCAGGATAAAACTGCTGAATACACAAAAAAAGCAAGGTAGACAATTCAGCTCAGAGTGTCGCAGGATACCATGAACAGAATCCAGGTCTGTGTGAGTGTGTGCACATCTATGTACGAGTACACATGTACATACGAATGTGACTAGATCATATATGATAAAAAAAGTGTGGGGAGTGAGGGGTATGATCAGAATCGAAGGACAGAATTGACTTCTGTGCATTCCTCTGTATGCTGCAAGTCTTTTATATCCCTCAGTTAAAAGACCATAATTGTGCTTTGGTCAACCATGGTTTCACAGAGAGATATTTCAGAGGTAGTCATAAAAGAGATAGTCATAAAAGAAAAGAAATCTAATTTTTATGCATGTTTTCTTTATGCAAAACACAGTTTACATGCCAAGATGTTATCTGACGTGTGTTTCTTTAGATTTGTAATGGAGCTAACATGAAAATCTGCCACCAAACAGATTTTTAAACATCAACAGAAGTGGAAGGAGTAGTGACTTAGGTAAAGGTACTGTTACTGTTGTTGTAGATTGCTTGAGTAAAAGTGTTAATGAAGTAAACTACTCAAGAAGAGAATAAATCCTTTGTTTAATGAAAATTCTCTTTTTTATAAACCTGTAATCACAGTTGAATATGCCTCAGATCTGCCTTAACAATATCATAAAAAATAACCTGCACGAACAAAACCACAGCAGTCTGATCACTGTTTGTTCTGCTAGTGTACTGTATATCTACATAGTTTTTGGAGTGGGATTTGCAGAATCTCTCAGATTATGCATAAGATTAGACTTGCAGCTACTTTCAGTCTCATCAGCTCACACATCATGTAAATTTGCTCTGTTGCTTAGATTCTGTTTTGCTGATCCTTGCATTGTTGCTGTTTTATTTTTGAATGAATTTGCTTTCACTGTTCAGGCCAGCCAAGTCACTATCCTCTCTCAAGTCCCTCCTTAAAACTCATCTTTATAAGATAGCTTTTTCTAGTTTTGTTTAAGTTATAAGTTGTTTTTTTTATAAGTTTTATTTCAGAGTTAAGTTTTATGTCAGAGTTAAGTTTTATTTCAGTGTTAAGTTTTATTTTTTGATGTTTTATTTCAGAGTTAAGTTTTATTTCAGTGTGGTTTTATTTCAGTGTTAAATTAATTTTTCATTTTTATACGTTAGAATAAATATCAGATGACATGGGTGTCTACAATATATATTTTGATTGTTATATTTGTTCATTTACTTTGATTTTGTACAGCACTTTGTAACTTTGTTTTTGAAAAGTGCTATATAAATAAAGATTATTATTATTATTATTATTATTATTATTATTATTATTATTATTATTATTGCATGCCTGCCTCTGCACTCATCTCTGCACTGTCCAAATAAAGCAATTCTATGAATGTGCCCAACCTAAGAGCCACACGGAAGATTTCACTGCCCTCTTTCAGCCATCAAAAGCCCAGTACCCTAGGATAGCCTCTTCCCAGGGCTTTCGAACAGTCTGTGGAAGAATGTTGTGGCTTTGCAGGCAAGTGCCAGTTTTACTTGGCCTGAGAAGGCCAGAGTTGCCTTTGAATCTTCCCTACTAAGAAGGCCTGCCTTCAACTGGGTATCTGGGTGTGGGCCTTTCATTACAAGCCTACTCACTCGCAGGCTTAGTTCAGAGACATTTTCTTGTTCTTTATTGACCCTCTGCTCAAGAAGTAGAACTGAACTTTTGGAAGGGGTTCTCCCACTCTGGCTCCAGCCCCTGTTACAAGTAGGCCAAATGTAACACAGTGAGCTCTGAGTTCACCACAGCAGGGAGGGTCACCATGCCAGTACTGGGTCTTGCAGCTCTGCAAAGTGCTCCAGTGCGCAAGTGGGTTTACTGGGCTTTTGCTTTCTTTTCTTTTCTTTTCTGTTGGATTCTCTCAAATAAAGCAAATCTGTCCTGCCCCAAAGCCCAGTGTGTGACATTAGGCTTAATCCATGTCTGAGAAACAAAAGACTTTGCAGTCAACTATGCATTTCATGATCAGATTTTAGAATAAACCCTCTTAGTTTATGCTTTGTTTCCAACTGTCATGAAATCAAATTGGGATCTGGCTCTTTCAGCACAAGCTCCAAGGTCTCACGACCACACACCTGCCTACAGCAAGTTTCATGTCCCATTAATGTGTCTGTGTGGCAGTATATTATGGATGTAGAGCTTATTATCTAGTACTTCAAAGATGTCAAAGTAGCAGCATTAGGATGTCAAAGTAGCAGCATAAATGGTGGCACTATGTCATATCTTGAGAAAGTACTGTAAGGATCATTTTTTTAATGTCGCTAGTATGACACAAACTATTATACCTACATGTTGGCTGTTGTTTTTTTGAAAGGCTGGCAGGATGTGAACAATCATCATAACATGTCAGCTAAGCATTAATGAAGTCTTATATTAAAAGTTTGTTGAGTCAACCCTAGAAACCGTATAAACGAATACATTTGTTGCTCTGTCCTACAGCTTCAGCATGGCATCAGTGAGCCCACTGTGCATATTGTCACTGTTCAAACAAAACCATATTTTTTACATTTTCTTTTATCATTTACACACAGCAGATGACCATCGCATTAAGTGAAACATTCATGATGAATGGACCAATATATATGCTCAAGAATTACAAGGAGTAGAACACTTTACTTTGACTTACATTACAAATGAATAAGAACAGTTTTGCCTTCTGTTATTTATTCTTTGTTTTGCTTATTTTGCAGTGAGAATGTGGTCATCAATTTCAAGATTGCATCACTGTGATTTCTTATTCAGTTTCCACACCACTTAACATTTACTGAATCATGCCTGTAGTTCACAGTAATAGCTCTGAATTATGGTGACTGATCAGACTACAAATAACCAGGAAAAACATTAAGGGGTGGTGTTGGCCTAGTGGATAGGATACTTGCCTCTGGACCAAGAGGTCCTGGGTTTGAATGCTACCTTCAGTATACCACCACTGGGTACCTGAGCAAGACCCTTAACCCCAAGTTGCTCAAGGGAGACTGTCCCCTGTAGTTAGGGAATGGAAGTCGCTTTGGATAAAAGTGTCTGTTAAATGCCATAAATGTAACTGCATAATGCTCTCCAGTAATTAAAAAGGTAAAATCCCAGCACAAGTTAGGATCTAGATATGAAATCTGACTCTCACAAACATTAGATTACCACAGATGTCTTTCCACTGAAAACGTGATGATATTCTTTTTTATCCAGCATTAAACTAAATCCACTCAAACGAACAATGCCACAAGTCATTTTGTAATACAGTCAACATTCGGTGCAGATTCATATAGCTTCATTAGTCTGAGCAGTACAGCATACACCAGAGGTTACTCTTTAGTGAGCACTGTGTAGTTTGAAGGGTGTGGAAGAGGCTTCTCTAACAACTTTAGGTGAAGGAAATAGCTGAAAGTAGAGAGGTCAGTAATTCCTTTTGATTCATTACTTTTACAGCTGTGTAATGGGTAAGACCAGTGGGTGTCTTAGTTTACAGGATATAATAACATCCTGATTTTTATATTTTACATATAAAGTGAAACTAAAAGCTATTACTACCTCTGAAGTGAAGCTTTATGATTATATATCACAGCCCAGAATCTGCCTATTGCAAATGTTTTATTTGATCTGCACAGGATTTTAGTTATTTAAACTTATTCAAATAATTGTAATACTTAAAAAATAAAGTACTTGACTATTATTTACCTTTCAGCAATGTTTTTCTCATGGTATCAGTGGCCAAATGGGTATAAACCTAAGGCCTTGCCATGACAAAATATGCCTTTGATTTGTAAGGCAACCAGAACGAAGCAATAAGTGTCCACACTGGTAGAGCAAGTAATTCACAAATGCTTGATTTAATACCCATAAAATACCAGTGTCCCTTTTTTCAAGTAGTTTTAGCTTCATAATTGTAAATTGTGCACTTCACTTATCATTTCCAGGACCTGGCAGTTCACTGCAATGTGTGTCTCCTGCATCCTTCAGACTGGATATAAAGAACATTTTAAAAACTAAATGAATATTTATTAATACCGATGATATACACAAAAGCTTATTTTATTGTGACATATCGCAATGTAATTCATCACTATACAGCAAAAAATTGGCAATCACAATCACAATCAATGTATCTTTACACCCCTGCCTTCTCTGCAAGGTCAGGGTCGTTACTGTCCCTCTCTGTATGAGGTATGAGGCGCAAGTCTCACATTATCATGAAAAATAACAACCTAATCCTAACTACATTTCTCACAGAAAGCGATGTCATTATCTCACTGCTTCGTTAATTTTTGAACTGTTGCTCCAGCATGCAGAACGCAGACATTACAGGCTTTAAAAAATGCATATATTCAGTTTATAATACAGCACTCAAGTATTGAAGATTCTTTAATGGTCTCCTAAGGGGCTTCAGTCACACCCAGGGAATGCAAAAAAGGGGGGAGGGGGTCTCATCTGTGATTCATTGACACCATGACAGATCACAAGGTCAGAAGCAACAACCCCCTCATACCCCCACCCCACCCCCAGGGCCTTGCTCTTTCACTCTCAGCTGAAGTGTTTAACCATGATGATGAAGTCTTATCAGTAAAAATTCCACTGAATGTGCATTTTTCCACATTAGATAGACTAAAACCTGCAGAAAAGAGGTGAGATGCTCTCTCTGTTGTTTCCAGCCCAAGATGACAAACTTCCTACAGGCAACCTTGACATAAATTAATTGACACGATTGCAATGTGGCAACTGGTTGCACAAGAATAAAGGTTTGTGTTTGATATGACGTGTAACATTTTATCAATATGGAACCACCAACCAACTAGCACATCTGTAGCATTATTTTCAGTGAAGAATCCTCTGCATAAGGGGAGTAAACCCTGCTCAGTTCAAGGAAATACTTTGTAGGGGAATTCAATGGAGCTGCAATGCTGCGTGTAAAAAGAGATGATTTCACAAGGATTGCATATGTATCTTGTTTGGGGGAGAAGCTGATTGTGTATGCGTGTGTGTGTGTGTGGGGGGGGGTGTTGGGGTCTATCCTCTACAACTGCAAATTCTTGTAGACGCCCCTGTTTCTTACCTGTTTCTACATATTACAGTCAGAGTCATTTATTATCTAACCTGCATCTAACCTGATCTGAAAGAGCTCAGTTCTTTGCTGCAACGCTGATACAAGCCCAACACGCTGCACACTCGATTGAGCAGCCCTGCCGTGCTGCACCAGTGTGTTCAAGCTTCACTCTGTCATCTCTAACACACACAACTCCCGTTTGAACCGGGAGCGCGAGCCCTGCAGCTCGTGCGTTTCAGTGAGGTCCACACACACCGCTCACTCCCACACTTCGCTCGCGCACACGTCCTCGAGACTGCACGCAACTGCAGCCTGCACACACACCCGCTCGGTTCTCTCTCTCTCACACACACAGGTTTCAAAAAAGGAGAGTGAGATGATAAGATGTAGGCGATCGAAATTCTTACCATGGCGCTGAAGAAAAAGAAGCTGTGGAAAAAATCCCGCCGCGACGAGAAAACACAAAGCCGGACCGCAGAACACCAGCACTGAACAGAGACGCGTGAAGGACTCACTTCAGCGGGACAATTTCTCTCTCTCTCTCTCTCTCTCTCTCTCTCTCTCTCACGCACACACCCCCACACACGCACTATCTTTCTCTCGCGCGCTGTCTCTCTCACTCTCCCTCGCTCTCTCATACTCCCTCTCTATCCTTGTCTATGCCCCCTCTTTCTCACACAGACACACATACACACACACGCTCTCTCTCCGTCTCTGCTACTCTCTCACACACGTCCTATTTTCGCTCTCCTTTCTCGCTTTTCCTCCGTACTTCCTCTTTTATTCTGTTTCTTCTTTTCTTTCTCTGCATATGCCTCTCTCTTTGCCTCCTCTCTCTCCACCTCTCTTTCACTGTTCACTTGTTATACTTCTCTCTCTCTCTCTCTCTCTCTCTCTCTCTCTCTCTCATTCGCCCTCTCTATTCTCTATTCTCTCCAAAAGGGAGCTAAACTGGTCAGTGTCCTCTCTGGAGGTGTGTGTGCTCTGAAGCTGCAACATTAAACAGACAGATGGGAGAAGAAGATGCAAAAAATGAACCTCAGTAGTAGATCATGTTGAGTTCTCTCTTCATTCTGGCCTGTTTGTGTAAGGCTGCCTTGTGATTGTCCACGCAGACTCACAATGTTCACCGATATGCGCTGTGCATTTTGATTAACTCCCCCTACACACACACTCACACACACATACTGGACCATGTCCAGTTCTCGAGCAGCTGGGCCCAGTCCAGCCCTGCACTAATATTAACCTTCCACTCTCTCAGCTGGACTATAAGACACTGCACTATCAATCTGAATCCAGTCATTCTATAAGGACTTGTTCAAGTGTGTCACAGCAGATCAGTTAAAGAGGGTATCTGCTGTGTTTCTCAGAGTGTTTCTCCCTTTTTGCCCTTTACAATGCAGAAGAAAGCTATGCAGCACCCTGGACAGCAACCTGGTGACCTCACTTCATGATATTACTTTAACACACACATAAAAATTCCTCTTCTTAATTTACACCAGGATTTCCTGCTTCTCCCCGAATACTAAAGGATACGAAAGGAATGCTACATTGAAAAGCAGCACATCTGAGAGTCTGTTAACATAACAAAATATTACATTTATTAAGAATAAACACTTCAGAATTCCTAACAGTACACAAAAATAAAGTCATAAAAGCTAACAGGAGTCACGGACCCTGATGTGAAACTGAGAGTGTCTGTTTCCCTTTCCTGGCAGTGGAGGCCCATATGCTACAGAATCTTTTGCCTGACGGAGGGAGGGGGAAGGTGTGTGAGGGGTAAGTGGGATCATCCACAATCCTGGTATCTTTGCAGATGAAGTGTGTGGTGCAAACGTCCATGACAGAGAGGAGAAAGACCCCAAAGATTTTCTCACTATCCTCTGTAAAGTCTTGCAATCTGATGTGTTACATTGTCCAAACCACACCAGGATGCAACTACTCTCTGCAGTTCCTCTGTAGAAAGTCATGAGAACTGGGGGAGGAGTGCAGTCATCTCAGTCTTTGCAGGAAGTAGAGATGCTGCTGTGCCACCTTGGTGATGGAGCTTGTTTTGAGGGTTCACGTGAGGTTCCAAGGCACTTGGTGATCTGAACAATCTCCACTGAGGAGCTGTTGATGTTCTGCCACCATGGTCGTGTCATTAGCAAACTTGATGATCTGGTTTGAATTGCGCATTGCTGCACAGACATGGGTCATTAGAGAGAACAGCAGAGGGCTGAGCACACAGTCCTGGGGGGCTTCTGTCCTCAGCATGGTGGTCTTGGAGATGTTGCTCCCAATCCTGATGACTGAGGTCTCACAGTCAAGACGTCCAGGATGCAGAGGGAATTGTTCAGGCCCAGCAGTCTCAGCTTCACAATCATATGCTGAATTGAAGTCTTTGAACAGCATTCTCATATAATTGTCCTCTTTGTCCAGGTGGATGAGGACCAGGTGAAGGGTAGTGTTGAGGACATCATCCAAGACAATACGCAAACTGCAGGAGGTATAGTGAGGGGGGCAGCTGTGATTTTATGTGTCTCATGCAGCACTTCATGATGATTGATGTGAGTGCTGCGGGACAGTAGTTATAGAGGCAGGACACTGACCTTGGGTTCACTCTAAGCAGAATTTTTCTCACATCAGCCATGGTCAGACAGAGAACCTGGTCTCTGGGGGCAAGGTAGTCTTCCTGGCTGCCTGTCATTTTGCACTTCAAACCATGCAGAGAAGTGATCAAGCATATATAGAAGGGAGGTCTCAACATCACGAGCAGGTGGAGAAGCCCTTTTACATGTAATGTTAATGATGGTAAAAAAAAAAAGGTAAATCCAAAAAGACTCGTTTGCCTTGTAAAACACATTTAAACAACTTCTTACACAGCAGGTTGTGTCTGTGACTACTTTGTAAAATAACTAATCAGTGGGGAAGTTTTCAGTGGCGTTCAACTCTTTAGCCATCCAGTTACTGGCACTACCACTGTGAACAATTCTTACTCATTAAGTTTCTCTAGAATAGAGCATTTCATATCAGACCACCCTGAATGACTTTATTTATACCTTAATGTGTTACAACTGCAGAAAATGTTCTCTATTTGTTTTTATTTGGTTGTTTAAAGAAACAGCATGAATGCTTAATGCCCTGCAAGAAGTTTTACTTAGCAGTTATAGTTGTGCAAGTGTATTAAGCTTATGAAAAGAAATTTCAGCCATAGTCTGTTTTTAATATTCTAGTAACTGACTGACAGAAGATTGGATTTCTGAAGGCCCTTTATAAAACAACCACAGGTTAGGTCATGTTTAGCCATTACCACTGAGAAATTAGACCAACATTTGGAGTCATTAATGGGATTTAATACACAACTGAGAGGTGAGGTAGGGGTGAATTGTCATAGTTTCATAGTGATGGTATTGTCATCATTAGTGTGTCATACTTAAAATATGTAGATACAAACACAATAGTGATCATATAACACAGGTCAACAGGTCAACAGGTTTTCGTGCTGATTTCAGATCTGCTTTCAGTCACGTCAACACATCAAATTATAAGTAATATTAGATTTGCAATAGACTTGCATGCATTTTTTATTAAACCGCAGGCACCAATCAAGTAACGGTTTCAATATTTTCAGTGCAAAGTCAGATAGCGCGCACACTGTGGTATAGATATAATGATCAGTGTCAGTCAGCTACCACTGTTTCTTCAAAAACGCTTACTATATGATTATTATATTTTAATTATACCACTATCATGCAGTATATAACTAGCTTCATCACAAAACTGTACATGCAGGAAAAACTAAACACAGATTTGAAATCAGCATGAAAAACACTACAAAACCCACATAAACATATCTCTGATGATTTTGACCTGTTGACCTGTGTAATCAGCAGGACAAGTTTACCTTCCTGTTGTTTCTTCCTAATAGTGGGGCTGATTTAGAGTACTCCTGGCCACAAAATGCTCATAATACTGCTTATTTTTGGCACCATCTGAATGACCTCCAAGAGCATGTTATGTGGGTCAGTGCTTCAATTCTTCACTCTTATAACTACATTACTTACATATGCATTTTATGGCAGCTTCAGAATAGTTCATAGTTGCTGCTGAATTATTAAGTCTTAAGGTTAATATGTTAATAGTAAGTTTGCAGTTTAAGGTGCTAATGGTAGTGTGTGGATGCAATTGTGCACATCTGCAATACAATGCAAGAAAATTAGTAAAAAACCTGACGTGCATGTTTTTCTGCTTCCTGCTATCTCTATGACTGCTTGCAAATTTCTCCTTTATTTCTTGCGAGCAGCTTAAATTGTGTCTCTCATTCTCTTTTCCTCCTACTCAGTAGCTGCTGATGAGTCAGTCTCCTGCAGTTGCTTTAACACTCCCATGTGTGAGAGAGAGTGAAGTCATGCCATATTCACTGCTGACTTCTGTTGTTATGTTATGTTAAACTATTTCATCTTACAAGGGAATTTGGTCATTTTGCTGCCTAGCTGTGTCCAGTTTTTATGGGAGCAGAGCAGCGTTGCCTCTGGTAGCTTTGCCCAAGGGCACAACCAGCAACACCCATTCAGTCCTAAGCCTTCCACTGACTGGCTCATCTCTTATACCCCCAGGCTACAGGACAACATAGGCCAACAGCTTCTATTCCTCTGTTATGAAGTACTGCACCAGCTGTCTCAAACACAACGCACATTTTGTCTCATGTTGTTAGTCGGTAGAATATCTGTAACCTACCATCTCCCTTTTATATCCACTACAGTACAATATCTTCCCTCTATTGTCTTTTACAGAAGCCAGAATCAAAGCAAAGCCAGCAAGAAGCAGTTATTGTAGTTTGATGCTATAGTTTGATCTATCAAATTGGACTTAGCTTGCACTGATGATTCTCAGAAATAGTGCAAAATTTGATTTCCTTTTATAAACAGCCGGTGTTGTTCAGTTTGCCAGTGACACATAAATGACCTATCAATGCTCTGTCCAAGTCACATAGAAAATATGGACAATTATATAGAACCTTGCATTTTTTTTCTGCAAGATACACAGCAAAATCAAACTGATTTTTGTTTTCTGCAGGGCACATCATCCGATCATTCATAATGCAGTGCATTATTAATATAAAGCATCGTTTTATTAAATTGATTTCATTACAAGTTTTTGCTTGCAATATATTGTGTTAGCATCAAGTTAATTGAACTGTACTTTCACGTCTCCATTGAACAGACTTGCATGTAACATTTTGCAGTACAAGTTTTTTTCAGTGAATCAGCCAGAAAGTACTTCAGTTTTAGGCCTTAGTCAGAGTTTTTAAATGGGTCGCTTGGCCTGTTATCTATTTGCCAGTGAGTATAAACTAGCTAAACTAAAAAAAAACATACATTAAAAAAATACATTTTACATGTATAAAATGTTAGCTCTATAACATGACAAAAACAAAAAACATCTGATATGTCCCAACATTGTAGTCTTTCAGATGCATGCAGTGATTAATATCATTAGAGATTAATAAAGTAGTATAATGGCATGTATTTTGAGCTGTGAGCTAATGTGTTCAGCTTCATGTCCTCATAAGCTTGAATGGAGTTTTGACAGGAGCAGAACATGGACAGGTTAACCGATGAGTGATGTCAGTGACAAATGTAATGTCAGTGGAATGTATACATTCTGTAAATGTCCATATATACTCAAAGCCTTTGTACACTGCAGGAAACATTGCACTATTACACTGAATGCTGCTACACAGTTTAGCTCCAGCCTTAATATAACACACTTGACTGAGTAAATCTAGATCTGGAGAGTGTGAGTATTGCTGCCAGATGTCAGATTAGCCTCAGAGCTAAACGCCGTAGAAGAACAGTCCAGTTCATCCCACATTAGAGGACAGGGTAGATCTCTGGCTCTGGCTGCCTTTCTGTGCTTTACACTCGGCCGTGTTCTGTGTGAGAAAGATCATTTAGAGCACTACTCCAAGACTTTAAAATGAAAAGAATTTTAAATTAAAACAGTCCATTTGAAATTAATTATTTATGTGATACTATGTTTTTATACATATATATATATATATATATTTACATATACATATATATTTCTATTCAAACTACAGCAGTTAAGCTCGTTTCATGTTTAAGTTATAAGAAGTGTCTCCCTGAGTTACTTGTTGAATAGGGTGCAGAGCAGCCAGTCAGAACATAGGTCATTTACAAATACAAATATTTACAGGCCTTAAAGATACAGTTACAAAATGTCATAAAGGCATAAAGATAGAAAACAGTCATGTTAAATTATCCAAAAACTGTAATTATAATTATAATTATTATATTGTAATTATAATTATAATAATCTGCAATTGTCAAGGAAAGGGGCTAAATTAAAGAGTTTTTGATTGATATATTGATATTAAACTAAAGGTATCATTCCACATGCTCTGTCCATTCTCTATTCTATTGTGAATAAACCTCAAAAACAGGCTTTTAATCCAGCCACATTTAATTATCTTACCTCTACATGACCAATTTTGTGATGTGTCCTGGCACCTCGGCATTTTACATGAATCTCTCACATCCCTCCTCTCTCATGTAGTGTGTCCTGCTACAACTTTCCAAGTTTCTCTCACTCTCTCTCTCTCTCCCTTTCTCTCACTTACCTTTTCACTGCATCTCACCCTTTTCTCGCCTCCCTGTGGTTTAATCACAGCTTGCTCAGTGAAGCTTGTGATTCTGCAGTCTCCTGTCATGCTCATGCATTCCTGCACTCAGTCATTTATGCTTCATTCAGTATTTCTACTTTTTTGTCCATATTTCTTGTTTTCTTTGACGTGTCCTCATCCCAGTCTCTTTTGGCCTGAGTCTCAAAGAAGCTGTCTAAAAATGCAGCTTGGGCATGTCGACATCACTAATTGATGCCTTACTGAAAAAGAAGAAAATGTTACAGCGCTGGCAACGGCATATGGTTACCATAGTAACGGAGCCTAATAGATGAAAGGAATCAGCAGTGAGGGGGCAATAAGAACTTTAGGCGGGTAATGATGGGATTTTCATGTGCAGGGTGAGAGAGAGCGTGAGGATAATTACAATGGTTGATGGGAGGACGATGGGAAAGGAACAAATCTTTAAAAAAAAAACAAAAAAAAAAACAATAATACAAAGTCCAGAAACATTCAGTCAATCCCACATTTGTTGGTTTAGAAGACTAGATGCTTTATTGTAATTTCATTTTGATCAAAAAAGGTTGTCTTGTTTTTGTTACCGTGCTGTTATGCATACTTTTTGCCATCGTTTGACTAAAAGGCAGACTATGTTATTCATTATTCAGTTATGTTATTCTATTAATGGACCCACATCTTACATGTTTTATTTTGTCCTTGAAGTCTGTTTTGGTCTGTCTTCCCTTTTCCCCTTAGAAGTAAATATGTTCCTTTAAGAATAATCTATGTAAATAACCTCTGTTCTGACTGCTGGTTCTGTGCCTCATCCATAAACCACAAATGTGCAGGCTGAGCCACTTCTCAGTACGCTTGTTTCCATATATAGACTATACAGGAACGAATGCTACATTTAGCAACTGTTTGCATGCAACTCTTTCAATTCAGGAAAGGGAGGAAGGTTTTTATGAAGTGATCCCTTTAACATAATTGCATGAACTGAATATGTCCCCGTATGGGCACCAGATCTGTAGACTTGTGAGGGTTAATCGCAAGTCTCGGTGACTATAGAGAACATGGCTAGCATTTGCTATTCACAGTGCTATCCAGCTGAAGTTGTTTGAATAGTGGCAGGTGGCTGAGGTTCTTTGGGAGCGCCCTCTGGTTCCTAAGCTGCCTTTGATTCCCCGACTCAGCCACTCACCGGCCACCAGGGCTTTGAAGTCCATTCACAATCCAAATGGATTAGAAATAGACTCTCCATTTCTGTCAGGGGTCGATCTTGAGAGAGAGAGAGAGAGAGAGAGAGAGAGAAAGAATGGGTGAGAGAGACAGAAAGAAAGAGAGGAAGAGAGAGAGAGAGAGAGACTGCAAAACTCTAAAACCTCCACAGCCTTATTTTCTTTTGCTTTTCTTCATTGCGTGAGCGCTTGATCCCCACACTCCGACTGGAAGCAGTAATGACTTTAGGCATGAAAATGTCTACAGTCTGTCTGAGCACAGCGCTTCCATAGAGTTACTCTGTATTGATTCACCCTCTTAATTTATTTACAAGCATTTGCAATGCCATCCTAAAGCAACTGAGCCCGTAGCGTCCTTTCACACTCATTATGCAGAAACAGCTCCAAAGCTGATGCACAGTATAAACACACTCAGTGCTGCCCTACTAATTGGAGAGGAGGACGTTAACTCTTTTTTATTTCGCCAGAGACAATAGTCTCATTGAAATGATATACCCTTGTGTGGACGGCCGCTGCTTATGTTAAAAAATGCAAATGTAACCGTCTCCATCGCTTGCTCAAAATGATTGCCGTTGTCATGGAAACAGAGTGCACCTTTGAGCTGAGCTGTGTAGGACAGAAAAAAAAAACAGAACATGCTGGAGACGTGGAGAAACAAAAGAGATTTATAAGGGTCTCCAAGACATGTCAGGCAAAGAGAGAAAGAGAGAGAGAGAGTGACAGGGACAGAGAGAGAGAAAGAGAGAGAGAGAGGGAGAGTGACAGGGAGAGAGAGAGAAAGAGAGTGAGACAGAGTGAGAATCGTTATTAGTCCGTCAGAACTGGAGAGGTTTCCTCTTTGTTTTTTCACCATTCTTTAACGTGTCTAGTTTTTCTTTCTTTCTGACAGCACTTGAGGGAGATGTGCTTAAGACACCCAAACTTGGGTGTCCAAAGTGTAATGTTTGAGGTGGGCTTAGGGCCAAAAAGACGAGACGAAAGACAAATAAAGCAGTAAAAGGTGTCTTTTAAAAGTGTAGAACGTTCTGTAACACAGCATTTTATTACTTAACTATTTCAAAAGCATTCGTTAAATAAATGTAATAAAAATGTAAGGTGAGGAGGTGGGATTAGGGCAACATTCTGTCAGGCAGAATCAATTGTTTGGCCCATGGGCCGCACTTTAGGCAGCTCTCCAGAAGAATGTCTCTCCTTTTCAGACACAATTTGAACACATAATGTAAACATAATCACAGTGCTGGTTTTGGTTTTATGGTGCCGTCAAATTGTTGCATGACTATGTGACATACAACGTATGACATCTTTAATTTTGCAACCATTTAATTGACAGGTAGCATTCTCCTTCAAATGTGTTGAGCTGTTCAGTGACGTTGCATTAGCAGCGGTTGGAAAAGATGCAGTGAAACTAAGAGAAACCATGAGCTAGCCTTTACTCTCCCAGTGTTTGTAGAACTGTGTGATTAGAAAAATCCTAGCTAGCAGGGAGAATTTGACTAATTTGGGGAGAAATATGGGACAAATGCAAAAAAGTAGACCATCTGAGGGTCCTAAGGACAAGTTTGAGAGCCACTAATTGAGTAAACAAACCAGCTAACATTAACATGACGGCTGTAACATGACAGCTGCCGACTCCCGTGGGTGTTCTGATCTGTCAGTCTGCTGGAACATGGTTTGTTTAGTAAGATTATTAATTTTATCCTTGACATAAAATAAATGTACGCCTGGTGTCATGTATCTTATAAAACACTGCAGATGTGTCACTGTACAATATATGCACACTTCACTTCCATTGAGTTACAACTCTGTAGTTGATGTCCAGCATAAATACACTTAGTGTCGCACTATTAGTTGGACTGGAGGACGCTGGATCTTTTTTTCAGCAGAGACAATAATACTAGTTGCTTAGTTTGCCGTGTGGAAAAATCTAATGTGGTGTATGACACTGATTACTTTTGAACTTTCATGCTATTCACTGTAACTAGTTTTACATTTATCATTTAAAGTCAATGTTAGATTCTTCAAAACGAAGCACTTTCTGGGTCATTTTTAAAAAGTAATCCAAATTTACCATTTTGTGGATTCTTCACTTGATGCAGACTTTAACATTGCCAACGAAACTTTGACATCGACAATCAACAGCAATGTATTTTATGAAGCTGGAGCAACACAGACGGAGTTCACTTGGAATTCAGTGTATTTTACAGCTCTTGAGCAAATTCTTTGCCCAGTGTTCTTGTTCTTGTTCTGTGTCCAGGCCTTTATTCACACTGTGCCGAGAAAAGAAGGTCCACAAACTGCCAACTTCTCTTCTTCTCAATAGGGAGCGGTCTTAGATTGTGTGATATTTCAGTGTGAGGCATGTCCATCAATCTGGGTTACTGAAGATCACTCTCCTTTTATATCGTTACATGGCTCTCAAGCCGTTCAGCTTAATGAGGATCTCCACAGGGGGTGCCCCTGCTTCTCCGCCCCGTTCTCCTCAATTAGGTCTCCAAGCAGCACCATCACCATAGAGACCAGCCACTGAGCTACATGGTAGTGTTGGTCAGAAGTCTGAAGTAATTTGACGGCCCCCCGTATACAGCTTTGTGTGTGAACTCACATGTAAAGAAATGTGCACAGAACGTGAATTCACTGGAAATCCATGCCCCCCTCCTACTCCTTTTTATGCAGTTGTCTTAAAGACAGACCCTGAGGCAGAACACAAATATTGGAGCTGAAGATGTGCATAACATGGATGGTGTGCTCTTAGCAATAAAAGCTCCTGGGTGGATATTGACTATTTGGGTCCAGTTCAAGAGGAAAAAGTTGAAAATGTTCTCACTCAAATGTTCTCTAAGAAAACATCCACTGTAAGGTTGTTAAGTAACCAAAATGACTTTTTGATTTAGTTTGATACATATTCATGTTGACATGTTGGAAAATGTCCAGTGTCAATTTATTTCCTCATAATTCTCCTGCATGAAGATGGAATCTGGCAGGTATGAAAGGTTAGCGTGCATATCAGCCCAAAGAAGGCAGATAGGAGCTGCTTTACCCAACAGAAATGTCAAAAAGTGGCTACCAATGGTGAATGCAGAGCCCCCTAGAATAGACAGAAAGAACATACAAGGAAAGGTCAGAGCAGAAAGCAGGGCTCAGTTTTTCATTCTGTCACAATAACAATAAGAGTGGCAAAAAACACATCTGAATGCAGTAATGAAGGGCACAAGCACCAGAGGGCCACCAGGTATAAAAATAATCAGAACGACCCCTGAACAGACACATTGATGGCCACTGCTGGAACCCTCCCTTGATGATTCATGCCAAAGAGTGAGTCCCTAGTGACTACAAGACAAACGGTTCAAACACTGTAAGTTAAAAAAGTTTGACCTGTTGCCTTGGACTGCGCAACATGAGACTGCCAAATTCCACCAAAATCCATCTCGAGCTTCTATGGCCTGGCATAGTAAACCTTTGAAAAAAGGTTTGAAAAATAAAATGGTCAACACAGAGAGTTCACAACTTCCCCGCTAGGATCCTTTACTGTGAGGATGCACAAAAAAACTGGTTGAAACATCTACTTTTGTTCTCAAGTGAGAGGCATTAGAATTGGTTTTCTTGTTTTTCTGGTATGCCCTGCGGTGGGCTGGCGCCCTGCCCAAGGTGAGTCTCTGCCCTGCGCCCACTGACCCAGAGATAGGCTCCAGGTACCTGTAACCCTAGTGAGGATTAAGCGGTTACAGAAAATGAATGAATGAATGAATGTTTTTCTGGTAAAGCGCCCCATATGGACAAATTTCATTAACTTGGTGAGTAGCCAATATTCTTCTTGATGATAGTATACTAATTTTGGTGTGACTCCAAGCATTGCTCACTTTTTTGTTATGTTTGCCCTCAAATTTCAATGGACAATTGTTGCCATATCCTTTGGTCAGAACCCTTGGTAGATGATACACACAAAATTTTGGTGGTGATAGAATCAGTGAGCCAAGGTAAAATCCAGTATCCCAGACATTAGCAAAAACAGGTGCACCTGAATCAGGATCACCCAATGATTATGGGTGAAAAAAAAAAGTTAACAAAATGTATCTTGGAATTTGGCCTGTGAGGATGTATTGACCCCAAATTGGTGTCTGGATGTTTTGGACTGCCCTCTTGCTATGTGCCAAATACAATCAACCAAGGGATTCTATGGGCTGCCATAGACTCCCATAGGAGAATGTACAGGGTGGGCCATGGATAAGCAGCACACCTCTGGCGATAGTATGACAAGATGAACAAGTAAGTGGATCGTTTTTATTCACCCCCAAGTTACTGCAGATACGGTACGGTTTGAGTTTCAGAGATTTTAGCACTTGCCGACACGTTGTTTGTGATTTTAAATCATTTTAATTTAGCATGGCAATGGTATTGGAGGTTACCTGTATAATCTTGAAAAACTCAATTACAACAGGTGCTTAGCCTCTGGAAATAAGATCATTGTACAAAGAAATTTTGAAACTAAGAGAAATTCCAAAACAGCTAATTGAAATAATGAGAACTTGTAACCAGCTGTTTACACAGTGTAAATTGCGTACCTGAATCAACACAGAAATCACAATTTACACAAAGACAATCCTAACTTTATACAGTGCATCAGAAACATGCAAGAAAGTCTGTTTGAGTTTCCTCAGTATCAGTGTTGGAATAGTTAAACTGGAAAACACTAGTGAAATTCAGTATTTAGCCAATCACAGTAAACGTCCATTGACAGGTGTGTCACCATCCTTTGTTTTGAAGAAAATATAGCCACCCATTATTGATTACAATTATATATGGTTAACACTATTTGAAAACCCAGGAACTAGTCAGAAGAAGCAGTTAAAGAACAGCTGCCTCGAAATAATACCTTTAGGAATAAAACGTAAAGCTTACAGAGCTGCTTCTGAATGAAAATAGAGTCTGGCCTGTCCCTTCTTCAGTGCTGGAGTTATATCAGTAGGATTAATTGCTTTAATAAATGCAGCATTAATGTTGCCTCAGTCTCAATTGTAGTTGCACAGTCAAGTAACGCAGGTAGCACAGTTATGCGGAAATTATGTAACAAAGAATAGAAATCTGAGAGGGCTCATATGTAAACCCATTACATTACTGTACATATTTTTAGGCAGAAAGGTTAAGGATGTATTTTGTACATTTTTCAGAAAAGAAAGAGCTTCCTATTTATCAGGATTTTCCCAGTATGTTCGTTAACTTCAGCACTGTTCAACAACTCAAGGAAAGTGTGGGCTACAGTTGACACAGTTTAAATATGTTAATAAGAGCATAAATGTTAAACTTCAGAAGCAAGTATATCTTGGTTGACCAGTTCCATTTGAAGCAATGCAAAAATAAAAGCTAGTAGTGTAACAGTTTAAAGATATTGCTTTAAATATACATTCCTTTGGCCTTGAGATCACAGTTGTGTAAGTCTTTAACGTGTGACAGACTGCAGATCAGTCTCTCCACAGCTGCAGTTTACAGCTGCAACATTGCTCCAATTGCTCCAGTAAGAGAGTCGAAATAAAATAGATTATTCCAGTCCATCAAATCCACCATATTTATGTATACACATATACAAATGTGTGCATGTGTGTGTGTGTGTGTTTGTGTGTGTGTATGTGTGTGTGTGTGTGTGTGTGAGTGTGTGTGTATGTGTGTGTGTGTGTGTGTGTGTGTGTGCGTGCGTAGCCAAAGCTTTGAGCAGGAGGAAAGCCTAAGTTTAATCAAAATAGAAGAGATGAGGAAAGCAGGAAAGGGGAAAGGGAGGAACTGGTGGGTGAAAATATCCAGTCTTGCACTCAGAAAGCAATTACTTTTATAAGTGATTTTAAACTGTGTGTGTGTGTGTGTGTGTGTGTGTGTGTGTGTGTGTGTGTGTGTGTGTGTGTGTGTGTGTGTGTGTGTG
>JBBPCX010000114.1:14327588-14359068 GCA_037974365.1 Hydrocynus forskahlii
AACGGAGATTGTGAGCCAGACCTTCTCATCCACCATCAGTGCCTGACCTCATAAATGCTCTACAGAATGAATGGGCTCAAATTCCCACAGAAACTCCAAAATCTTGTGTAAAGCGTTCCAAGAAGAGTGGAAGCTGTTGTAGCTGCAAAGGGGGACCAAATCCACATTAAAGACTATGGATTTGAATGCAGTGTCATTAAAGTCCCTGTTGGTGCATTGGTCAGCCGTTCCAATATTTTTGTCCATATAGTGTGTGTATGGTGTACACCATAATAATCTTTCTGTTTAGCCTACTAGGTTATTGTTTTATGCTCTCTCAGCAAATAAAGGCACAAAGTGTGTACGCGTGTGTGTAAATGAAATTCTCTCATGAGGCCAGTATGCCCACAGCAATGAACTGTGGACCAAAAACTGCCTTCCAGCAGAGGAGAGGGGGAATAAGGGAGCAATGGGAAAATGAAATATGGCTGGCCATTGCTGTAATTACAGTTGTGTGGAGGAGCAATGTGGTACCAGAAAGAGCTAGAAAAGGGCAAAAGAAAGAGAGATCAATAGATGTATGTATTCTTCACCTTGGGGTTTTCTGTGGGCTTCTTCCTCTACTGCTATTGTATTATTTATTTGCCAGCACCTAATGTTGTGTTCTCTAATGTTCTAAACCAATGATCTGTGAAAGAAAGCTCTCTCATCCACTAGTCAAAGAGATAAAGCTTCCAGATACAAAAGAGAAAGGCTATAGCATTTGATGATTTCTCACAAATAGGATTTCACTTTCATTTATATGAGATAACAATACTGTAGGCTTACATGGTTTCTCTTACATTTCTAAATAAATGAACCTGACTGTAAGAATTCATATCAGAATTAGAATCTATAACCCAGAAGCTTCATATTAATGTCAACCTCTGTTATCAGTTCAATTCATTCCACTGCTTTTTCCTGATAGTGGCAGGGTTTTACATTGACAAGTCTGATTGTAGGCAGATCATAAACAGCATTAGGCACGCTTAAAAAGCCATGTCTGCCCTCTAGTGCTTGTAGTGTTTCTTAGTGTAACACACTGCACTGCTAATACTGCACATCTGTATCCACCGACAAAAGCTATGTTTAGGGAGGCAAACTATAGCGACTCTATCAACCTGGAGGAGTGCAAGACGTCAGTGGCTGGCTAACCACCACCAATTCCAGGACTCTTGAGGCACAATATGCATGTTGTAAGGCATCTGGGACATCATACGCAACAGGACATGTCCACCTGCCTGTGATGGTGAGGCCTCCCTTCCAGATGCACTGAATGACTTCTAATCCAGGCTTTAGACACTATATATATGACATAGCAACAAAGAAGACATTTCCTGATATGAGGAGAACTCTGCTCAAAGTGATTCTAGTCCAGACAACAAACCTGGTCGAGTGCTCAAAACATGTGCAGACCAGCTGGAGGATGCTTCCATGTCTCTCTGAGTACCACTCTCATCCCAATGTGCTTCAAGGCTTCCACATCATCCCTGTGTCTAACAGGTTTTTAGTGCTTTGCCTCAATGACTACCATCCTGTGGCACTCACACCCATCAGCATTAAGTGCTGTGAAAGGCTTGTCATGAGACACATTAAGACCCAGCTGGCCCCCCACTGGACAGTTTGTGTATCACCTCAGCAATTCAACCTGTGATGCCATCATGGCCAGCCTTCACCAGGGTCAGACTGACGATCTGGTGTATCAGGCATTTTCCCGGTGGGCCGACATACTATTTGGGCTGACACAGTTTATTCATTTATTTATTTATTTATTGGTCTGACAGGGCCATAAGACTCAGATCAGAGGCCCAATTGACACCGGGGTGGTTCAGTCAACTTTTTAAACGCCCATCCCCTCTCTCTTCTCTTTGCTCCCTCTCTTCTCTTTGTGCCTGTGTAATACATTCGCCAAAAACGTCAGCACAGGAGTTTATTTCCTGTCCACTGGCCCCTCATCTGCGGCCCATTGGTTCTTTTCTTTACTGATGCTGCCAAATGTGTCAAAATTACATTTTTGTTGCCAGGCCCTCATCAGCGGATGATAGTGGCAGTGGCAGCAGTGAACCTGCAGTAAGCTGGACTGCATCCAGAACACTGCGTTCAGAGTTATGCGTAAAGGAACCCATTAACCACCCTTGGGAAATCTGTGCCATACTAGACAGTTAGTGGTGGTTGATAAACTAGCTGTTTGCAAAGTTATAACACACCAATGAAACAATCGTTTTACGGCCATACTAGTTTGTCTTGTTACATTTATGTCACCAGTGTTACTGATAGCAGAATGGCTATTTATAACACATGTACACTGGCTAAACAATAAACATTTAAGTTATTTTATGTCTTCCATACTGAACTAAATCATCTTATTAAAAGCGAGGACATTATTTTTTTAACTACCGGTCATCAGCATTAACAGTGAGACAGCAGTTAATTATGTCACACTGAGCAGATGCATATTAACTGGGTTTGGGCATTGCACTGCTTTGGACTGGAAGAGCTAAAAAATTAGCCAATTCACCAGATTACTAGATAATATGGTGTATTATTGTGCATCACTGTTCACATATATTTGTATTTTCAAAATGTGTATATTGTATGACATAAGAAAATACATGATGTTATGAGTGAAATACATTCAAATATATTAAAATGACATGAAGTGTGACATGAATGGATGCACATTACATTAGTATTGTTAATAGCAATACATCAGTGTAGATGAAGACACTGTTAGATCATTTTGGTTGGTGGACTATTCCCAGCCCAGCAGAGAGGTGTTTATATTATCTCAAAACACATATATACAAAATGGTATTTTTTCAAGGCAAGGAAAAAACATTTATAGTGTCTGGTGTAAATTTACATAACACTTCATATGCATCTTATTTTAGATCTATACGGTCACTCTAGAGGTAAAAAAACACATCTATGCAAGATCTATGCAAGGTCTCTGTAGAACATTAGCAACATGTGCAATATTCTCAGCATCCAATCCAGAGTACACACACACAGATATTGCAGTGTTGTGTCAAGATATCAAGATTTCTTTAGTAAGAGCAAAATGTTTCAGAGGCTGGTCAGCTGCCAGGGTAATGCTGCTTGTCCAGCAAATTGGACATTTCCATCCAGGCGAGGTCCCACTGGATTTCTGTCACGTCCTGTTTTGTTTGAGGCATTTCCTGATGGGCACCAACCCCTGTGGTGGCAGTGGATGGGAAAAACTTCAATCTCCGCCTGAAAGAGTAAATCATGAACGCATTTCTCAGCTGTTAGGCTGATTAGTCACACAAAACACCAGCAATGAAATCCTTTTCCTCAGTTGATTTTAAAGATTGTGATAACATAGTGAAAGGTGCTAAATGATGTTTATAAGCCCAAAAGTTTGTAGACATCTGATTATTCAACTTTCTGAAATCATTGACATTAATTTAGAGTTTGTACCCGCTTTGCTGCAGTAACAGCCTCTCCTTCAGCAGCTGGAACATTGCTGTAAGGATTTGATGGCATTCGGCCACAAGAGCAAGGGTTAGGTCAGATACTACACTGGGTGATTAGAGCTGTGTTAAAAACACCTCTCTAACTTTTCCCAAAGGTATTGGTCCCAAAGCATCCCATTCTATTAGCAGGGCTTTTTTATGGAGATTGTACAAACTGTGTGCATGCAAATGAATGCCTGTGTCAGCAATGAGTGCATCTTAAAGTACCTAAATTGACTAATTAGGACAGATACTTTTGGACAGATAAGGTCAGTTTCCCTGCATATTTCAGCAAACTGAAACTAATCTTATCTCAAAACAATTTTCTCTGTGGTCAGTTGTGTAATACAAAGATCTACATACATTGTACCTTAGACTGATGATAGACTGATGCAAAATATGCTTATTTTGCTTATTTTGCAAGTGAATAAAAAGAATGACTAAATAATTTCTATAATTTGTGACCTAATAATAAAAAGGTATCAGTAACACTTCCCTTACCTGAACCTTGGTACAAGTAGCAAGATCACAGGAATGAGAAGAAGAATGACCACAAAGACTACGACTACCCAAACCCAGGACCCTATAAAATGCAGGTGGAGGGACACAGGAGTGTGAGCATACAGTCTTGAATATCTGATTGAACTTAAAAGCTGCATCAGACTTCCATACCAATAGAGATGCTTTCGTCGTCTGAATGATCTGTCGAGTTACCTAAAGGCAAACAGATCCACCTTGTGAAATGTGGCTTAAATGATCTGAATTGTGTTTTACAACAAAACAGACATTTTCCTACTTCTCCCTGATATCCTGATGTCTGGACTCTCCACAGCATCTGTGGTGTTGTAGAAACCCTTTTGTGCCTTGGTGATATATTGGATTGGTGCTGCAGTTCCATTTATGGACTTTGTAGTGTCTTCTTGGGAACTCTGGTTTAGATTGTAGTGCCCCTGTGTTATGGGCTGACGTAGGGTCTGTTGTATCACAAGACCATCTGGGTAGAGAGAGTAATCAGTGTCTACCGTAACCCTTGGAAGTCTCAAGCTTGTCTCTATAATTCATTAGACAGAATGATAAAGGTTTCACAGTGACACATTTATTCTAAATAGAGTAAGCATCATGAGGGATGTTGATTATAAATCAGTTGAAGCAACTTGTAATGAATTGTGTGATTCTCTGCTCTTCTTGCACTGAAAAAAGAGGAAAGTTATACAAATTGTGTTTTCAATGCATCTGCTCAGGTAATAAGTATGTGTTTCAGTTAGCAGTAGTGATCAGTATAGAGAACAAAGGCATAGCCTGTATCAAGATCAGTCAAACATGCTCAGCTTGGTCATCACGTCAGGCTAATGAATGTCAGAATGATGTCCTATGTGAGGTCATTCCAGGAAAATGTCTTATATTACGATACTGGCAAAGGCTGCTCTGATAGTCAGGTAAAGACCACATCAAACCAACAAACAACCAACAAAAAACAATAACACTACCAAACACCAAAAAAAACCACTAGCAAAATGGCAGTAAACATGAATGTTTGCTCTCAGCCTGCTATTTTACCATCACATACTGAGTAACTCAGTAAACAGCTTCCCTGTTATGTGTTGACTGTCAGGCATGCAGAGGCGTGAGTCTTGGAGGAGATGGAAGAACGGAGAGTGGTGGAGGATGAAAAGATGAGTGAGACAGCAATAATACTGGCAAAATATAAGGGAAATCAAGATGTGTTCAGTCAGCAGACAAGTAAAAGGCATATATCGTGAAAAACTGGATTTTCACTGTTTTTATTCAAATAAAATATTTTGATACCATGTAAAACATTGCTTCTCTGTAAACAAGTATGTAAAAAACACTAAATGTACTGTCCGCCCCACAGTCCATGACTTATGCTGAAAAAATAGTATTTTTAAATGCATCTTGCCGTCGGGAACCTTCCGAACAACAACTAAAAGTTTCACATACCCAATTTCTAAACAAGACACAGTTTAAAACAGTTATTTCTGGTACATGTACCCACACAAAGTTTGTGTACACGCTCCACTGGGCACTCATGGCACTTAAACATTTAGAAGCCCTGGAGGGATCAGGGAAAATTAGGGAAAAATAGTAGGCTACCAGTATAGGGAATGGGTGGAGGTGTGTGTGTGTGTGTGTGTGTGTGTGTGTGTGTGTGTGTGTGTGTGTATGTGTGTTTGTTACCATTAGATGCTCCACAATTGACCAATGATGAGAACAGCACTAGAAATAAAAAACAACAGCTGGTTAACTCCCACTGGTAAACATTTTCTATCTGTAATATTTCCCATTTCAACAATTTTAATAGAACATGTGCACTGAATTGCAACAGTAAACACATTTTGTTAAACTTTATGCCTTTTTAACTAATAGCAGAAGAAATCAGATAGCCTTTTATAGTAGAGTAATAATATTTATGGAAGTAAAATTCATTAAAGCTTTCAGGCTATATACAATGCATTTGTTAAAAACAGTTTGATTAATATCTTTTAAAAAAAGCTTACCTATTACCACGGCAAGAGAAAAATGGTTCATTTTCTTCAACAGAGGATCATTATCTCTGTCCCACACCAGTTAGCAAGTAAGACAGAATGAGAGAAAAAGACCACAAAGCATTTAAATTCCCAAAGCTAATGACATTCTCTCGCCCCTCCTCTTCCTTTTCCTCAAGATATGCTGATAAGTCGTCTATCTTATACTTTTTACCAGTAATAGCCAAGCCAAGGATTTCTCACTAAAACACCAGCAAAACTGCAGGTAAGAAGAGTTTAATTGCATAACTACCCTCACAGTGCTGTTAGCTGAAAGACATGTATCTATAAAAATTACTTTTGGTGAGGGACTGGGCCTGAAGACCCTCCTCCTTCCAGAATAACGTCCTATACATTTCCATCCCACCTTCCCTATCTGTGATAAAGATTTTGCACCCCACCACCACTCCACCTCCTTCATGTTCTTCAGTATTGCATTCCTTTATCACTTAGCCCCGTTTCTGTTTATCAAACATGGGTCTGGCTCACTCAGAAGCCACCCAGAGTGCTCTCCCCTGCCACACACACACACATATGTATTTTTGTATTATTATTGTTAATATTACTAATAGTTGTAGTAGCTGTAGACATTTAATATTGCTATAATAAAATAGAGCTTTTCTCAAAATAGTTTGCTTTCTGAAGTCTGCTTATTAAGACATTTATAGGGACCTTTTAAATGTATCTTTTGTCTCATATCAGCTGTTATTCTTTTCAAACCTCTTTATATCTAAAATTGTTCTATCTAAAAGTGGATATAAAGTGCTAATGAATGAAGGGTAATAATAACAATAATAACAACAACAACAACAACAACAATAATAATAATGCTTTTTATTTATTGGGACCTTTGAAGGCAGTTTTGCACACTTTACAATACAGATATACTGTAGTATTCAACAATGTCATAAACATCAATAATTCAGCACAGAGACATATAAACCATTAGCCAGATAGAATAAGCAATAAAGAAATGTATTCTACAACGGGATTTGAATATTGGCAGACAGACAGTATTATGAATGTCCTGTGGGAGACAGTTCCAAAGGCAACGCAGCTGAAGGCTCTGAGCCTCATGGTAGCCAACTGGGCAGGAGGTATAACAAAATCAATTGAAGAGAACAATCTAAGAGTACAAGAAAGTGTGCAGGCGTGAGGTAGATCAGAGAGATAAGATAAGATAAGATAAGATAAAAACAATGGAATGAAGTAGAATAAAATACTAAACCAACAGGACAGTATAAAATGTGCACTATACAATCTAGGAATGTAAAATAGAATAAAATAAAAATGTGTGCATGTGTATTGTAAAAATGTATACTTATATATACATATTTATGTAAACTATTTGTAAACTTACATAAGTATATACGTATGTACACAGTGAGCATATGTATGTATTTATGTACAGAGTCGATATATATATAAATAAATATAAGAACGCGAACACTTGTACAAGGAGGTGCTAGGTTATAAAATGTCTTGAAAGCAAGAATTTGAATCGTTGTTAATATGGTATTTATTAATCCTGTCCTCCAGTGACATCAGTGAATGTGTTCTAAAGTGTAAAGTGTTAATTTGTCACACATGAACACACCACAGCACAGCACAGTGTGAACAGCACAAAATTGTTCACTGCATTCACCAAGTGAAGCAGCAGGCAGCCAGCAACACAGTGCCCGGAGAGCAGTGTGTGTGGGGACGGTACCTTGCTAAGAAGTACATCGGTGGTGCCACTGGAAGTCCTGGGATTTGAACCCCCTGACTTCCAATCACAGGGGCAACTCCCTAACCACCAGACCACCATTTGCCTCTTCTATTGAAAGTGCTCTGGTAACGAAACAGGCAGCTGTATTCTGAACCAGTTTAATTTTAAGGAGGAGTTTGTGTGAAAGATCAGAGAGGACAGAGTTGCAGTAATCAATATGAGATGCAACTTAAGCATGTACAAGAACAATAGTACTATGAGTTCTAAGAGACCAACATAGACGGCTAATATTGATAGATGAAAATATGTGAACCGAGTGACATTTGTGTTTCAGAGAATAAAGAATGTCAAGGATGATACACAAAGTAACAAAACCACAGGGGAAAATACAGCATTGTCAATAGGCAGCAAGAAAGTTTCAGGTTTACCCAAAGTAGCTTCAGTACCTATGAAGAGAGCCTCTGTTTTATTACTATTAAGTTTAAGAAAGCAAGATTACAGCCAAAATTTAATTTCCAGTAGACAGTCAGAGGGGAAAGAGGATGGAAGGGTAGAATTAGGTTTGGTAGACATGTAGAGCTGGATGTCATGAACATACCAGATTTCTGAAAGATGTGGCCAAGGCAAAAGGTAAATAATAAATAGAATGGGGCCTGTGGAACAAAACATAATTGGGCAATACTGTGATCTGATCTTTTTTTAATTGTGTAAACTGGGCCCAACTACAGAAAAAATAATTAAACAAAGTAAAAGTGGTACCAGTGAATAGTTTGAGAGAATGTCAAAAGCTGATCTCAAGTCAAGTAACACCAGAATGATTAACAGACCAGAGTTAGCTGCCATCAAGAGGTCATTGGTGATTTTGACCAAGGCTGTCTCTGTAAGGAAAAGTGTTTATGGTGCTCTGGAAAATATAAAGCAATGAGGAAAACACAAAACACAAGTTTATCAAAGCTTCACCCTTTTAAATTTGAACTAATAGAGCTTGACAAATCCAGATGTTTCAGAGTCTCAGAGAAAATAACAAGGAATCAGGTCAATTGCTTTACCACTGAGCTCTGTCTTTCTTTATTTTGGGTGATGATCAACACCAGTCTTGTCAATCCAGATCTTCCCACGCTTTGCCAGATGTACTGCTCCATTTTTTGTGACGATGAACGAGGTGGGCTGTCTCAGGCGATTGTAAATGCGGAGATTATTCATAATGCTGTTTTTGTCATCAAACTTCTCATCTTCATTTTCCACCTCATAGTACGCTGTGACGAAAACACATCTGAAGTTGCAGAAGTCCACAAATTCCTGAGCTGGTAAGATCTGGAAGCCAATATTCGTGTTCCGCTTGAACTCCAGTTTGGAATTACTGGACACTTTGCCAGAGGGTCCGGTGGCCTGTATCTTGGCTTCTCCCAAAAAGTTCAGCCGCAGCTCATCTAGACGTATCTTTTCACTTTTGTAGTACATGTGAATGTTGCGATCCGTTGCGTTCGCTATGTGAATGTTCCCCATCTTAACAACTGGAACAAGCACAAAGAAACCATAGGTGCATTGCTCTAGAAGGCCTGATCATTTAACAATTTGTCTCAGTGTGTAAAACAGTGGTTCTCAAATCTGGTCCTGAAACATCACTGCTCTGCATGTTGTAGTGTTCACCCTATAGTGTTCTCTACAGATAGGGCTTTTTAATTAGTTTATTAGTTGGATCAGGTGTGTCGGGAGCAGGAGAAACTCAGCAATATGTAGAGCAGTCAGCCTCCAAGACATTCAGAACCATGAGTCTAAAAGAGAAGAATTTACCTCAAAAGCATATCTGCCACTGTGGTGGGCTGGCCCCCCACTCAGAGTGAATCCCTGCCTTGCGCCCGTTGACCCCAGGACAGACTTCAGGTACCCACGACCCTTGTAAGGAATAAGCAATTACAGAAAAAGAGAGAGAAGAGAGAGAGCGCACATCTGCCAAACATAACTTGAATGTGTTGAGATGTTTTGTCAATGCCACTGTGGGTGTTATTCAGTTTATTTATCAAGAACCCTTCTTGAAAAAATGCCTTAAACAGTTTCCTCTTTTTTTGGAAAGTCATACCTCTTGCACAACCTCACATACACTATTTCTTAACAATATTGCTGGTATTTCCATTAGGTAACCTCCACTCTGGTAGTTCAACCCTTTAGATGTTTAATCATTTAAAAATTAAATGACCTTCTCCATCCCGCCAATATAGGTCTACTGTCTGTTAAACAGATACCGTGTGTCTGTGGACAGATTTTAGTTTTGTACTGAGGCACATAGCATTTAAACTACATTTGTCATTATGTGCATTTACTATCGCTATTTTATTTTTTCATGAACTGGTTCCATATTCTACATTCTTATCAATATTGTATGATTATCCTTATTATTACAATCATTTATAACTCATGTTGTATTTTTTTCTCGTTCAGCTTATTTATTTTCTTGATTTTCTACTATTCTCCTTTTATATGTTTCCTTTTTTTGTAAAGCAGCAACATTTTAATGAGCAAAACATTTCTATTAGTAGTAATTGTTGTATTACTATTTTGAACATACCATTTAATCACATCTCCATTTTATCTCTGATATATTACAAACCACTGACTGACCTGTGAATGGGTTTTTCCAGTAAAGCAAACTCACGATGAAGAAACATCTTCAGGACCAAGTTACAACAGATATGTCTCCACAGCCTGTACTAAGCAGACTGTACTAAGCAAAGTCATTACCAGTGACAAACTTACAAAAATGTTTTAGTAAACATGTTATAGTGCAGGAGGACTCTTTAAATGGTTATGGTAAAACTTTGTGTACACTTACAACAACCTGCCTGAAAACACAGGTTCACTTTTATTAATCTAGGGTCCAGGGCTGCTTTAATTGCGAAGGGCTGCTAAAGATCTAACTTTTAAACTACAATTCATCAATAATGAAAAAAATACTCTGATATGAAAACGACATCAGCCAAAAATGGACAAGCAGAAATATGCGAGTGATTTGGAAAAGGAAAAACTAGTTTGTGTGAAATACATTCTGGAAAACAATACTACCCAAGGCCACGCAAGTCACCTCCTGATGCATCTTTGATGGAGGACACTTCTGGGTGTCTGATCTGTTCTTGGCTGGATTTAAAATTAAAAAATGGAGCCCTACATGGGCCACAACTTCATGACAGTAATACTTGTTTTTTATTATTATTATTATTATTAGTGTAGTATCATACAGTAATAACTGCCCAGAATTTTCGTAGGAAGAAATTCCTATAATATTTCGCACACACACACACACACACACACACACACGTATGTATGTAAGCATCTATGTATGTATGTGTGTAAACCATATAATTTTTAGGGAATATTGCTAAAACGATACCAAGCAATGAAAAACAGACATTGCTAACTTTCACCTTCTGTAAAATACATTTAGTTTCAGGTTCGTTTTGAGCGTTTTTCGGGGACTTTTATACTAAAGCGACGGCATTTATGAACCGGAAATAGTTCTGAGGGCGTCGTCAGCGATGTTAGAATAAAACATTTTTATGATTTTATGATCTTATGATCTACCCTGGCGTGAACACAGACAGGGCCGTGTCTCGGGGAGATCGATAAACGCAGCGAGTGTCCACACTGAGAAACAGCACTGAGGGGTGAGTGACGGGCACACAGGGTGCTGGGGGTCCTGCAGAGAGACATGAAGCTCCTGAGCGGGGGGCGGGGGGCGGGGGTCCTGGAGGGCCGTGGTCCAGCACATTTTGGTGATTTCCCTCCTCAGAAACACCTGGTGCACCTCACCAGTTAATTGTCAGGTTTAGTGAATGTGTTTGAGGAGAACTACCATCAAACTGTGCTGGACATCTGCCCTCCAGGACCGGAGTTGTCCACCCCTGCTCCTGAGGGTCGTGCTGCGCACTGTTTACCACACCTGCGTGCGGCACTGCCCAACACTGGTACACTGCTCTTACGCACCAGTCTAAAGAGGGAGCATGGAGCACTAAGTCCTGTATGTAGCTGTGTTTCTGATTCACCGACTGTTTAATGATTAGCTGCTCCTCCAGCACTGATGCAGGGTTTAGAGGGCGAGTTATAGAACTGACGAATAAGAGTCAGGACAACTTCAGCCGCGGGCAGGGAGGTCAGTGGATTTGCGTATGTCGTCCAGCTCCTCCAGGTCGGATCTCAATGTTTCTGTAGGCGCATGCAGGTGTTGTGAGTTTAAAAGGGCAGAGCTGATTACCGCAGGGCTGAACTAGCTGGTGTCTGTTGGGTAAGAGATACAAGGATACAATATATATATATATACACACCTCATAAATATAGAAGACATCTTCTGTAAAAATATTTAGTGTATGATCAGAGGTGCTCATAGTTTGTTTGCTCTGGGAAGTCAGCTGACAGATCAGCAGGTTTCTGCTTCCTTCCTTGGCCACTATGAAAGTAAACCTCAGCAAAAAATAAAATAAAAAACAGGATCTTTGTGGCGAAAACTATCTCAGCTTAAATCCACGCAGACACCCACAGTTATATAGACCCTTATCTCTTGTTTTGTCTGCAGGGTCACAAAGCAAGAATGAATGACTTTGCTGTCCTGAACACGGGGCGAAAGATGCCCCTCGTAGGACTGGGGACATGGAAGAGTGAACCTGGAAAGGTGAGTTTTAAATAAGACTGCTTTTCAATTAGATATCAACATGTAAAGAAAATTGCATTTTGCAGCCAAAAACAGTATTAGCACCTTTTCATTCTGTAATGGCAAAACAGGACTTTTCAGGGATCTTTTTTTTCCGTTCTTGATTGCAGGTAAAGCAGGCAGTTATCTGGGCACTTCAGTCTGGATATCGACACATTGACTGCGCTTCCATTTATGGAAATGAAGCAGAAATTGGTGAAGCTTTCCAGGAAATGCTGGGACCAGACAAAGTGAGTGATTTACTCGGACTAAGTAAGCTGTGTGGGGATAAGGAATAATAATTTAAAAAAATTAAGAGCATTATCCTAACACAGGGATGCCCATTTTTTCCACTTTAGGTTACCCACAGTGTTATGCATGTTGTAGGCCATGGGCCAAAATGCAAAAATATAACAATACTGTATGATGATACTGACTGCAAAGTGGCATATGCAGTCATGGGCAGAGAGAAATCTTAAAAGAAGAATAAAAGGTGTATCATATTGGGTAGAGCCAACATTGTAAATGTCCTTGCAGACCACCTTTGGCCCAGGGGTCCTACTTCAGGCCCTGGCCAGTAGATTACTAGTACACTGCATACAGTTACATAAGCTTCCCCCTAGCAAAAGTGTTCAACCTGCAATCAGAAGATTAGATACTACAATAGCCTACGCTAGCCTTACACTCTCTGCCTTGTTCTGTCAGAACAGTTTCCCTTTAAATGTGTGATCGCTTCATGATGAATTGACCCATACAAATTTCTCTAAATACAAACTTATTACATGAAGATACACTGTTTAATTAAGCTTGTAGTATTGTTTCTCCTTCACCTATGAAGTTAACATTTTGCATTACTTCTAAGATTAGTATTTAATCCAGAGCTGTAAAGGAAATGTAAAGTTTCCTTTCTGTCTCTCCTCATTCTCAGACCTTAAGGCGAGAGGATGTGTTTGTGACCTCTAAGCTGTGGAACACGCAGCACTACCCAGAAGATGTGGAGCCAGCCCTGCTCAAGACCTTAAAGGAGCTGAAGCTGGAGTACCTGGACCTCTACCTCATTCACTGGCCCCACGCCTTCCAGTGAGCATTTTTTTCATTTATGTCAATTATTGAAAATGTTTTTGTTACATTTGTTTTTAGAAATCTTGACATTACTTGTTATGACTCTGTTTTTGTTCCTTCTTTTCTAGGCGTGGGGATATTCCTTTCCCGAAAAAGGAAGATGGGACAATACTGTATGATGATATTGACTACAAAGTGACGTGGGCTGCCATGGAGAAACTTGTGGAAAAGGGACTTGTGAGGGCCATTGGACTCTCAAACTTCAACAGCAGACAGATTGATGACATCCTGTCAGTAGCCAGTATAAAGCCTACTGTTTTGCAGGTGAGATTTTCTATGAGGGATATTCAAAAAGTTTCAGCTCTTTTAAAACTCTATTTATTAAGAATTCCGAAATCAAATTACATCTGGCTTGCCAGACAGAACTAGTCTCCTTTTGATTATTTATTTGAAAACCTACACAGGTTTCTTTCTGGGGTTTCTTCCACCAACTTAGGGAGTTTCTTATTGCCTCTGTCACCTTTGTCTTGTTCACTAGGGGCCCACACCTGGATTCTGTAAAGCTGCTTTGTAATAACATTGGTTGGAAAAAGCGTCATATAAATACAATTTGGTTTAATTTATTTGATTTAATTCATTTTTTTTCCCAGGTGGAGGGCCATCCGTACTTGGCACAGGTGGAGCTGCTTGCTCACTGTAGGGAGCGAGGAATAGTGATGACGGCCTACAGTCCTCTGGGTTCTCCAGACCGAGCCTGGAAAAGACCAGATGAGCCAGTTATTTTAGAGGAACCAGTTATTGCTGCTCTTGCCAAAAAGTACAAGAAGTCTCTTGCACAGATTATAATCAGGTAGGGACAGTATACACAAACAAGCACAGCGATGACACAGTACTTGATTGAAAATAACATACTGTGCAAACAAATTAAACGGCTAAGTCAAGAGCATCTTATTTTACCTTATGGCAGGTGGCAAACCCAGCGAGGAGTAGTGACAATCCCAAAGAGTGTCACAGAGTCTCGCATCAAAGAAAATATCCAGGTAATTTCATTGGCATGTTCTGCAGTCATTATCAGCTGGTGTTACTGTGGTAATTCAGCGTGTTTATGTCTTCATGCAGGTCTTTGACTTCACTCTAGAGCCTGAGGAAATGAACAGCTTGACGGCGTTGAATAAAGGCTGGCGTTACATAGTGCCAATGATCACTGTAAGTTTTTTTTTACCATCAACCTATAAATGTTTCTTGCTGTTTATGACCTGTTAATGTCTCCTTATATGTGTTTCCTTATACTTACTGAAGACCAGAAACCCCACTTCTTTTGAAACACACTAATACACACACTAGTGGGTTGTTCATTTCTGGCCATAAATATTTATTTAAAACATATTTTTGTGGAACATTTTACCATCAGTGGTTTTAAATTAAGCTGTAAATCAAATGAATAATTCCTTCAGCAGTGATCTAAGAAAACAATTGGTGGTAAAGGGCTGTCGTGATTTATTATATAATGTAATCTAGAAATGATTCTAATGATTAATCAAGTAATTCTATACACATCATTTATTACAATTAACACTTTTTGTAACTACAACCATAAATGCCTTTGTGAGATCCTGCTGTTGTGAGTTTTCTCCTTTTCAGTTAAATTTAAGCGTCATTAGCTCCATTATGCTCAGACTGAACAAAACCCTGGAACGTTCTTTAAAGAGACTGGAATGTGGAGATGCATTTTTTCTCTTTTTCACATTTGCAGGTTGATGGCAAGCCAGTACCAAGGGATGCAGGACATCCTCATTATCCCTTCAACGATCCCTATTAACGCATCTTGTTGCAAGATTCTGTGCCTTTCAACCCACTTCTACTGATTCATCCGTATACTCAACACAATAAATTCTTTTCTTACTGATTTCAGGACTTTTGACCTGTTGTATTCACTTAAATATTTCTCCCATTCATATTAATCTTCATTAAGTTGACTGTCTTCAAGTGGTTCACAACAAAATGCAAAATCTGTCATTTATGAAATATAAAAGAAGGCAGTGCTGAAAGAGCTATTCCTCTCGGCTCTGCTTTAATATGCCAGTGAATGATGACACTGTCCACAGAACCAGACAACCTTGGATTTAAACATTGACAGAGTAGTAAATCATTAATGAATTAAAGCTGAAAGAAGTGTTTGGACACTAGTTCATGCAAGCTCTGACATGAAATTTTGAAAACAATGACGGACATCTACACCTTCATGCCTAATGACGAGTTTGAGAGTTTATTAAAATGGGATTTCACTGATTTTTCACTGATATGAAGCGCTGTGATAAAGGACCTTACAGAGTCAGAACTGTTCACTGCAGTGGAGATGGGGGCCGTTTAATGACCCTTAGAAAGCTTTTACATTTTTATGTAAATCTGAGAGAAGACTTTGGCTTTTTTATGTTTTTATGTGCTTGTGTTAGAGATGCAGGATATTTTACAGCAAAATTAAGTTTTTTTATTAGTTACACATAAATAAGTACAGGCTTTTTTATGAGTTACATCTATTTACCATTAGCAGTAAGTAGTACATAATACAAACAAAAAATATATAAATCAATGGAAGGTTTTTAAGAGCTACTATTAATTTAACATTACCAGTGTTACACGTAAATGAAAAATGAAAAACTTTGAGCTACCAATATTTTATGATCAAGCACTCGTTATTTTGCATAGTAAATAAATTTGCAGCTGATGTTGCCAATCCTGGTCTTCACCAACACCACTGTAAAGAAATAGGCAGAAAGTTTTGGTGGGTCTCTGTGCAGTGCAGTACTTCACAGGAAAAAAAAGCTTTATACAGCAGCTGAATTTGTTAGTGCATATATGTATGTATGTATGTATGTATATATATATATACATACACACTTTATATACACATATGGGCACTTATAGTCACACCATTTTTCATTTTTTCTATATATAGTCCCTATATATATATATATATATATATATATGCATATATATATGCATGCCCTCCACCTGTAGTGACCTGTATGAGTGCTGCTAGATGAGTGTGTTCAGGTTGAACAGGCCTCTAGCCCTTTAATCTCCTCTCCCGCCTTTTCGCGGGAGGTGAAGGTTCGCCGGAAGTGAGGTTTCTGCATCCGTATTTAAAGGCGCCAACAACGCGGGAGTGAAGCTTGTGGAGCAGAAAACCTGCCATCTTCTTCTCTCCTGTTCTTCTTTTCATCTTCTGAGCTCTGCTCGACTTGTGTGTTTTCCTGCCTCTAACAGAATGCCAGAAGAGACGCCTGCTGCTTCTTCCTCAGAGAGGTGAGAGGAGTCATGAGTTCAGAGCTGCTCTAGGCTGTAAGGAGAGGAGCTTCAGAACTGAAACTACTGATCTTTCTCCATGCTGGAGAACATGGTTTGGCTGCTCTCACACGGTCTCACCCGGGCGGACCGATAGAGACACGGACAGACCAAAATATAAGTGTCTGTACTAGCAGAATGAGCTTTAGGCAGGTTTTACTTAGTTTTCTTCCTTTCGCGTCCATTTGTCCGAGTGTGTGCTTGTGCCTGACGCTGTGTGATGCTGAATGTGTGTGTGGGAGAGAGGGAGGGCCGGGCGGGAGTGAGCGAGCGACAGTGTGTGTGTCTGTCTCTCCGGTTTGGCGGGAGAGTGGTTAGCTGGCTAAGCTACTTGCTTTCATTTATATTAGTAAAAATGTTCAGGTCTGTCGCTTTGGCAGCTTCGCTTCCGGAGCAGTTTTGTATTCTCAAAGTCCTCACATGTTAACCACTGTCTAATAAAACCCCTCAAGTCGTTTTCAGGGGTGTTTTGTCTCTCCAGGAATGCTAAAATATCGCTATGGTTGCTTCTCTGGCTCAGAAATGGACTGAGCCAGTGAAGCAACCAGATGTTCCCACGTGTTTTTGAACGAAACACAATTCTCTTTGTTCTGGTGCCTTAGTGTAGACATGCTTTATCTTTTCACGATAAATGTGTAAACCATCTGTGTCCCGCCTCCCTCATGCTGAAGGCAGGAGACAAACCCGTGTTCTCCAGTCCAGGAGTCCGAGCATCTCTCTGTCCCACAGTGAAGTAGACAGTACACTTCTGGAAATCAGGACACTAAAGTAGATGTTGGAACACTTTAGAGCTCAAGTCCTTCTTGAAATTAGCATTTATATTTACGGCATTTAGCTGACGCTCTTTCCTGAGCGACGTACATCACTCCCCTCCGTGTTCTCTCGTGTGTGGCTAATTCCCTGCCATTAGTTACCATTAATGTCCAGATTACCTGGAACCAGCACTATTTACTGTATACGAAATATAAAAACCTTTTTATTAGCCCTTTTAGTAGAAGGCACATCAAGTTTTTAATCAGCTTACTATCCTATCAGGATTGTACTTTGTTAGATCTTTATTAGCCTTGTAAAGTAGTCTGGAATATTTTTAAAAATAAGGTACCACCACAAAGTTTTGTAATGTATCAAATATTGGTTTAAAAAAATCTTATTACATTTCTTAAGTGTTCTTATTTAAGTCTCTTGTCTTCAGATTTGATATAGTTTAATACATCTTTTTGCCATGACATAACATTGCTATGGCGTTCAGCTTAAACTAATACTACCACTTCCATATCTGGCTGCCTGACCTTACTTGGCTAGTTACTTAGAAAGCTGAACTAGTTGTGTGTTCTATTGAATGAAGACTGACTGGTTGCACCATTTACATGCATTGTACACATTAACTTTGTTTAGTATACATTCTGTATCAGAACTACTAATTTAGTCATGTCAAACTAACGGCTGTTTTTATTTTGCAGTATGGAGGAGAAGCCCTGCTCGTCCACCACTGCAGACAGGTACGAGGTCATACACTATTGTAACAATTTGTCTTGGTTATCCTGCGTGTTTCAGAAACTTGTTTATAAATGAAATTTATTTGCAGTTCAACAGATGTGGCTGAAGAGGCAAAGAAGCTTATTGGCACAGGAAACAGGCACCTGGTCATGGGGGATGTTGTGTCTGCAGTTGGTGTGTTTCAACAGGCCTGTTCCATGCTGTGAGTATTGCTGAATATGCATGGTGTGAAGACCCGCATCTGTTTAATCTCACACGATGTAATGGACTGTTGTGACCGTACTCCCGTTATTGAATGTGAAATCTTGCCTCAAAATCTTAACTTTAGTTCTGGCTGTTGCCAGTACCCGATGTCCTTAGTGTGTGTGGTGTATTCTGTTCAGTGAAATATTAGTGGTGTTCGACTCTCTGTCCAGGAAGTGACATGGACGGTGACAAAGAATAAATTGTGTACTTTTAACAATCCTTTTTATTCTTTTTGCCTCAGAGCTGAGAAATATGGGGATACTGCTGACGAATGTGGAGAAGCATTTTTCTTATGTGGGAAGTCCTTGCTGGAACTTGCTAGGTAACTTTTATTGCATTTCAGATCCTCAAATGTGCATAATGAGCACAATGCAGTTTTGCTTATGCCTCAACATGACCTGTACTTTTTCAGGATGGAGAATACAGTCTTGGGTAATGCTTTGGAGGGAGTTCCAGAGGAATCGTCAGAGGAGGGAGAGAAACAGAATGATTCCAAGATCGAGAGTGCGGATAACTTGGATGGTTGGTATTCTGGTGTAGAAACACCAGCCCTTCGTAATCTAAATCATAGAGACTTGGTCTATAAAGCACTCATTTGTATCTAGACAAGTAATAAAGCTTATTATAGAACTTAAGCACTGAGGACACTTGTTTAAAATTAGAACTAACCCAAACCTCAGATTTTGTGTACAAAAATGGTTCAGTTAGAGTTTAGGCCTTAATTTTAATATTTCCACTACAATAGAGAAAACAAGAGATGAGCTCCGTGAACAGGTTTATGATGCCATGTCTGAAGACAAGAGGAATTCTGAGGGGGAGGAAAAAGAGCTGAAGAAAGATGGGCTAGAGGTAGAAGACACCACTGGGACAACAGAGAAGCAAGATGGCACAGATTCTTCTGTCAAAAATGAAGAGACAAAACTTGCCCCTGAAAAAGGAGAGAACTCAGAAGGTCTAGCTGAGAATAAGGAGAATGATGCTGATGGAGAGAAGACTGCTGAAGCAGAGGAGTGTCCTGTCAAAAGTGCCAAATGCACTGAAAATTTGGAGAAGACTAAGGTAGAGCAAGGAGTCACTAACTCAAAAGCAGAAGATACTATGGTGACAAATGGGGCTGAGAAGGATGTGGTGCAAGATGTGAAGAGTACAGAACAAAAAGAGGATGATCAATCTGAGCCTATGGAGGAAGGGGTTGGAGGTAGAAATGTCTGGATGTACATGGCAGCACTGGGAATGAGGTGTCATTCGGTGTTTATGAATTTTCACCTGGTGTTGGATTTAAGTTTTTTTTTTTTTTAAATTTGCACTGAGGAGAAAAATGGATGACCCAAATTCATGCTTGCTCATTTGCGCCCATTTCTTTAGATGACGACGACAATGACGACGACGATGACGACGACGATGATGAGGGTAAAGATGATGAAGGCAAAGATGAAGACAAGGTTTGTGTTTTACAATGATTTTAAGCTTTATTTTTTTTCCATACTATTCTATTTAAGCTTCGTTTGTATCTTCTGCCTTCTAAAGGAAAGTGAAGAGGAAGAAATTGGAAATCTCCAGTTAGCATGGGAAATGCTGGAGGTAGCTAAAGTTATTTACAAAAGGTGAGTGCTTAGGAAGGTACACCTCCAAACACACATACTGGTACATTTCTTTAACAATGAATTGTTAGTTCTTTTTTGAAGAGTGAGAACTCTTTTTATTTTTATAGGAAGGAGAGCGAAGAGGACCAGTTAATGGCAGCACAGATCTTCTTGAAACTTGGAGAAGTTGGTGCTGAATCTGGTATGTTCTCTCGTCACAAAAGCCAAAAGGCTTTTCACATACATTGGTCTGTGACTGACGGTATGCACCTCTACTTATTGTGTTTTCCACACCTGGTTGAGTTTAGTTTTGTGAAAATCAGTCACATAATGATCTAAGGCATGTGTTGGGGAAAGACAACATACAGATAGCTGCCAGGAGCAGAGCAGAAACTGTATTAGTGATTGCTGCATTCTAGCAACATTGTGCAATGGCAGCAACAAGATTAAGTGTTGAAGTACAGTATACTTTATTTACAGTGATGGGAATAAGTTTTCTTTGTGGATGAGTCTTGACGGTGTGAGTGAAGAACACTTTGATTCAGTTCTGACTGAGGAGTCTGATGACCTGGGGAAGAAACCATTCCCCATCCTGGCAGTGAAGGTCCATAAGGTGCAAAACCTACTGCCAGATAGAGGGTGTGGGAGGGGTATGTGGAGTCATGGCAAAGCGACTAGCATTAAGGGATGCAGCATGTGGTAAATGTTTTTGCGACAGAGGGCATAGAGACATGATCTGTTACTGTCCCCTTTGGGGTCTTGTGATCCGATATATAATTTTCCATACCATGCCAGGATATGGCTACAGAGAATGTTCTCTGGAGTCCCTATGCAGAAAGTAATGAGAATTTGGGGAGGTGTGCGCTCTCCTTATGTCCTGTGAGGACTAGACTTTGCTGGGCTGCCTTGGCAATGGAGTTCCAGTTTACTGCTGCACCTATACTCGTCTACTAGGAAATTAAACCCAACAAAATAGAAGTATAATTTAACCAGATGTTTGATAGCTATAGAACTTTTTTCCTTGGCAAGTAAAGAACAAGGATGTCCAATGACACTAATTTGTAGCCAGCGTATCTTAATTCTATATCAAGTGTTACCTTAACTCGGTATGCACTTCTCAGTTAACACAAAGTAATGTGGACAAGAGAAGTCTGCTCCTATTAAACAGAATCAGACCCAAGTTAACAGAAGCGTGGTGTTGATTGGACACTGTGGTGTTTATTTTGCACAAACCACTATTCCAAACCCCTTAGACTTTTCAAAAATGTAGGTTGTTCTGTTTATATGGAGTCATGTCGCAGGCAGTTCAGTATATGTACAGATTATCTTTAAAAATGACAATAGCTGTTGAGTAACCACACTGCTTCAAATTCTCTGGTGTTTTCATTGTTGAACTTTCCTTCTATAGGTAACTACACCCAAGCTCTGGAGGATTTCCAGGAGTGCTTAACTATACAATTGAAGCACCTGCCCCATCATAGCCGTCTGCTGGCAGAGACTCATTACCAGCTGGGCTCAACCTATAGCTACACAGCTCAATATAGCCAGGCCATCGAGCACTTCACCAAATCGATCAAAGTCATCGAGAGTCGCCTGGGTATGTTTTCCATGTGAATCAATTGAACTCATCGCTTTGAACAATGATGCATCTTGAAAGTTTCGGTCAAGGCAGTCTTTAAACACATCTTAATGTTCATCCTAGCCATGCTTCAGGAAGTGATTGACAAAGCAGAAGGGGCTGAGGGAGCAAAGGAGGAAAAAAATGAGCTAGAGGAACTGAAGCAGCTAATGCCAGAGATTGCTGAGAAGGTGGAAGATGCAAAGGAAAGCCAGAGGACTGCAGCTGCTGCATCAGAAGCTATTCATCAGACCCTGGTGAGTTAGAGTGAAGCTGTATAAACACAGTAGGCTGGAAGTTTAGACTGGAGGCTGGAGAAGTCAGACTGTGCTGTGATCTTTTTCAGGGAGGGGCATCTACGTCATCCACATTCTCAGTTGAAAATGGTGGCCCATCTTCATCTACAGCCAGCCAGGTCTTCAAATATTGATGTGTCAGTGAACCTTACAGCTAGAAATTGCTTATGGTTTTACTCAAACTTGATTTTTTTTGTGTGTGATTCCAGGTTGCTGTTAAGCCGGCCGATGGAGAATCTTCAAAAGCTGTATCGGATATCTCTCATCTAGTCCGTAAAAAGGTCTGTGTCCAAGTAACTTTTCCAGTATATATTCTGAATGAGGGCGTTTTTGCTTCATCTCCAGTGGTGCCTTCTGTTGCCTTCAGTGCACAAATCTGAAATCCCTCTGTAAAAATGGAAAGCTCTATACCCCTTACTATTCCAAGATGTGAGGCATGCATGCTGCAATATTTTGTAATTAGAAGCGTGGTGGTTCGGAGGTGACTTTGACCAAGTAGCTGCGGCTTTATGCGTCAGTGCAGTAGGTTAGACGAGGAGCTGAAGTGAGGAAGTAAGGGGGGAAAAAATAAAGTTTGTTCTATCCTGCTTTGTATTCCTGCACAGAGGAAACCAGAAGACGAGAGCCCAAAAAAGGACAGTGATGCTAAAAAGGTCAAACAGGAGACTGCAGTTAATGGCAGCAGCGACTCTGCCAGCAACAGCAATGGAGTCCAGGAGAAAATGGAGCAGGAGGCGAGTTGATAGGCTTAATGTCTCTCCTTGTAGGGTCAGTGGTTGAGGAGCCTGGTTGAGGACAGAGACTAGACTGATCTGGTTTCATTACACCATGCCTTTTCATACAAACCCATGACATGGACCCAAGTTCTGAATTCGCTTTGTGTTCTCTTGATGGAGTTTTTGATGTAGGTTGTCTTAAAGATGGTTGAGCCATTGGCCATATAGGTAGATGACTGCGTGTGTTCAGTGTCAATCAAAAGTGGTGCCATCTCCATTCCTTTGCTGTCATCAGTTTCACTTGCTTGGTTTAGTTCAGTTTCCTAATGATTTTCATCTCTTCTTATAGCCTGTGAATTCCTCTTCGGTGGAAACCTCAGCATGATGGACACATTTGGCTGACCACTGATCTTCCAACCAGCACAGCATGCCTGCCTCAAGTCGCTCCAGAAACAGCATTGTTTTGTAAATAAGACATTTACCTTTTTCTGTGTCTAATTTTTGTATTGTAGTAAAGTTTCAATAAAGGGTATTTGCATATGTCAACTTTGTTGCAGTGATTGTTTTTTTTTTTTTTTCTACATTGACGAACAAGTGAGAAAGGTTGCTTGGTCCATATGGCTAGAGGTTGTTGGGTTTTTTTTTGTTTTTTTTTAGGTCCAAATAAAGGAAAGCACTTGTTCTGTTTAAGTTTAAGAGCTTTTTAAATGGTCTCTTCAACATAAGGTTGACTACTTGTAAAGCCTAAATTAATAAACCTTGATGTATTATGAAATGCATGGTTATGAAGCCATGTGCTTGTTTTAAATTGAGATACTACCTGTGTCTTGAGTACCTGCTGTGTTTTTTAACCCTCCGAACTGAACAGCTAATCAGAATGGTGTAAGTCTAGAAATTTAGAACAGTAACATGGAGAAATGGGGAGCATAGCCAGTGTAGGTGGGTTTTTAGTCTGAGAGTCTACTTTTTTTTTTTTTTAATGCTGGAAGTTTTTTGATCCTACCAAAATTCTGCAGGTGTCTCTAGACACTCCATCTTTCAACTGATATGAAAATGTCTTCACATGAAAAGACTACAAACCACAACTAATCCATAAAGAATCATTTATTACATAGAGCCTTTACATGAGGTTCCTGATGCAGAATTAAATAAGGGTAACTTGGGCATGATCATAGTCCAGTGTGTATCTTGCTGCAGCTGTCAGAGTTCAGCAGAAAGGTTTCTTCCTTCTGTTTTGGATGAAAAAGGCACCAAAATATATGGCCACTAAATGTAATGTGAAGTTTTGTAAGTTTAAAAGGCACTCCAGCTGCGACATGTGAAGGAATAAATTGTTGATCTAGTCAAAAATGTAGCCCTAGTTAAATGCAAAATGTGAAAAGCAAGCACTTATCAACTTGGACAAAATGTGTGTGTATATACAGGGTGACACAAAAAAACGGGAACTTTTGAGGTGCGTGTTGGCAGCACTACGGAGGGGGGACTGTGAGCTGTAAACAATCACGCCATTCAGTAATAATGGAGGAGTGGAACGGTAGACAGCGTGCTTTCGCGATAAAAATGTTTTCCATTTTTATTTGTTTGCCAAAAGTTCCTGTTTTTCTGTGTCACCCTGTGCATAGAGAGATAAAAAGGCCTAGAGGATTATCTGTCCACAGGGCTGTGGAAAAAGTATTTCTATTTTTGCATCTCTGATGAAGACTTAAACGCAGAACGCATTTTTAATGATCATTTCAAGTATTTTCAGGAGAAATGTTTTACAAAAACTGACCCTGGGTAAAAAAAAAAAAATCAACCCTTCAGTCACTCAATCAGCCAAAAAACCAAATTTGGGATCAATTACACTGGACAGATCAGTGCTTGATTACTATTAGACAGCCCTAATTTATGTCACTTTTAGGATTTGTTGCAGAAATTGATCTTTCAGAAAGTGCTGGAACATCACATGAAGACTGTCCATCCTGCTGTGTGTAATGAAACTTATGTTTGATGGAGGAGTGCAAAAAACCGTACACCGTACCTACACCTCTTTTCATCAGCAACTACACATTCACAGCATTTAGCTTTTTATCCAAAGCTACTTCCATTCCATTTATCCAAAGGGTCTTGCTCAGGAACCCAGTGGTGGTTTGCTGAAGGTAGGATTTGAACCCATGACCTCTTGGTCCAGAGGCAAATATCTTACCCACTAGGCCACCACCACTACCCCACTTGTTTTAGACCCACCTTTTCAGGTTCCTCCAGCCAGTCAGGTGAAGGCTTCATGCTCCAGTTATCTTGTCTATTCCTCTCAGGTGTGCCATCCTTAACTTCATCATACTTATTGTCTCTAAAACAAAAGCGCTACCGCAGTCAAGAACAAAAGATACGAGAGCAAGTGAAATCAAAATTTCTAGTTTTCGCCTTCCTACCTTCTACGATCAGTGGACTCCCAAGAGCAGCTGTAGGGTTCTGTGCTGAGAGTGTATGTATAGTGCATACAGAAATAATTTTTTATGTTTTTATGTGATTGTTTAGTCCATTTTATTTACTATTTTACATATTTATTCAGCTCACTGTCCCATTCATTAGGACAGACACATTTTTCTTTGCAGCTGGAAAGAAACACCACAGGCAAGTTTTTTATCATGGAAGAATTTGCTCGCATCAAAGTAGTAACTGCGCTGGAAAAAGTGATTGACATAATAATTAATAGTATCATACGCAGTTTACAGACTTGATTTCTGAGTACAAAAGTGGAAGGCAACACATATTTTAGCCAGTGAAATAAATAAATTATAAAATAAAGCCACACAATCTGATAGCAACGACACCTCCACCCCACCCCACCCACAGTACAGGACGGATTTATCAGGACTATAAATTAAGCAACAGAACAAAACTATTTACAACATGCCAGATCAGACTCGGGTGGGGTTTATCTCTCATTCTCACGCCTGACCAGGGCCCATATGATTGCTTTAGGGTTCTGAAGAAAGTAAAGGGTTAGATGAAGTTGGTAATGTTGTCAGGTGTGGTGCCTTCCAAGACTGTTGCTGGGCGTGAAAGTACCTGCAATGATGAAAACAACCAAACATGATTCATGTTTGAAGACAAGGCAGGAATTCTCAGACAAAACACATTTACAGTCTTCACTTTGATGTAGAACAGTAGGTAAGAAACAATGAACATCAAAAATTGATGTGAAAAACTTTGATGTGCATACCACTGATGGGAATTTGTAATGGCCGGTGTTGTTAGGATCAGTCTTGGTGAGAGACTGTACACTTCCATCACGGGCATTCACTACACGAAGATAAATCTCCATGTTGCCCATCTAAGAATGGAGAAAAACTGTTATTGTGAGGCTAGATTAGTTTAGACAGTGTGCTGATAGACACAACAATGTCCATCAGAACCCAGATGACTCTTCATTCTGCAGACTGAATTCAGCTACTTTAGGATGTCATTTTCAACTGCGTACACACAGCTTGTAAAATCTCAGTAGAAAAGCAATGAGACACTCTGGAGCTGCCATATGTGAGCCTAAGGACACCTTGCCCAATGCCAAGCGTCATCTAGAGGGATATAAATCCTAAAGCTATTGAATGGTGCTATAACACTACATAGAATGCAGTTTTGCATTCTCTGGGGTGTTATAGCACCATTCAATACCATTAGGATGCATTAGGGTGGCATTTGGGATCCAGAACTGATCATACAACATCAGTTCCTGACCTCACCAATGCTGTTGTGGCTGTATGCAATCAAATATTCGCAGCTATGTTCCACCATATAATGTAAAGCCTTCTCAGAAGATGCTAGATGCTGTTACTGCTCACTCTCTGTTTATACCTTGATGCTGAATGAGCAAGTGTTTACAAACCTTTGGACATACAACATATCGACTATTTCATCAATAACACTGCACACTTTATACTGAGAAAAAACATAGACAACACATCCGCACCAGATCAATGCAAAAGGAACCCATTTTTTACTCTTAAAAAAATAGTGGTTGTTCATTACTAATCTTTAATTAGTATTGAACAAGTTCATCAAACTTTCACATTCTTATCGTTATTTAAAAAAATGGTCTTCATAGACCAAAAGACACAAAGGTTCATTAGGGCTGTGGTATTTGATGCTGATCTCAGGGACTTCCAGATGGTTTGGATTTTTGCCCCAACCCCTTCTGGGGCTTTTAAGTTTGAGAATTGCTCCTTTAGGGAATCCAAAATAGTTTTTGAATGGTTTATTCTAAACCACGCTTTAGAGTGAACCCTTCATTTTGAAGAGCGTAAGTAGGAGGCATTTTAAAGGTGGTCGATTTCACCTGAGGAACAGAATTGAGCTGCCCCAGACTGAGTGCAGGTCTCACAGGCAGACAGCGAAATGGAATCCTCCAAAATCCACTCTGAACCTGGTTGTGCTGGTCAAAAAGCTGCAGCTTGGTCCATCCTTGGGGCTTAAGGTCATGGATCTTCCGGACAGATGAGTCCAAACCCCCGGCAGCCTGCACCTCCAGAACCAAAGAGAGGGATGGAGACGGCTGTATCCTGCAAAGAGATGCGGAACCTCAGACATGTTACACAGATTGACGGCTTTTGTATACAGTCTTGTTATAATACAAGCTTTTTAACTCATAGGTGAGCTATGAATTGTTTTAAAGTTTCTTTCGCAGAGTAATTTAAGCTTGCACCGATAAATCTATGCTTTGAAGAACTACAGCTCTGGAAAAAATAAGCGACCACTGCAATTTATTTTTAAATCAGCATTTCTATGAGTATGACAACCATTCCATGCCAGTGTCATTTTGCTTTATGAGGTACTGATTAGGTGATCACCCAAATTTAATCTTATTCAATGAAAACACTGCTGTATTCAACACTCTCCTCTGCCAATGTGACCAGTTTGGTGGCAAAACACTACTTAAAATACGTCAAAGGTAATTATTGCCGTTTTGTTTAAGATTGAACGAGAGATTTGTTTTCTTTGAATAAGTTCTATAAACACTGCATCATTTCTCTTATTTTCATGTTTTGTCATTTATATTTTTATTTGGAAATTAGAAGAAATATTGTCAGCAGTTAAGGCAACCAAGGAAAAGCTGTTCAGATCAATACTTGCACCTATAAAAGATGAAGCCTGAGAAACCGAACATTTTTGCAGTGGTCTCTTATTTTTTCCTGGAGCTGTATATGCAACGCTGCCTAATCGGAGTTACCCTGGCACAGCCTGTTTGACAGCCAGCAAGGCGTAGTATCCTGGGTTTCCACTTAATGGATAGGCCAGAGCCCCAGCAGGCTGACAATGGACAGAGGGGATGGGGGTCAACCGGCCCATCTCCTGCCCTCCAGAGTACAGGACAGCTACCAGACGAATAGCTCTAAAAGTGATATCCATTCCCACTACCATGTCATAGAAGATCACAAATCCAGCCCTGCATACACAAATATAATGATTCACTTTGTGATCCAGAATAAACACTTCATTCATAGACAACTGAGGTGAAGCAGAGGAGTAACAGAATACTGCACTCACACAGGGTCATAAGGAGCAGGACCAAGGGTGTCCACAGAGTTGAGAGCATGTCTGCTCATGAGTGGATGATCCTGCAAGATTGGTTGAACAAGGTTGTTAAGAGTAGTATTTGCAATAATTTATTATCACATTTTAAGCCGACATCATATGTTCAAGTAGCAAGTAAAAAATAGCTTTCCTTGACAGCAAGGCTGAACTGGTATCAGGTTGAGTTCACAAAATAAGCAGGACTAAAATGCTCTCTTATCCTGGCATGGTTGCTCCCAGAAAATAGAACTGTTTCTCTGTTTCTCTTGCTTCCATGTTACGCAATACCACATTATCAGGCTTTGAAAGAAAAAAAGGAAAAAACTATACACTTTGAAAACACACCTGATCTCCATGTGGAAAAAAATCATGCTGGATACCTATACTGATATGGACTGAATTCAGAGACACCCCAAGAATCAAAGTAAAAAAATGCTACTCCATTTTGCCGAAAATTAATTGCTCAAAATTAATTCAGCTCAAAATGGTACCTTAGTAGTTTGTATGGCACCCACATGCTTGCATGCATGTCTGACAACATCATTGTCATGCCTGACAATGGGTCCAAGGATTTCATCACAATATTTAGGGGCAGTCAGGGTGCCATTGCCTAACCTGCAGAGGCCTATGCATCCCTCCAAGACCATCACTGACCCACCATCAGACTGGTCATGCTGAACGATGTTACAGGCAGCATAACATTCTCCATGGCTTCTCTAGACCCATTCACGTCTGTCACATGTGCTCAGGGTAAACTTGCTCTCATCTGTGAAAAGTACAGGGTACCAGTGGTGGGCCTGCCAATTCTGGTGCTCTATGGCAAAAGCCAATCAAGCTTCACTGTGCCGGGCAGTAAGCACTGGGTCCACTAGAGGACGCCGGACCCTCAGGCCACCCTCATGAAGTCTGCTTCTGGTTGTGTGGTCAGAGACATTCACACCAGTGGCCTGCTGGAGGTCATTTTGTAGGGCTCTGGCAGTGCTCAGGCTGTTCCTCCTTGAACAAAGGAACAATTCCAGTCCTGCTGATGGGTTAAGGACCTTCTACGGCCCTGTCCAGCTCTCCAAGAGCAACTGCCTGTCTCCTGGAATCTCCTCCATGCTCTGGAGACATGGCTAACCTTCTGGCCAGAGGTGGAACTGTACTGTAATGTAATTTGCAATTTTTAGGTAGTTTTTGAAATAGGTAATTTTACTTTTACTCAAGTACATTTTGACCCAAGTATTTTACTTTGCTACATTGGAAAACCCCCCGTTACTGAGTAAAAAATTTAATGCCTGAAAAAACAATCTGCCTGAGCTGAAAGGAAATTGTGCGGGCGTATGCGTGCATTTGCGCGCGGAATAGAGAGCGTAGCCTATCATTGGATTATGGCTGGTGCTGAGCAAAAGATAGAGGGCATGGAGGAGGTTGAGGATTGCCAACCAGAGACACTGAATTCCCGTGGAAGAGATGAATCGGAAAGAGAAGGAAATCCTTGGCCATATCTTAGCCAGCTCTTTGTGTTTAAACACAAACGAGGCAATAACTTCATCATGCAATGCAAAATGTGCCTGCTTGGATGTCTTTAAAACGTTAGTGTTCTGGACACTTTGAGTTTGGTTGGTTTAAGTTTCATATGTGCCATTTAGTAAGTCTGCTTTAGTGGCTTTAATTTGCAGTATAGATAGCTTTTGTCGTAAAGAAAAAATGGATCACATAATTCACAACTTACGCCACTTGTACTTGAAAATGTTTTATGGGGTGGTCTGAACAAAGTTTGCACATTATACCCCTTAAAAGGTCTTAACTATTATTTGGACTAAAAGTTGATTAAAAACAACTAGTGCTGGATTGGATTTATCGTCTTTTTTTACATCAAGTAGCTAATTAAAAGTAACTAAGTAACTTTTTTACTCAGAGTAAATTTTACTTTTTTACTTTTACTTGAGTAGATTTTTAGATGGGTACTTTTACTTTTACTTGAGTAGAATTTAAGCAAAGTAAAGATACTTTTTCCACCTCTGGTACAGACCAATATGGAACCTATATTTTTTGGCTGCTTTCTCCTTTAAAGCAATGCATTTTGGATGGCGATTGCCCATAATGAAGTGTAGGTTCACATAGATCATGTGAAGCAAGTATGATTCTGCTGAGGCATTCCAAACACAGCAAATAAGAAATTGTATGACCTCATTGCATGAAGTCACAAAATTGGCCAACACTATGACTTCATGCCATGTGGTACTTAAACTTCATTTTGATATTACCGACATGTATTTTTTTTATCCAGGACAGTAAGAGTGCAGAGCTAGTGGTCCTTAAATTTAGGAGGGATAGTATGCAGGGCCTCTCAAACATCATAAGAAAAGCACAGGAGAAGAGCCCCTTGAAATATGCAACAGTTATGCAGATAGACTGTCTGGACCCATCTCTCATGTTCAGGGACCCAGGCTGATGCAAAAATCAGATGAAGGCTGTTGTCCAGGCATTCATGAAGATCAAGCACCTGACAGGAGGTGTACGCATTGGTAGGAATAGTTTTGGAAGGGGCAATGAACTAAAGTTTGATAACCATGTTGATAACAATCCTTTGATTTTTTTTAAAAATCGGATTTATTCAGAGCATCAGTTGCAGATATTTGCTTTACGATTTGACACTTCCAATGTCCTAACAGTGCTAGTTTAGCATGGATGTTTCACTTTTGTCATTCCCTCTTGTGATGGTCCTCTACATGTTGCTGTGCTACCTGCTACCTGTGGCTCAGATGCATTGAGTAAGTTCCATCTTTTAATACAGTTTTTGTACTTATTGCAGACTTTTGGAGATAGTGTCTTTACCGATATAAAGTCATGGCCAAAAATATAGGCACTGCTACACTTTTTGCACTTACAATTGGTTTTGGTATACATGTGCTTTTTCTTTATGTGCATTGGCGCAATACAAAAATGCAGAGAAAACGAGACAGGAGCACCAATATTTTCAGTCATGATTGTGCATATATGACTGACTTTGTCACGGCTGGGTACTGGAGAGGGAAAGGGGAGGACGCCACAGAGGTCAAAGTGATAAGATATTTAATGATAGATATATATATGAAAGACAAACACACAGTAAACACAAGAACAGTAAACCAAAACACAACACCCCGGCTCTAACCCAAA
>JBBPCX010000114.1:14359918-14374030 GCA_037974365.1 Hydrocynus forskahlii
ATATATGTATATCTTTTTTTTTTTTTTTTGACTTTAGAAACTGACCTCACTTTGTCTTCTGGTCAGGCTCTCTTCAACTGACATCCTAAGCCTGTGAAACTGAAATGTAGAATTTATCAAATCTGCAACAAGCTGTTTAGTATTCTTTAAAGTGAATCAGGTGACTCCATCAACACTGATATCCACATTTATATTATTAAGCATTTTACCACTCATGGAACTCATTAGAGCTGGACTTTGTTATGGAATCTAGTTTGCTGTTTATGTTAAAATCACTCAACACGGTCTCACACCTCTTCAGTGAGCTTGTTGATGACCAGGCTCTCAGCTGTACTGTCCTGAGGGTCAGTCTCCCACTCCTCTTTCTGCCTTAACAGCTTTCTCCTCTGCTCTCTCAGCTGGTCAGCGGCAAAAGAGGACAATCTCAAGTTCTCGTTCCAATTTGGCAACGTTCATCCTATTAACATATCTTATCTCAACATGTGACCCAATCAACTATGGCTATCTAAGGCAGGAAGTCGGAGCCCACTACACTAAAGGGTGTCAAGCAACATATTCAAAAAGGAACTTCAAACCACAGTCTTAAGCATACTGACAACCTATAAACAAACTGGTCTGTTTTAAAAGGGGAATTCCTCCCGCTGTTTCTAAATAATTCTGTTGTTGAGATGAACAAAATCATGTTTATTATAGAGAAACTTATGACTTATATTATTATGGATTGCTTAAAAGGATACTGATAGGAACCAGGGTTGCAATAACACTTTTTTTTTTGCCAAACATGAACCTATTTATTTTCTGAGATTTGATATATAATAGTGACCATGGCAAAATCTCAAAAAACAGGTTTCTGCTAGTTTCACATGAATGCTGCCCATCAAGTCGCTCTGAAGGACTGCTTATATATCAACTGCACTAAATCTCTTGTCCGGTGGTTTCATTGCTTGTGTTTTTCTTGCACTCTTTTGTCCTGTCTGCACTTGTGATCTTCTGTTTCTATTCTTGTGTTGCACCATAGTCATGGAAGCAGTGATTCATTTCACTGTGCACTGTATGTATATGGTTGAAATGACAGTCAAAACTACTTTACCAATGATTGCAACCTTCAAATAAAAACATATCGAGGTAATTTTTTAAAATACTGTTGTGAATTTACTTACAGAAATGAGGTCAGGAGTTTGTGTCCTTTTTGGGGAAACTCCCCTCAGTACTGCTTTCCCTGGCTGACTGACTTCCACTTGTCTTCTTAACATTACTGGGTCTCCTATGTCACTTCCAATACAGAAACGGGCCACGTGTATCTCCAAGAGGCCCAAAGACCGAAACGTCATGTTACAGTCGTGACAACTGAACTCTCCTGAGTGTTCCATCTCAAACTTGACCATAAAGGTAAATAAACACAATTACAATACACACAAGATGATGTAAAATGATAACAAGCCAAATTAACTTGTGGATTCTTACTGATCTGTTGCTCCAATTGTCCTTCAGTGTTTCATTTTAAAATCCTTCAGTTGGCTATTGAGGTTTTGTTTGTTGGATACAGTCACCATGTCAATCACCTTGACAAAGGACACTGATAAAGAAGTTAAAACACTAAACATACACACACATTTATGAACGCTTTCTACTCAGATTCAACGGGGATGCTCTGGCCCATGCTGCTCTTTATTTTACACTCCAGTTAATGCTTTCTTCTTAGCACTTGGGCAGAAAACGCAATTGTAGACATGTTTGGCAAACTGGTGCAAAATATTTATTACAATTTTTTTCTTCTTTTTTTCCTCCAAGATGCAGTAGTTTCTGTTTGCTTTGTCTCAATACAGATAAACCCATACATGACACCTCATTATCTGCAAATCTGTAAATAATGTTAACAAAATAATCTTAATCTTCCAAAACTCACAATTTTTATTCTTATATTTTTTACAATCCACCCTGAATATCAAGGCTGCAGGAACAACATAATGCAAACAAAAGAAGAAAAAAAAAACTATGTGGGATTTTTTACAGCTGTACCAAAATAAAAAAAAGAAACTTAAATCTGTAATAAAGCCTTTTTATACCCTATCAGCGAAAACAAGGTACAAAAAATGGAGATGCATAATTTCCACCAGCAGTCCCTCATGAAATACAGAACTTAAGCAGATGGGCTTCTATTGTTCCATTAGCTGCAGGGATACTGAATCTAGATTAATTGTAAACTTGTGTGTCAACAGAATGTCTTCAGAAGAATGTCAGTCAGGAGAAAAGGTCTACTCTTCAGACTACATCTTCTGTTCCAAACCCGCCAATTAGAAATCAGTTATTATACGGGCCATTGCTTGCCAGTGGGTTCTGTTGGAAACATGAACTATGCTTGAAAATGCTGAATTCTTCTCCAGTTAAACTCAAACTTAATTTTCATTTAACTTTTTCCATTAGCGCACACAGTAATTGATTTAATATCCTTTTTTTAACAATCAGCACTCAGAGGAAACATTCTGAGACCCATAGGCTTCAAGAGAACATTAACTTTGCCTCCTCTGAACAGGTTTTATGGGGCAAATTTCTTAAAGAACAGAGGAACCATCTGAGACTCTGGAAGCTCAATATAAAAGACCAAACCTGGTTACTGCGATAGGTGCTGTCATTATGTCTTCATTAACTTTCTTTGCACTGGAACATATTGAGAAAGACAGTGTGTCTGTGAAGGTGAGTTCATCCAGAGAAAACCCAAAGATAAGCAAACTTCAGCTGCTGTATCTTCTCTAACCCCTCCAACCTCTTTAAATCCTTCACTCTGTATATTACCCTTGCTATATATATCTGGTCACTTTGTATGTTCTTTGTTGAAATGTAGTTACATCAAGTTCAAAAAAGCAGAGTGAGAAAAGTGGAACTAGTACAGTTTGAGTTGAACACCAAAAAAGTCACATCTTAGCTGCCAAACTGCACTAGAAAGGTCATTCTGTTGGGGCTTGTTTTAGTGCTTTAGCACAGGTGAGTGGCTCGAGTTCATTTCTATGAGGGACTGGGAGCAATGCTGCTGTCAGTGGCTCACAATGATTGTTTTGTCTTAACACTAATGCTACGAATTGTTTTCGCAAAAAGGAAAATATTTGAGAAAGGTGTCAAAGCCATTTTATAGAACATTCAGATGAAGTCATATTTCACGTTAAATCACGGTTATAATTGGTGTTATTATGAGTTAGTCTTTTTTCCCAAGCAAAAAAAAAAAAAGAAAAAAACTGGTGGGGGATGTGTGTGGCTTTCCATAGACATTTCTAGTTTGGGATAAATGGGAAAACATGGGAGAACAGGAGAGAAAAAGAGGGAAAAAAAAAAAGGAAAAAAAAAAAAAAAAGAAACTGCCCATGAGGCATCAACTCAGTGTTCTCTCTCTCACTGGGATATGATTGATGTCCCTTGTCCATGAAAATAATATTTTCACTCATTTTCTTCTTTTTGTTAGAAATAAAAGGTGTGATGGAAGAGAGAGAGAGACAGATAGAGAGAGAGCATTAGAGCAAATATGAGCGATGGAGGAAGAAGGAGGGAGTTTTAAAGCCACGTTAGGTATCTTCGTCGTCGGAAGTCTGGCTGCTACTACTGGTCTCAGACTCAGAGCCTTCGTCGAGGCCAGGGTTCGGGGTGTTCCTCCAGGCCAGCAGGGCCACACCACGAAGCTTCGGGAGCACGCCGTTACGCCCCAGTCCATTCTTCTTCAGCTGAGTCAAACACACACACAGTCAACCGAATTTTCAAACAAGTATTCAACATGTTAAACATATCCAGAGAATCCAGAACAGAATGTTTTCTAAAATGAGAAGCATGTTAAGGAGGCTAATTCAAAGTCAAGTCTGTGAACTGTACCTGCTCAGTCTTAGCCTGAAACTCTTTGAGCTCATCCTCTGTGAGGGGCTGGAAGTTGTCATCATTCTCTGGGTACTCCTGCCAACCCATTGCTTTCAGCAGCCTACAGATAGGAGAGTGTGAGTCATACAGAAATTATGAAGGTTGAATTCAAATGAACAATGTAGAGTACACATAAGCATATTTGCCCCTTGACCTGTGTTCGGCCTCCAGTGAGCTGGAAAGGTGCTCGGTGTCTGAGTCACTCAGAGAGTGAGACATGCCATTCTCATGACTTTCTCCATACTCTTTTGGCTCAGGGGTACTGCCCTCTCCCTGCAAGACAAAAATAAATGTGACAAGAAAAAAAAGAATTTATCAGCAACATCAGTAAATAAGACAGTAACTGAAACAATCAGTATTTTGCACAATTAACCAATTGCTCTTATAGTAATCAAAGAGCACCACATTTGTAGAGGACGTAACAGCACTAGGGGCAAAATTCCTACACCTCTGGAGATCACGGGACAGTAATCAAAGAGCAACAGCAACATAAGGCTGTCCTGTGTAAACCAACCTCGGCTGGAGTTCCAGGGCTGCGGCAGCCGCTCACCTCTCCATTCCTCTCATCCTTCAGCCCACGCAGAAACTCACTCTTACGGTCTGTACTGCGGCGCATCAGCTTCAGTCGGGGAGGAGTGATGTCTATTGGAGGGGTAGTGCTGGAAGGTGGCTATGAGAGAGAGAGGAAAAGAATGTAGAAAATATATTAAACCATAAAACACAAAAGACCAAATTATACTTGACACAATTATAGCAATGCAGCATCATTCTCCAAATGAGTGTGTCACCTCTTTAGGAGTGCCATGGGGTGGTGCGTTGACAGGTGTAAGGGGCTTGGTCACAGATACAGGGCTGGTGAAGGCTGAATCCCGACCAGAGAAATGCAAACCCACTTTAGTTTCCCTTCCATTGGGTTTCCATGGGCCAGTCTCCAGAGAAGAAAGAAGAGCATTTAGTTAATCAGGAGGCGGAGCTACGACACAATAAGGAGTTTCAGTTTCATTTTTATCTTTTTACTATTAAAGATGTCCAACAGCTATCAACACACTTCAGAATTACATAAACATGTTTCACACAGCCCTAGGCAACAAAGGTATTATTGTTTGACTATCAAACTGTGGCAGAATCATCACAATAGGATTTTTGTAGTGTAGTACCTTAGTTGGGGCAGTAGCAGGTTTGGGGACCAAATTCTTATAGACGCTGGGTCCAGTAATGGGAACTTTTGAGCCATTAGTTGGTAGAGGACCAGCACTAGCAAAGCCAGCAGAGAATGCAGCACTGGGGTCCTCCTTAGACACTTTCTTAATGACCAGCATCTTAGACATAGCCTGCTTAGCGCTGGGAGGGTTCTCTGTAAGGTGAATTAAAAAAAAAATTTCGAACATGCCAAACATGATATATAAAGTCTTTCCTACTTCACAAAGAACACCTGAATATGATAAATGAACAATTTATTTTTACTTCAGTGACGTTTCCCTTACCCCACACGCCTGCTGGAGTTCCCACAGCGCGAGTCTGACTTGCTGGCTTTCCAGTCATCTCAGGATTTAGGGAGGGCTGGATTTTATAGAAACAATGAGTAAATATCCCTGACATGTCTCAATAAAATTCACAAAACAAAAATCACAAGCTTTATGTATTACTTATAAACAAGTTATCCAGACATGCAAAATGCACAACCAGAAATGAAAAAAACACACTCACAAAGTCCTCTTCAACAAACTTGAGCTTGTCATCGTTGCGCTCCTCATCAGAATAACGGTCCTGGAAGGGACCACCCTTGCGAGAATGGAAGTTTCCATTGCGCTGCCGATGGCCCCCCTGTCTGTCCCTGTCGCCTCCGCCGCGTTTGGAATGGCGGCCATGGTGATGGTGAGGGCCCTCCTGGCCCCGTGGGGCCCCATGCCAGCTGGGGGTCTCCTTCCACCCATGTCCACTGCCTAAGCCACCCTGGTTGCCCTTAGCTACACCAGAGTCCACTGAATCATGCCTCAGCAGAGATGGCTGTAACCACCCATCACCTGGAGAAGGGAAGAGAGCATTTGTTAGTCTCTGACAAGTAAAGCCAAAGTGCAATTTCTTCTGGTTGCTGAAGAAGGAGCGGCTATGTGAGTGCTGCTTTTACCCCCGGGAGCTCTAAGCGGGTCATTGTTGAAGAAACCATCGGAGGAGTTGTGCCTGCGACGGTTCACTCCCGGTCGGCCATCTCCACGTGGAAAGTGCTCTCCATGCTTCTCAAGGGGGGCTGCAGGGGACTACGGTAAACACCAAACCACAAAACTCAAGCGCACACACTCACAATTCTCCAAGTCTTTTTTCCTTCATCTACTACAGCATTCTTCACACCATCTGATTCCATGAGTCTAAAGACATATCTCAACAGACGTGTTCGAGTTAAACAAGTTAGTATTTCACTCTTGATCCCACTCATCAACCAACTGTCTAGCAGCAGAGTAAAGCAGGAATATAGGCATATCTCCACTATTTACTGAAATCATACCAGCACTTCAAGATTTAAAAACAATCTGCACTTCAAGATTTAAAAACGTTCTTGCTAAAGCTTACATCCTTTAGCTAAAGCTCAAAGCTGTTCAGACACATTGTTCCTGTACATAAATATGAAAGTAGCACACGGTCTCTCACCTTGGCAGGCTGGGGAGTGGAGAAGTTAAGCCAGGCAGGAACAAAGTCATGCTGCGCCATTTAGGTCCAGTGTCTCCCGTCAGTTGATCGAGGCATCAAACCTCATGGCCTGAACTGGCCAAACAAAATGACAACAAATTTATATCCATTAATATTTATACAATAATTAAATATTTTGAAAACTGTGTTCCTTTTACTCAGTAAACTGAGCATATAAGAGTGCTTAGACATCCTGATAAAATATATAATGCAAAACATAGCCTAACTGATTACCTTTATGATAGAGGAACAAAATAAATGAACCAGTGTAAATTTTACTACAGTTTCTTGTCAAACTCCTTATAGCTACATACATTCAAAGCAGTGTTTGTGTTTAATTTGTGTTTAACAAATACACATCACTAACATACTAAACTGAAAGTGAACAAATTAAAAAAATTCACAAAAGAGAAGTAAGGAAACAAAAGAAGACTTGTGGTTCCTTACCCCAGAGTCAGAAGCTCTGTAGTCCAATGGCCCTGTCCTTGGCTCTGTCTGTGCAGTCGGCCCAACCAATCCACTCACACAGTCGATCCTGTGCAACAAAGCTTTAGGCACAGGACAACAGGAGCTTGCCACAGACCAATTCCAGTCTCCAGGTTGGTATAGTATGTGAGAGGCTGGTAGTACGACCTTGTTTTGGTGACTGGATATTCTCCGTAATGTTAAGTTGGAAGATGATTGTAGTGGTAAAGTCGGAGGAGCTGAGATTTTTTTTGATCAACACACCTGGTCTATGGTAGTGGAAGAACAAGACATGGAAAACAATCTGTGGCTGAACAGTGATGCCTGACTGACTCTCCAGCACACCTTTGATTCACTGATGGTATAAGAGTGCATTCAGACTGACAAAATAAGATGCTTAGAGGCAGAATTCAGTGGAAAAGAATTCTTAGAGTTCTGGACCAGTCTATATGTCTGGAGGGCTGTGGCAGCAGCACGTTGTGCTTGCTCTGAAGCTCAGAAACTCCTACTACAAACTCATCGTAAGCTGAAGATGCATACACCAAAAAGAAGAAAGAGTGGGGCGATACCACACAACGCAGTGTTGCAGAGAGTCACGAGTCAAATACGTTCACCTCATGAAAACAGCGAGGGCGTGACATCAGGCAAAAAGAAAGGGGGCTGATACGTCACATCACAAAAGCTGAAGGTGGGTGGTGTTATGGAATCATGAACATTGCTTCATTCTTCAATAGCTCATTCTTAGGACAAAATCATAAGATGCCACAAAAGAAAAACCTGACATCATCTTCAGTTTTTGACACCCATGGTACTTCAACTTGTATACCTGTATCACGTTAGGCTGCCAGAGTACTTGAAAGGAAGTATGACCTGATCCTTAACAACTCTGTAGATTTTCCAGTTCATCAATTCAGAACAGGCTGTCGCAAACGAGCAACTTGACACCACAGTCCACAGCTCTTCAGCAGATATGAAGTTAAACACAGCACACTGTGCACCAGCGATTCACCTGTAGTTCAGTGATACACATCCAAAGGTCCAGACCAAAGAGGCTTGACAGTTGATTGGAGAGAGTTTGACTTGTCCGAGAAAATGTGTGTCAAAAACAAAAAACATCCAATGGCTGCTCCCTCCTTCAGATATCTAATCCTTAACTCTGAAGACAAAACCTGTGAACAAGAAACAAACATTTATCTCAATGTGTTTCTTCCCCCAATCCCTAAATTTTTTAAATCTAAAAGTCCAGTACGCTCAACTTCCAGAATCTCCAACTCCAGGCTTCTATATCAAGCTGCTCCAACACATCAAGTTAGTATACTAACATCAGCCACTTATTGGCTGCATAAATCATATTACTACGATTAACACATTTGCAAATGTATCATTTTTTCCAACCCACAGAAACTATGCTCCATCTCAACATCTAGGCATGTTATGATGAGTCCCGCGTTCTGAAGAAACATAACTAGACAGACCTCAACGTGCTTCACTAAATATTAGGAAGAAAAAACAACAACTGAATCAGGTAAACAAACAGGGGTCCTTTGTTAAAATAACAATCAGTCCTTACAAATGACAGTCACTACATTAAAATAAAATCAGTATCTGGACCTTCATTTTAACATCAGAGTCCTCAAACATCTCAACATGACTAATCAGCCTCAAACGGCATGATGTAAATATCAGCATTCACAGGTAAACACTGCGAAGTACTCGTATACAATACTACCGCATTTTCGTTCACAGTGCACGAATATCGAGACGAACTACAGAGCAAAGTGACTAAAATATCTAAACTAATAACTTACGAGTGGAAACTAGTCGGAGGGCTGGTTAGCAAAAGCTAGCCCACAACTTGAATGGTCTGTTAAGGAGCACATATCTCTAACCTTGACTGGGGAAAAAAAAACTCAGAAAGACTGCATGCAACTATTAGGAAGCCACTGTAAAAGAAAAACAAGACAAAAAAAGACTATCAATGTGTTCAAACGCCTGAATAATTTCTAATCCAACTTATCCAGCAGCAGCTAGCACGACGTAGTGGTCCGAGAGCTGTAGGCCATTCAAAGTGTAGCTTTAGCTAGCCTAGCCTAAACAAACCGTCCAGAAAAAACACGGCATATTATAACGGAACGGGCTCGGAGGTAGAATGATGTACAGAAAATGGGTATTAAACCCCCACAATTTTTGCAGCTGAGGCCCAAGCAGGTGCCTAAATTCCTCAGACGGCAGTGTTTTTGCCAGCGTTAGCTTAGCTAGTTAGCATCTGGTGTTAAAAAAATAGTGTTGCAAAATGGCTCCCTAGCACCGCCGGAGCCTTCAGAGTAACCACAGAGAAACATACACTCACTCAAACACACCTCCCGACCCAGCGCCCGGCACAAACTACTCCTCTACACACTCCCAGCGAGCTCCTTCACCCACCCGACCGACTGCCTGCAGGCTGGCGTGTTTCTGCGGCTCTGTGTGATGTTTTTTGTGTGTTTTTGTGTTGTGTTTTTAAATCCCACTCGGACTCGATCCTCCGTGTTCCTGTCCACTTCTGCTCAGACCAACTAATCGAGCACAGAGCAGCACGGACGCGTCACAACATTCCCCCGCTCCTCTCCTCTCTCTCTGTCTGTCTGTATTTTAAAAACACATTTATTTACTTCTTTATTTACCTGCGTCCCAACGGCGGGTTTCTGTTCCGTAAGACTTTACAGCACCGTAGTCTGGTTTAACATGAGCACAGCTGCAACACGCGAGTATTAATGCAACGAGGAGAACAAACAACAGGCGACAGACAACTTTACACACACAAATAAAACAATCCAGACTACTGCATGGGCAGATGAGCCGATGTAAACTCACCTTTAATCAAGAATTCACAGTAAAATAATGTACTATTCAGTTGACATTTTGTGGTCAATTATTAATTATTATTGTTGTTGTTGTTATTTTATATAGATACACTTCAGAAAAATCAGCACCTAAACATTCATCGTCTTTCTTTTTCACGCAACCCAAGAGTTAATTTCTGTTAAACTCTGTATTTGTCACATCTGACCCTTACACCTGACTCCAGTCAAGTTCCAGTAGTGTCTAGTCGTCTCATTTATTTATTATCTAATGAAAATACAATAGAATTTAGCTTCTGTGTCACTTCTTATTAAAACCCCAGTGAAAAAGTAAGTAATGCATTAAGAGTTAAGAGTTTCCAAACACTTAAAAACAGTGAAATATTAGAGCATACCTTTTGCTCATGGGATTTTATAGGGGTAATAATAATTGTGACACATGGTTTTGTTTGAAAACTAAATATCGATTTCTTAGACAAAAGTTACTTCAGTAAATACATATTCACGTAATATATGCATATACATACATGTACACACACATATATAGAAATTTAGATTAAATATATATAGATAAAAAATCCTGGCTTATTTATTAAAGATGTTTTTACATATGTTTTTACACCAAGTGTGCCAATAATTATGGAGTCCACTATACAACAGTACCAGAAGAAACACTGAAAAAGGTGTGCCATTCATTTAGATCCTGTGTAACAAACATCAAATAACACTTTTCTCAAATATCAGTTAAGTATATTTGACATCAGTGACAGAAACAGAGTCCAGCTGAGCTCAGTTAAAATTAAGTTGTACAACACTATTTACAATAGATGTTGTCACAAAGCAGTTTAATAGAAATTCTGGTCTAAGACAGAAGAGAACAAGCCGAAGGATAATAGTGACAAAAACTCCCTCAGAGGGAGAGGAAGGAGCCATGAGAGGAACCAAGACTTAAAAGGAGAACCCAACCCCTCCTCTAGATAGCACAACAGCAACATGGTGAGAGCAATAAAAAATAAAGAAAGGACTAATGAAGATACAGTAGTATATAGATTCAAGATAATCAGTGAAAGTCATCCATCTATCCAACTGTCCGTCCGTCCGTCCGTCCATGCATTATTTGAGCCACTTATCCTTGACCAGGGTCGCAGGAGTGTTGGAGCCTATCCTAGTATTCATTGGATGAAAGAGAAACACCCTGGACATGTCACCAGTCCTCAGTGAAAACCTGTAACTACCTTTAAAAGCCTGTTCAAGTGTGACTGATAATTTAATCTGTGATCACTATTAGGATATCTTTGTGTGAACATGTAAAACTCTACAGTGTGAGGCAGGTGCATAAGGTCTAGGTTTGAAGAATTATTGTCAGGAGGGTGAGTGGGACATGCAGATTTCTGTCAGAACAGGATCATGAATGGCGCATAGAGGAGGCACCATAATGTTCTACTGGTATGAAACACACTGTAAAGGTTGATCTGGCACAATCAGACAGCTCCATCTTATTCAAAATGCTGCTGCCAGAGATCCAATCACAACCAAAAAAGACATCATATCACTCCAATCCTCCAATCCTCAGGCCCTTGCACTGGCTCCCAGTTCAGTACAGAATTGATTTCATAGCATTAGTCGTGATGTACAAGTCGCTCAATGATTTGGGCCCTGAATACATCTCTGATATGTTTGATGTATATAATCCTGGTAGATCTCTTAGATTTGCAGGAGCTGGTCATCTAGTGGTGAAAAGACCTGAAACTAAAAATGGTGAAAAAAATGGTGTTTAGTCACTATCCAGTTCACTGCTCAGTATCAGATCTGCACCAACAGTAGCTTTATAAAAGCTGCTAGAACTGTACTAGTCTCCTCTTCCTTCTTTTAAATATCAGCACTTCCATTGCACTTTAAATCTTCCTTTGTTGATTTTCTGTGTATTATATTATGACTTTTATTTCTTCTTTTTATTTCATTCTATTTTATTTTTATTCTATTTCTGTAAAGTATGTCGAATGACCTTTGTGTGTGATAGTGGGCTGTGTGATAGTGGGCTGTATAAATAAGCTTGACTTGACTTGCCCTGCGTCGAACCGCACAGGATGTGCAATAGTTCAGCTCAACAAAGGGACAAAGAGAAAGTAACTTCTGTTTAAAGTGACTGAACGCAATATTAAGCTTGGCAAAATGCCAGCAGCAGTTCCTAACTATTACAGCCTAACTTAAAAAGGAGAGCCATAAGGAAGCGCATACATAAGGACTCTCCCTCCATTGCACCATCAACAAACCTGAGTGAACGCATGAGAGCAGCAAGACAACAGCACTAGTTATCTCAGTTACCTTAATTCTATATGTCCATAATCTCTTAGATCTTGTTAAACTAGAATAAAGCTGTAGATCTTTTAGCATAAACTGAAAAAATTAAGATTGCATCTGAAACATAACAAATGTTGCCAACTCAGACAGAAAGCCACCCAGTCATGTCCAAATCAAATTGTCTCAAATTGCAGGTACTGTCACCACAATACTGCCTTCTAAGGCACTGACGTATGTGACATGGGCAGCAAGGCATTGAGATGGATGTCGTTCAGTTCAGACACAGCCTGTGCCTTATGACACTGACTGGAAGATTATTTTAAACCTGGACACTTTGTATGAAAACTACACCTCCTGCTATAGTTTAAAAAATTCTAGGAACTAGTGAGAAACCAGCACCTTGTGATCTAAATTGATGTGAAGGTTCATACAAAGAGATTCAGTTCCCTCAGACATTTAGGGGCAAGGCCATTCAGAGCTTTGCACGTCAGTAGCAGAATTTTGCAATCAATCTCAGCCACCGTGTTTATAGGACTTACAAAGGCAAACTTTCTAGCTCTTGACAACAGGGCATTGCTGTAGTTTAACAAGCGTTAATTAATTGGTCCACATAATTTATGGATGTTTCTTAGAAATCAGTTGTGATGAGGTTTTACACCACTGTACCACTGTTAATTAGTTATTTTTGTATAAAATGTTCTTACTTTTTAAGCTATATTTCTATTTAGTTAGATTAATATTGTCTTGTTAAATCTGTGTATCACAGCTGGTGGGTATTGCTGGAAAAGCCTTTCACTGTATGTTGTACTATGTAGGACTGCATGTGACAAATAAAACTCCTGAACTTGAACCTGATGCAACTCTGAAACCATTAAGATTCAGCATTAGATCAGATATTTAGTCATGTATGTCTTTTACAGCACTCGGTCATATTAACTAGTTCATAGAACTGTGATGTTGTTGGCATAGCAGTGGAAGTTGTTTTTAGACAACATTTCTCAGTGGTAACATATACAGTACACTGGAAAATGTTAGTGGTCCTAAAACTGAGCCATGTGGGACACCTTATTTTACCAAAATCAACAAAGATGGACAGTCTTAGTTAAAGGATGAGAAAAGATAATAAAAGATTGTTTATTATCTTCACTAGTGCCATCTCTGTATTATAATTCCTGACATACATGTATGTGATTTTTATTCAAATATGAGTTTTGCTGTTGTGCCACAGCTTTCTCCAAAAGCTTAGATAAAAAGATCTGAGATAGGTCTATGATTTAATAACTCATAAAAAATAGCTTTAGATTAAGTTTCTTAATAAGAAGCTTAAAAAATGTTTAATTGACCATATAGGGGTAAAAGTTCCTGTGTAACATTTTTTATTTCTTCAGTATACATAGCATCTAAAGCAGTGTTTCCCAAAAGTGCTCCTGCAGACTCACTGCCCTGCACATTTTAGTGTATTCCTACTCCCAACACACCTGATCCAGTTAATCAGCTCTTTAACAACCACTTGCTGTGCTGAAGCCTTGGCTATTACCAAAAGTCTTTCATTAGCAGTAATAAAGCCTCTTAACAACAACAACAAAAAACACAATCTAGATCCCCATCTCAATAGTATATCAATAGAAATTCTATATTTATCGATCTATCGATCTATCTTCACTGTTTAACCATCTTCACTGCACTATATATAATGTATATATTAATGTTGGGCGGTGATAAAAATTGTAATTGTTATGAATTGCAATTAATCACATTATGTTCTGCAAATAATCGCGATTAATCACATTGTTTCACGTGAAATTCAATATTTCAAAAGTAGTATATTGAGCACTTTTATTTTAAAAGTACTGCTATGTCAACAAAAGTGCAAGAACATTTGGTCAACAAATAAGGTGCTTTTTAACAGTTAAAATATTACACA
>JBBPCX010000114.1:14374130-14422469 GCA_037974365.1 Hydrocynus forskahlii
CCCCCTCTCCTCTCTCTCTCCTCTCTCTCTCCTTTCTCTCTCCCTCTCTCTCTCTCTCTCTCTCTCTCTCTCTCTCCTCTCTCTCTCTCTGGTCTCTCTCTCTGTAGAAGGAGGCTGTTGTGCATCCTCCCCTGCTCTTTCGGAAGCTGAGTAACCCTGACCTGTCACCTGCTGCAGGAAAAACCAAACTGCAGCGCCAGCTCAGCCAGGATGACAGTAGAGCCCGTCGCAGCAGCATGGCCAGCGGCCTCACTGGTAAAGCGCAAACGCACACACATACATACATACACAGACACACACACACACACACACACTAACACACACTAACACAGAAAATTCACAACATCTGACATTATCACCATCCGTTTGAATCTGCTCCAACTCTCTGAAGCCTGAATGATTAAAAGCTGATTGAGAGCTGTGCTGTGTTTGATTGTTTTTTCCTTACCTCCGCTGAAACATAATGATTCATAACTTGGCTGATCCTTGGTTCAGAGGGCGTTTCCTCTCTGTGAATGAAAGTGTGTCATCTTGACCAATGGTGCATGCCACTTGTGCGTTCCAGTAGTAGATTACCCACACTAACAAACAACCTGAAATCACAAACTCTTTCAAGCAGCTTTCTCCATATTTTATTTAATAGACTTATTAAAAAGCAAGTAAGAATGTTTTTAAAGCTCATCAGCTTGAACGTATACTAAAGATATGAGGAAAAGCTTAGGTGGACATGAAATACTGAAAATCTTCCAGAGGATAAGGACTTGATTTTGTGTCTTCAGAGGGACAATGATCAAGAATGCAAATGTAGGACACTAAATAATAAACATTTGACCAAGACACAATGCACATATTTAAAAAATGGATCCAACCACTTGATGAATATTGTTGCTCATTGTGACAAAATACTAAGAAACACACGTGTTTAAGCCACTTTTTGTTAAGCTTCATCTGGCTGAATCTAGAGAGGTGCACTAAAAACTCGGCTACAGTACAAAACTGGTTTGCCCTATGGTGTTTTAGCTTAGCTTACTCTGAATTATTTTGTGTGTGTGTGTGATTGTCTTAGGGAAGCAGCTCTTACCGCTGTCCAGCAGCATGCACAGTGGAGTGAGTCAACTGGCCTGGCAGCAGCAAACAGGAGAGCCCAACAACCTCGTCCGCATGCGGAGCCAATCCCTAGGCCAGTCAGCTCCCTCTCTCACTGCAGGACTGGTGAGTGTTTTCAAAGCATTTATGCACACAGACTCTCTTCTAATGCTGTCACACACAGAAACGCATACCCAAGGGAAACCCATGTTTCTCCTAACAGCTCGGTAGTGGAAGTGATAAGATTCAAATGTTCAGGATGATTGTCGTTTATTCAGGATTTACTTTTGATATACAAGGGAACAAGGTTTATAGATTGATATGATTTGAGACTGATTAATTCAAATTTAAACGCTTTCAGTTGTTGCTAAGGGTTAAAGAAGGGGTTCCCAATCCCAGCTCTGGCCCTGCCCCTCACTGTGCACATTTTGTGCTTTGTCTCATTTAACATTCAACTAAGTGGCCTAGTGGTGCCAAACTGAAATTTTATTATGTGTAGTGTTTCTCTGCTGCAATACGCTTGATCCAGCTTATGTAAGGCTGCATAATCAGTTGGGTGTTTTTAAACAGGTGTTTTTAAACACTGTAAACAGGGCTGTTCTGTCAGTGATTCAGTTTGACACCATATACTGTAGGTGTTGCAAAGGCCACGTGTGATTGTCTGTAAGGCAGCTGTGACCCACTAAAGGATGAATTGTACAATGCAGGGGATTATTGCAGTGTGCTTGTATGTTACACAGATTGGCTCGACATCTACACCTGCTGCACCTATCTGGTACTGCAGAATTTTTTCTGTAACTTAGTTTTTTTTTTAAATTTTTCTCATTCTGGGCTGTTTCCCAAAAGCATCTTAGTGTTAAGATAATTATCACTCTGCAGTTTAAAAACCATAGTTACACTAAGATTCTTTTGCAAAGCACCACCCTGTACTGTTCCAAAAAAATTGATGTTTGAGATATCCCAGGGATCCCTGTGACAAATTTTCCACCTTCAAAATCACCATTCAGTACTTTCAAAAATTAAATGATGTAATTCCATTCAAATGTACATTTCTATTCAATGCAATTGATTAAAAAAGCATTTTTACTGGTTGTTCCACACACACATTACACAAATACTAGTTACACAAATTATATTAATATCAGAGCTTTGATTGTTTTATGTTTAATTTTTAATATCATTCTTTGTTTACTGTCATGTATTTTAAACTAATAAATAGCATATATTGCATATTGTACTATAAATTAATTCATTCTAAGTATTTTGATATTGAAGTCAGGGCACTGAATTTAAAGAGAAATGATACCCAGTCTTATTATTGCATGCTTTAGTTTTATGGATTACTGCATGCTGTATTGCTACTCATGGAGCAGAGAGAAATAAGATTTAGGAGAGCTGCTTAGACATCATGTTATTTGTGTATGTAACAGTGTTTTTTGTCTGTGTATTTTATGTTTTTTATCAGCGTCATTATTTCTTAATGTGAATGTTCTAGCACTAATGAAATGGCTGACTTTTACATGTGAAAATTATTTATTTTATTTACTTTTTTTTTAATGAATTTGAGAACCAATACTTTCAAATTTGTTTAGAGAAATAGATTCTACACCAAAAAAGACACAAAGGCAGAACGAGCTGTCCAACAACAAGGAAATATAACAAAGGAAAATTGAGGCCGTGTAGCATGAGTACTGTGACTTTACAGCATTCACCAGCATGTGGCAGTGTTTTGCTTTTTGGTTCACAGAGTGTGGCCCCACTGCATTAAGAGCTGCACATGAAGCTGAGTAGATAAAGTGTTTCACCCCAAACCATGTGATGATTAGTCCTCAGCACATGAGGATTACAATACACCCACTACGTCAGAGTGTGCATTAACATGCCAACAGCCATTGAAAGCCCCTGACCGCTGAAAGAAAACCAACCTTGAAAAGAGTAATTGCTGATTGCAGGACTTTATGTGCCTCTGTACCGCAGCAGACTGATGTTCATGTGACATTACTGGCATTTGTCTGCCAAGTGTATGACAAATAAGAAGCATTCTAGTGACTATTTATTTATTCACTGCATCTCTTGTTGAAATCGTCCAGGCTTTTATGATACATTTCACTATTGGTTTTGACATTGCAGAGCATATTTAGTACAGATGTCATTGCAGACTTGCATGATTAGTAGCGCTATGTGAACATTTACCTGTACTGATGAATAATAATTTTGCTGTGTTCCAGAGGTTAATGTTTTGTTTTGAAAGCTGTTAGATTAAGAGAATAAGTTCTGCTTAAGCTGCCTGCATCCACCATTACATCAGCTGACAGGAGCTTGCAGATGCTATGCTAAATGGAAAATATGACTGTTAGAGCTATTTCTGTAGTACATAATCATGGTGTGCTGTGCCTCTTATGGACAGTTTTATTATTTTTTTCCCTCTGGGTGCAACAAAACGCTCAACTGCCTTAGCAGTCCTGGCAAACAAACAGTTACTCAAACAGCGAAAGGTTGTTTTTCTAATCCCTTTCATTTTTTCGTATGTAAAGAAATATAATGGCATTTGTTTTGACTGTGTTTAGTAGGGCAGCACAATATGTTTGTTAATATCACAGAAGGCTGCAATTGAGCCCTCAAATCACAATGATTTTGACCTTGTGCTTTGAGCGACTTGATCAGTATCAGATGAGTGTTTCTTTAGGTGTTTTGATGATTCAAGGGCTTCATGTAATCATATAAAACTTATATTGGTCAAAATATTGCTTTAACTAGATCACGTTAATGATTCATCACTGTGTTTTCAGTGTACTGTTTGACATTTATTATGTAGAAATATACTACGAGTATCATACCACTATTCAGCAAAATGGAAAAACATTGTGGTGTTTGACACTGGGCAGTGTCAGCGGGATTGACCTGTGTTTGGCTTGGGGTGTGGTGGACATTCTAATCCCCTGACCCAGGCTGTGTGTGCAGCCGGAGCCCCCTGCAGCTGAACTTTAATGTCTGTGGAGTAGAGGAGAGCGTGTGGGGCGCACACATGAGGACCACACAGGGCAGGCAGATGGTGTTTACTGTCCAGTCCAAGTCATGGAGCCTATGTGTGTTTAAAGTTGTTATGCAGAAATGTGTGAGTGTTTATTAACTATCCTCTGCTAACAAACTCCCTACCAATTCTTGTCCCAAGCCTTGTCCCAGGATAGTTAATGAAAGTGGGTATCGAATCTTAAACCCATACTTAAGATGTACTGTTACTTCAATAAAATAGTACATGAGTTGATGAGAAGTAGTCAGATGAAAACAACTTTAGTTAAAAAAAAAAAAAGTATCTGGTCCAGAAACTGTAATTCCTTGTAGACGTGCAGTGGAGCCTCTTAGTACACCCAGCATTTACATAAAAGGTTTTTGAAGTCTATGTCATCCAATTTTTTTGCCTCATAGCTCTACTGCAAAAATATAGAAGTAAACTCTGGTGACCAGGAAACGAAACTGAACCATTCCTTCAGTCTCCTGTTAAAACCCTTTACTACCCTTCGCTGATAGCTGTCTAAGTTAGGTGCTGAGGAGAGAGTTACATTAATCTGGGTAGCTTTTGTTTCATGTTTTTTGGTTGCTTTGTAGATGGATTGTCATGGTTGATTCATGCACATAGTTGAGTACCTGTGCCAACTAAAATTATTGTGAAATCATATACTACCACTGTAATGATTTCGCATTAATTTTAGTTGGCACAGAGATGTGCCACTCAGTTTGTCCTGTAGGGATGTTGCTGTATTAAAGCGGATATTCTCTGGGGAATCTTTTGCCTCAGGTTCATTTCAATTTATGCAGGATGTTCACACAGAGAGAAAAACCCAAATATTATTGTTTGATTGATCCTTAAAAATTCATTTGAAATGGAAGGGTGATGAGTTGAGACGGAATGTCTGTCCCATTAGCATATTTAGATATTTGCATCTGATTTGCATTTGGGCTTGGGAAAAAAGGAACAGCCGCTTTGGAACAGGGATGGATACCTTATTCTTTGCGGTCTTCTCTCCTCCACTTTTTCTTTATCTTCTCTTACCCTTGTTAATTAAAATTTACAGGCCTTTGTTAATTAAAATTTACTGTTACAAGTCTCATAAAAAGTTTTAAAACTGGCATAACATCCAGTTTTGTTTTTTTTCCCCCAAGTTTGGTGGCCTTATTCCATAAACCATGATAAAAATGTGACACTATGTCTTTCTTTCTATGGATTCAGGTCTTTGGAGTGTGTTTTCAAGCCTTTGTAAGCAGTGTCTCGCACAGATGTATTGATTCAGTGAACACGTCTGCCATGCAGAGACAGTTAATTCTTTGTCACTTTAGTCTTTTAGAAGAGCAGTGCAGCTGGCTCTGTGTGGAGGCTGAGCCAATTAAACTGTGCCACTTCAACCTTAGACAAGCCACAAATGCAAATTTAGTCCTTTAAAATGCACTCACTTAAAATGGTTAATGCAGAATGCTTGTTTTGTTATGGTGAAGCATGAGAGACAGTGTAGAATAACTAAGTGCATCATATTCAGGCAAGATTGTAGATTAAAAAGTGCTTCATGCTTTTTGGCTGTTTATAGTCAGCTTTGTTGTTTAAAGGGCTCAGATACAGGAATACAATGTTTCCCTGTTTTATGCACCTTTCTTTTCAAACAAATTGATGTACTTTGTAACAAACTATTCATTTTCTCAGTTCTGGAAACTAAGATGCCTGTTTCGCCTATAAAGACCTATTTTAATTTATTTTGTTTTCATGTACCTGCTTGTTCAGTCTAAAGTAGTTTAGTCCTGCTTGTTCACACTGAAGTTACAAGGAGTGTTTCAGTTTAAACTGTTTTTTCAGAAGCAGTTCTCTTCAATATCCTTTAAATGTTTTGAAGACTATGTTTGGGTGTTTATTTTGTCACTTTGTTTTAAAGCTCTGTTTCTTACTCTATCCATCAATCTAAATATTGTTGAGAAAAGTGTTGTTCATCCTAAGTTAAATAATCTCTCTCTCTGATTTTATGTAGCGCTATCTTTGGCGGGGGGCTGGGGGGGGGGGTTGGGGGACAGAAGAAAACATGATTTTACACTTTGGTTATGTTGAGTCAATGCATCAAAAAGGTTCTCCACAATTCCAGGACTCTGACCATGTACATCATTAATTAGGCATGAGCATGTTATGAATAATTACTTTAAGACCCTCTAACTCACTGACACCCGATTTAAAGTGCTTTTAGATAGGGCTCTACCATATTTGCTCAGCTTTGTTCTGAACTGAACCATTTTCTAAACTGCATTTAGTGCACACCAGCACAGTTGAGTTGTTGTGCTATTGCAACCACCTTTTGTCCAAACCTGAAGGTAATCTTGAATAAAGGACCATTTATCCATTTGAGGAAAGATGACTCATTTCATGTTCTTCAAGGTTAAAAACGTGCTGAGATTGAGAGAAAGATAGGGGAGAAAAAAGTAAATTAACAGCGAGCAGTAACCTCTTTAAGTTACTAGTCATGGCTTGCTGGAGCTCTGATCATAATTCATCTCTAAAAGAGGACATACTGTACATTTTTGGTCTTACCTTGTGTCAGGTGCTGAGGATAGCTACACTTAGCCCAGAAACTGCATATTGCATTTAGGATGTGACATTGTTGCAGTGTAGTGATCCAGCCCTGCTTGTGAGACCATATTTTTATACCTTTTGTTGTTGTGTGTGAGCATATCAGCACTGTAGAGAGAAACTAGAATTTAAAAATGGAAACTTTACAGGGAAAGAAAAAATGTACATAATGAATACATCAAAGATGATTTTCTTTTAAGTAATTTTGCTTTATTTCTATTGCTCCATTTAGTGTGGAAATTTGGACATATGTTCCAGGCAATTATAATAAGGTGACTTCTTTTAGCTATGTGGGGTGTCATAAACAGGTTACATTGAATTATGGTTGCAACAATGCCATTTTGATAACAAGTACCAAGTGTAGCATCTCAGTGCAATATACTAGATTATATTATAGCAAAATTATATCAGACTTTTTTCACTACAGAATTCTTCAAAGGCAGGTCAAATAATAAAGTTAGGGTTAGGGTTAGAATACAGAATTGAAAGTTAAAAATATTGAAAATTTGAGTCTTATTAGTTTGTAAAATTTGCAAACTTTTGCTAACGATACACTGAATGTGATTCTTATCTGTCATGTCCGGTGCCCGAGGAAGGAGGATGGAGAGACAGGAGTATGAGCAAAACTACAAGAAGACTTTAATGAAGAATGTGAAAAAACAGTCCTTTGAAAACACAAGCTTAGAGATTGCTTAATCGAGGATAGTCCTGTAAACTGAGCATACATCATTCTTAACAGCTCAAACATGTAGTGAACGTAAACAGAAGACAGTCCTGTAACTTAAACCCTGAAGACCTCACGCCCACTCTGAACTAGGGAAGAGGGTAATGCTTAGCTTTGGGTGTGAATACGTCGCTCCGTGGTGAGGGCGAACCCAATGCGTTTTACTCCTTTGGACGAGGGGGTGTTTTAGTCAAGCCTTGGCTCAGCTGGGACGTGGCGAACGAGGCCCGGACCTCACATTATCATCTTTCCCAGGCCTTGTGGATGTTGTTTTTGTTGCTGTAATTATAAAAGCCATGTCTAGACTTGCTATTTTCAACTTAAAACTTTAAGGACTATATGTATATTTCCTTATGCAAAGGACAGCACACTATAAAAATGTGGTGGCAGAGCTATCCCTTACGTTGAATGTCCCTAGACTTTTCATGTCCTCTCTTTCGGCTCGGCTGAGTGAGCCGACTTCAACATTAACGTGTCGTCTATTCAGTTCTCCCGTCTCATTCTCCTCTGAAAATGTTGCTATTATATTTGAGTTGAGTAGATGCGCCATGTCCATCACCTTTGCCCCCTTTATGCTCACTGCATATATTCCATTTTATTATTAATCTTCCTCTAGACCTGTCTGAGATTGTGTCCGTCATAGTAATTTCCTGAAGGACTGTAAATGTCTTTTATGGTACGAAAGGAGACAGGGTAGAATTGAAGTGGGGATGAGATACAGGACTTGATTAGTTTGGATTTAAAAACGTATATTGATACTTTTGTCTGTTTCCTCTGTCTCCTCAGAAGTGATGGCACTATTTCACTTTTTCTCCTTACTTTGTCTTGCTGCACTAGAACTAGTTCTCATCCTCATTTGTCAAGCAGTGACCTTTTGAGATTCCCACGCAGACGGGATTCAGACTTTAATTGGACAAAATGTGACTGCATCTCCTTCAGCTGCCATCGCCATTACTGTCGGTGTAATGAGCATATTCTGTATGTTCACTTATCCTGTCAGCAATCTTAGACACACACACACACACACACACACACACACACACACACACACACACACACACACACACACACACACACACACACACACGAACAGTGCCACTTCAACATAAAAAAAATTAAAAACATGGTTGTTAAACTGAAATGGTCCAATTGCGTATAGCTTGTTTTGACTCATAAAGGTTTATTGGATTAAATGAAATCCTTTGTGCTTAATTCTACTTAGCCAGCCCTGTTCTTGTCAAATGATCCAATCCAAATTTGGTTAATCACCTGGGTCTCAGTGAACCCCTCTTACCCCTCCCCCAGAACAAGGTCTCTTTTCCTCCCTGTGGCGAGATCCTCCTCGTCTGGGTCTCCATAGCAATTAAAATGCATAAGAAATAGAGTGGACATTTAGAGCATGCAGTTGAAAAACAAAGCGCAGCCTTACTCATTGCTCCTGGCAACTCATTTCCCAGAATTCATTGACAAGCATCTTCTGCATTGTTTGTCACTTTCGCTGTTCCATATGGACCATGTGCAATAATATTGGTTGAAGACTTCAGTGGGCTAGATGCTTTGATGGAAGCACGATTTGGTGTGCTTTTTAATTTAATGCCACCCTTTCATTTTGTTCAGAACTTTAGTGGTGTCAGCTCTGCTGTGGGACTAAATATTTTTATGTGGATTTATAGGACAAAGCGATAAAAGAGGGATGCAAAAGAATGTGTGATTTGATTTTGCAGTCAGTGATAATATCCAGTTATATATTTCACATCTACATGGTATTTCACTGTAAAATGCTTGCCAAACGATTTTTTGCGTTTAATGCCATGATGTGCCAAATTCACAATTTGATGCTAGGTAGTTCAGAGAGTTCAGAGTTCAACACAAAATAGATACATGACTCCTACTAACACTTGTATTAAATATAAAAAACAAAGGGTGACTGAACATTACAAAACAGAACAACTCTTGGTTCCATTGCATGGCTGTACTACAGTGGATAAGCTAATATTTACTGTTGTCGTCATAAAAGGTCATGCTTCCACTTGCAGCTTGATCACGTTTCCATGTTCACTTCATGCTGGAATCTCAAGGACTGATGAGCAGTGAGTGATGATGAGGCTTCCAGGGTGAACAGGAAGTTTTCCTTGTGTCCTGGAGATCCAATGATTTGCTTGTGCCCTTTGTGGATGATCCTAACACAGCTGGTTAGATCATATCTCTAAGGTGATATTGACCTTTGTTGGCTGTTTACGAGCCATTTTCTTCTTGCTGAATACTATCACAGTGGTTTTGTTGTGAACTCTGAAGTGTTTTCTTTATGAAGAAAACCTGTTTTGTTTTAGTTTGCAGAAGAAGGCTTTTTGTAGTTTTCACTGTTGAGCTGCAGTAAAATAGTGATTAGATGTATAATAATTTATCTACTGAAACAATAGCTTGACAACCGTCCCACCTGTGATGCTGGATGTAGAGTCTTGAAAAACAGTATACATTTACAATGTTTTTCTTAACACCTTGACAGCTGTTTGTTTGGAACAGTTTTTATTTTAGCAAAAATTGTCATGTATTAAAAACTATTCTAGATGTTTTTAACTAAAAATACTTATGGATAGATTCTTAAATAACTACAGTATACTGGTTACCACTATAAAACAAGGATGATTATGAATGTGCGGTTGTGCAAAGATAGCACAAATGTTAATGCAAAAGTCTGAAATATTTTTATTAAAGTATCTTTTTCCAAAATATAGAAGAAAATACAAATATAGTATGAATGATTTTTTTTCCCCCAAACACACATGCACACATTGTAATAGCACAGGTTCCATGTCATCTATTTTCTCTTTGTGATCTGACTGTTTTCTTCTTTGAGGACAGTACTACCTGACAAATGCTGTTTTGAACCTATGTTTGACATTAATTGTCATGGTCAAGGTAGCATTTATCACCAAAGTTATAAACTTTTTAGGAACTCTTCTCAGATTCAGGACAAAAGGCTTAACTTTACATTGACTGCCTGCTTGAAAACTTGAAACATAACAGTCATGTTATGTTTCAAGTCATGATTTACAGACATTGTACACTTACACATGCATACATATAGACAGTTTTTTCTCTTTCCTGTTTCATTTTATTCTGTGTCATCCATCTCTGTCATGGGCTTTGTCCTGGCCTTTCTCAATCTCTCTTCAGTCAGAGCTGAGACAGTACTGACATGGGGGTCAGCTCAACTTTACTGGAGTTCCATTCTGCTGGCGTACCGCCCTCTTTCTCAGACGAGATCTATTTCTTCACCTAACGCAGACACGGACAAAAGCCATGCAGGGTTGCCTTGGAAACTGTCAGCGCCGTTATGAATGTGTGTTGTCTCTTTTTAAATGGATTCACTTTTCTCTTTTTATTTCTTTGTTGCTTCCTGCATCAGTAATGATCAATGGCAGGATTTGTCTTGGTTTGAGTTTGCTATTTTGGAAGCTTTTCTGTCTGAGTAAATGCTTATTCATCTTGGAATCTTGTACATGCATTGGATGGGTCTTCATCCCTGTTTGTGTGTCTCAGAATAATAAAAAAATTAAAATAATTTTAAAATAATTTTATAATTCAGTGATTGAGACTGTATTTTATATCACATTCATCATCATCATCATCATCATAGTACCTTTGAAAGCAGATATGGACTGATTTTAGACTCTTCAGATTTTTTTTCTGTCATGTTAGACATAATTCTGCTTGCAAACTGCAGATCTTTAGAATGAACCTCAAACTTTATCCTAGTTCATAAACCAAGTGTGGCGTGAACGGAAGTCACAGATATAATGCTGTCAGTATAAAAGAGTCTGTAGTGTTAGTGGATTTACAGTACCGAGATAATCACATACAAGTGTTTGCCTGTTCAGTATTTTTTTTTTGTCTTTCTTTCTTTACTGTTGTTACTGTTTAGCTAGGGCCCAGGTCAGCATGGGGTCAGCCCTGCTCTCTCCTTTTTTAAAATGAGACATAATCAATTATACATTTAAATGGCGTGACCCAGACATAGCTCTGGTGCACTCTGATAGTCTAGCACCTTCTGATAAGATGTTTTTAGACAGTGAGTGCAGGACTGCTGGCGGAATCAGTGCTTAAACTGACGCAATGATTGACTGAGAGAAGCTTGTATCTGCTGGAGAGCAGGCTGTGTCATTCCCTTAATTAGCAAGGAAGCATCTTCTATCTTTAGTGATAGAGCTGCCTCGATATGTCTGTGAGCCTCTCCACCTTGCATAAAAACACTCAAACATGTGACCCTACTGGGATTGATCTGTCAAGACAGTGTGAAATTTTGTTATTTGCACATAAAGGACTGTGTGCATTTTCATTTTTCACAGTAAGACCTAGCTCCCACTGTTGCAGTAATGTCAGATTCAACCCGGGCTGTTGCTGTTGCCATTAAATACTTGCTTACATGCCTGCTGGAAGATACTGTCAGTTTAAAGATACTGTTGCGGAACCTACCTTCATAAAGCCCAAAAATTTTAGGCCCTTTAGACAAACATAATATTCTTGACTACTGTTTGACTGAGACAATAGTGAAACTGTAAAACAGATTAGTGGAACTCGTTTTTTCCTTTGAAGAACCACTTAAGAGAATAGGGGACAAAAGGAGACTGACTGGTTGACAATGTGTTTGCAGTCTGCTGTAATGATACCACTGCGTTAAACGGGCTGCGGTGCATTGTGAATAGTGAGAGACAGTGTGTAGTTTTGTTGAAACATTTCTATAAACCTAAAACACTCAGTGATTGAGATGGAAAAGATTGCTTTCTTCCTCTTGAGTGGGCTATTGTATGAATGTCCTTTGTGTAAATCTGTTCCACACTGCATGCAAATTCCTGTCATTTAAAAATGACTTGCCACCTTAATTTTTAACCTTTTGATAAAATATAAAGATATTTCACGAAGTTATTTATAATAAGTTCATGTTGTAGTTTTGTTGGTGCTGTATTTGTGTTTCTGGTGTCAGCCAAACCATCTATGATTAAGCCAAATAGCTGTGAGTATCATTTGAGCAATTTTAGTGGAACTGCCATTTGGAGTGAAAATACGTACATTTTTGAGAGCAAGATATTCTACTTCATTTCTTATTAAAGTTAGATTTAATATTAGATTTTATTTGCCCTTCAATGGGCCAAAATAGCACTTAATGAAAAACTTTTTTTTTTTTTTTATCACCTTTTTAGTTAACTTGTATCAAATAAAGTGTTCCATTAGAAGAAGGAACTGACTATTTATCACATGATTTTGTAGATAGTGAGAGATAATGTTAAGGTGTAGCAGCAGCGCTCCAGTTCATACCCGCTTCATGTTATTTACATAATTAAGTCATAACACAGATCAGCCAAAAACTTATTCTTGTTTGATTCTGACTGTCCATGTTCAGTGAGAACAGTAAGAAGATCTGGATTTTCAAGCCAGCATGCCATGTTAACTTTACACCTTCAATAGATTTCATAATTTACCGAAGGCATATTTTTTGATTATATGAGTCAGTTTGATCAGGCCATTGATGGAGATTGTAATTTAGCAACAAACCTGAACCTCACCTGCTGCATGTCCTGAATCTCTTCTAACCGATCATGATCTTCCACAGATCTCATAGACTGATGTCTGAGCCATATTGATTTGGTGGTCTCCTGTTATTTCCTTTTTTAAGGGATCATTAGACAAGCTGTGGTTTCAGTACATGACTGATCAGCAAAAGTACTTGCATTGATTGCTTTCATAGGCATTAATATTTGCTGCATTTCATACACCAGTACCGGACATACCAAACATACTATGCCAGCTTTAGTATTGATGCACATAGGTAGCCCCGTTTTCAGGTCTTCATTTGTTTTATATAAACCACTAAACTCATTAGTTGCACTTCAGGTTTAACTATTGTTGTTTATGTGTTGCTGATGTGAAATGTTTGCATGCTGTCCTGTGATCTGTTTCCCCTTTTTTTTCTTCCTTTCATGAATTTTGTAATACTTGTACACCTCTGTGATGAATAACAATTTGTGCTCTATAACTGCATCTGGTGAGCTCACCTAGACCTTCAACTCTGACCCTGTTTACACCCAGCCACTTGGTGTGACAAGTATCTGGATTGTATTCTGATGATTTTAGCTACATGCATTTACATTTTGTACTCTCTAGTAAGACTGAATCATTTGTGGTAATATGCAAGTCAGCAACCACCAGTCCTGTGCTACTGCTCCTCACTTTTCTGCACTATTGAGAAAAAAGGGACAGCACAATTAATGTATCATGGTTTTCAAGAACTATGTGCATGCATGCACTAGAAATGCACTATGTACTATAATGCACACTGTATTGTAGCAAGATGGAGTTTAGCCAAACTGGTGCTTTCTTTGAGATGACTGGTTTACCCATCTAAACCCATCTAAAGTGGGTTACGGAATTACTCATGTCAGGAGATGGAACTGGAAGAGCAGTGATGCCACACTAAGTGCCGAAGGTGGTCCCTTCCATAAGCAGAACAACAGGGAGAGCCCCTGTGACACTGCTGGGAGGGGTTTGGCTTGTCAAATGTGTTGTTGCTACTTCAGTGTCTCTAATGCATCTCAGACCACCTATTTGAGGTGGTCTGAATGATCTGAATTAAATCTGCTGCATTTACATTTGCATTTTTATGTGGCTTGAGCTTATCCAGATATTACTAATACTCAAGATGCATAAAGTGACCAGGTGTAGAAAGGGTCTCTGCATCTTTTATCCTCGGGTCCCCCTAAGAACAAATATTTTCTTTTGGACATGTTGTGAAACTGGACAGGGCAGCCTCTGTTTTTCCGTTTTATTTTGGCTAAGTTAAGTTAAGCTAAGTATGCAGGTTTTAGTGACATTTGTGGCCAGAGGGATTTGGCCTGTCATTGAGCTTTCAACTCTGTCATCTGCATCTTCTACTAGCCTGTCAGAATTTCCCTTGAGTGATGGAGAACAGCAGTGACAGTTTCTGATGGATATGGTTGTGGTGTCCATGGTATGAATGTCGTTCTATTTTTACCAAGCCTGTCTGTGAGTTTATGCGGCCTGCTGAAAAAAGCTGTAGGTGCTTTATGTTGTTATTTGTTCTGGAATATGTACACTGCGCTACAGCTAAGAATGCTTTCAAATCAGAAGGGAGACTATTAAGCCACGTATAGCACAGGCACAGAGAATGGTTTGTGACACTAATGGCTCACATATGAGTCAGCCTACAGAATCTATAAATTCCCTCTAAATGCTCGCAGGTAATTTTACCTGTAGTACTTATAAAGCTTCAAGGACAAGCCTAAACGAACTCGCTAATATGGCTAACAATGAATGGAAACTAAAACTAAACAGTAAGTGTGATTACATTTGAATAAGTTATTGCTTCAGTTAAATTTCAAAATGTTGAGCTCTGCCTTTAGACGATCTAGTTGCGTGAGAAACTGTAGGTGTATCTGACTTTGTCTGCCTTCCTAATAAAATGGTGAGCAGTACAGATTTGCATTGTAGATTCAGATTTTGACACACAAGCTTCCTTAAACAAAACAAAATCTGTAATTGCCTATCTAACATGGTCCTTTAGGAAACAACTAGAAGTGCTTCTCAGCAAACTTGTGTAAGGTGACGTGATGGACAGGAAAAAGCCTGTTTTTTCAAGACTCACTTGCCAGCTTAGTGTCTGCCGTGTGCCTTGCATGGCATGAATTAAGTTATGCTTGTGGAATGTAACTGGGGCAAACAAACACCCTCCCTGCTCTGCCCTTACAACTTTTTGTCTTTTTCCCTTGTTAATTAAAAAAAAATGTTTTAAGCCAGAATTGTAACAGCTATAGTAGTCAGTATATGTACACCTCATTTTTGTTCTGTAAATAATTTCCCCGACCTTATTTTGTTCTTCAGATTAACATTAGAAGGCCTTGTGTACAGGTGATTAACACTCATCTCTACCCATCACCATGAAGACTCATATCTTGATGTTCTGTGTGGCTTAGTGAGGGCTGGGGGTAAAAAAGACTGGCTTGTTTGCTTTATCAAAACAAGACAAGCTGACGTTTCATGGCTTTGGTAATGGCAAAAAAAAATGTCGTTTTCTGTCAGTACACACTGATGGTACATACATATTGTGAAAAGGAAAGATATCTCTGTTTGACGGTGGTGTTAGAAATTATGTTGAAAAAGAATAAAGAAAGGTAAATAGTTTGGGCTGGGCGTAATGATTTAAATTACAAATGTGATACATTACATTGGTATTAAAATTTATATGTAGTATTCAGATGTAGTATATCAGTCTAAACTATGACTGTTCTGTCACAAAGGCCTTTAAAAATGATTGTCACTATGTAGTTAATTTTTTTAAGTTTTTTTTTTTTTAAGTTTAATTTAGACCAGCTACAATTATGGCTTCTTATGTGTATGTATCATGAACGCATATTATAAAGTATTGTTATTCATTGTAAATTAACTTTATATTTTATTTTTCAAGGTATGCTTTGAAATGGAGTATTTAAGTGTTCTTTAGGAAATTCTGTTTTGCTGTTCCACGCAGCCCTTGTGTGCTGCTGTTAAACTGCTTACCAGTCTAGTAATCTAACAGCTCCTTGTGAAGTATTTCCCACATACTGTACATCTGCCAGCACTGTGCCATAGATGTTACTCTTCATAGTTTTTTTTATTTGGCCGGAAGCTTGCTCAGCACTTTATCAGCCCCCTTGATAATGTTTTTTTGATGATGCTTGGGTAAGTTCTCTCCGCTGCTTCTTTCCTGCAAACGCACAGTGAATTAGCTGTTTCAGTCTGCCTCTGTCAGCTTCTGATAAAACCTCTTGCACTTGAAACTTCTGCACCTGCAGAGCTATGTGACCGAGAGGGTGTGAAGTGTGTGCTTTTCTACAGACCTACATAAGGCATCCAGTGCACTGAATTCATCTATATGGAGGAATGTGATTTGTAATAGAGCTTAGGAAAAAATGTGATAAACTAATGCACCTGTATTTAGATCACTAATGGTGGTGGCACTACAGATGCGTCATCTCGTTTCTATTAGTGTTCTGTTGAACAGACCATTAGTCACAGTGACCTTCGATCCAGTGATTTTTATCAGTTCTATGATTAAGGAAAGGGTTTTTCTTTCCCACCATGCTGCTTTTGCGTGTCTTGTAATTATTAGCTTCACAATACATTAACTCAAGTGGCAGATACTCTACCAGTCATACACTATTCATTTGAGCAGCCACTGTGTAAGGTTATTTGCAATTCTTCTGGGACTGAAACGGAAGGATGAACCTGGCGTCTAGTGATTGCAGCATTGTCAGACCCATTTTACTCTTATTTATATGTGAAGTTCTTTTTTAAAATTGCGCTGTCTCAAAATCTCCTTTTCCTTTTTTAATGTTGCCTATCATAATCAACATCTACAGTCTAAGTTGGACATGGCAAACTGATGAGCCTTTTCAAACTGTTATAACCCACACTAATAGACTTCAGTGGCAGGATCGGCTACTGTAGCAGCAGTTAGTGACTTGTTCAAGGGCAACCTTTGTGTCTCCGTTCTACTCCAGTTGCTGAGGTTTAAAGTCAAATTATGAATAACCTGAGTTCAAATTTTTGTGTTGTTTCCTGTGAAACAACGACATGGTTGTTTTGTTTTTATTATCTGTGTGGTATATATCCAGCAAAATGCACCTGGTCTATGATGGCTGTAATAGCTATAATTGGCTGCCTGATGTATAACGCTTCAGGTGAGGGGGAAACAAACAAACAACTTTCAACTGTGCTCTGGCTGGTAGAGAATGCATTTTTTGTATTTTGAACGTAGGACTTGCCTGTCAATGAGGATGTTAGCAGGCAGGTTAGGGCAAATAGTTTTCTCCTCAGAAATGTGCTGCAAGCAGCAGATGAAAAATTTGGAATTTTCCCACCCAGCAGATTGTCAGGAAAAGGGTTAGACATTAGACAGGGATCAGGACTAAAACCCCAGAAAACCACAAGGGCCATTAGGAATGCAACTTCAATTCATTTGACACATCTGATATCTGTGAACGTTCCTTCGTAAAGTTACCGCTGAACATCAAGTCCATGTAAGGGATATACCTGAAAAGTGAAAATAAAAATGTAATATGGTGTTAGCCACCATATTATAAAGGAACATTTTTATTTTTAGTCTAGCAATAGTTGATGATAAGTGGTAATAATACTTCGTAATTAGAATATGCATGAGTAAAGTTTTTGAGGAACCTTTATACACTGGCATGGAGAGCAATTTATACTAGTTTACCTTACAGTTTCTTAAAGCTCATTTTTCCCCTTTTGAAAATGTTGCTAAATGTTGGCATTTTGCACATTCTGTTTTTGTTTTACATCTTTTAAATGAAATGTTTGCTGTTGTTTGGTGGAAAGTATTGATTGAGCCTTAATAAACAGCCTTTGAACAATTCTGTTTTCATCACTAGTTTAATGCTCTGGGTGCACACATACACACAAACATGCACACAAACACGCACACTTGCACTTTAGCTCTGATGGTTCTGAGACAGAAAGAAGCTTGTTCTTTGAATTGAGAGACATGTTTTCTTGCCAGAGGGAGCATCTAGTGCATTTTTGTCTCCTCTCCCAGAGGTGATTGTTTGTGGAGTTGACTACAAATTTGTAATGGCGTACCCCATTTATTGCACCCATTTGTGCTATCAGTTTTGCTTTTATCTCTGTCTACCTCTTTCATTATCCACCAAGCAAATAATGAAGTGGTATCACTCTTGTGATGTTGTTGGGTCCACGTTAGTGTGGACCAGACTCAGATAAGCCTGTTACTTCTGCAGACTAAGAGCAAAACATGATGTTGCCAAGGACTGTGTGCGTGTTTTATAGTGTGCAAACACTAAACGTGCCCACTGGTGTTATCAGAGGAGATATTAAGCTGTTTTTGTTTGAGCTTTTAGTTGTTTATTAGCACCTGTTCTGAAAGCTTAGCCTTTCGTCAATCTGTTGTATATCTCTCTCACTGTCTCTCTCATAAGAAGCTTCTGAAACTGAAAAAAATAAAAATAAAATAGTAAGTTGTGCATTTGATGAAATAAACTCTCTTATTGCCAAGATTACTTTCATGCCTGCCTAGAGCTTTGAAGGAAGTTATTTTTGTAAATGTTAAATTAAAAAAAGATTGGGCTCTGTCTTTTATAAGTGGAATTGCTGTTTTACTAGTGCATATTTTCTGGTTCAGGTAGTCCACAGACTTCAGAAAAACATATTTACACCTTGTGTATTGTAAAAATGTCTTGAAGTGTGGCAGTGTGTTGTCTTTGGCTGTATTATCCACTCTTAGTATATATATTTTCCTGAGAGCTAGGGAGGGATCTCTATAGGAGAAGTAACGATCTGTAGCTTGTGTGCAAGGTCTGGGCTGTCCTGTATCTCAGACAAGCTCATTTTTGTCATGAATCAGCTTTTCATGGCAGTGGGTGCCTGCATAACACAGGGTAAGAGTCACTGCATCTGACTTACAGAGGTAACATAACACTGGGGGTGATGGATGAAAGGCACTTGGTTGAAAGTCTCTGTTCACAGATTATAATTATCCATCGTTCTTTGACCTCCAAAAAATATATCCTTCACTGGTCTGTAGCTGCTGAATACCTGAACAACAGCCTTTCACTCATGGGCCGATGTTTGAATTGGTCTGAATCTTTACCTCAGAGTGCTTCTTAGTCACTGACCATCGGGTCAGCTTTTTTTTTTCTCCTTTTTGTTTGTGACTAGACATTGTAAGCATTTATCTGTCCTCCACTGGTAGATGGCTTGACCGAGTAAAGTGGTAAAATGTTTACATCCCTATCTGAATAGACTGTTATTGAACAGTGGTGACATATATCTCTCTGCATACATAAATCCGCTAACCCTGTGCTAGCTGAGGCTAAAAATAATGCACCTGGTGCTTCTCATGCCTAAGACATGTCTGATTATGGTGACAGGAAAGGGAGGCTGTTTCCAAGAGAATATAGTCCATTCTAACAGCTGTTAGGACACAGAGATAAGCAAAATGGTGCTCCTCCATGCACAGATAAAATGTTATTTTCAGAGAGCAGTTGTTTGTGACTTGTCATGTAATATTGTCGTGGAGGAGAAAAAAAGGTTATATGTAATTGTTGTCTGTTGTAAAGGATAGACTTTTGTTTTCCCCACAATATGTGTATGTATTGCGTATTGTGTATAAAATATTGCTGTTGTAGGCCTGTACAGGAAATGCCCTCTAATACATAACTGGCTAATACACAATGTATAAATGGCATTACATGGCTAATAGAACAGGCTGATAAGGCTGATAATACGTAGTAAGCAGCTACTAAACATTATTCATCACTTCTACTATCTTCATGACAGCATTTTACGGTTGCATTCTGCAGCCCTAATTTTCAGTTAGAAGGATTTCAGTTTTTATATATTTTTTCAGTTAGAAGATATTCTCAGTTTTCCATTTAGGTCATTGTAGTTTAGATTCTTCATTGTTGTACCACTAGTCCGTTCTCATATTTACTGACACAGCAAAAAGAACAAATGTAGCATCATATAAATATATTATAAAATGTAACTATATAATATATATTTTTAGTTTCTTAAACAAACCTGATTGCAGATTTCAGGTAAATAAATGTTACACACAAAAATACTGCAGATCATTGTCTTGTGACAGCGTATTGTTTATAACCCTGTAACAAGGGAATTGCTGTGTGTACTTTGTGTACCTGATTTACTCTATGCTGTTGATTTGTACTCTGTAAACCAATTGTTTGCCTGTACACGCCGCAAGAAAAATCTTTTTTGCTCTCACTTGCTTTTCTCTGTTTCTCTCTCTTTTACATCTGTTATTGCTTCCCCCTCAGCCTTTCTTTCAAAGCAAGTAATTTTTTTTCTCCCTTTTTTCATGAGTGTCTTTACATGCTTTGCGCCAATCTTCTGTTGCAGTGCATATTCTTTTTTTCTCTGTCTCCTAATGTTCAATGTCCTGTGGCTTTGCTAGTTAGCTGTAGAAAAGCATAGCAAGATGCAAAACCCGGCAGTAGGATAGAGAGGTTAGGTAATAATGAGACACAGCTCTGAAAAAGCACTGGCTATGGATATTAATCTATCTTTCTCAAATCCCTCTTTCCCCCCCAGAGGACAGAACAAAGCAGCCTAGCTGCAAATGAATCACCGTACACGGGGAGCCTGGCACAGAATCTTATTAAAATATGTTTGCTGTTTGCAATGGTAACCAAACAGACAGAATGAAGACAAGCGATGGGTTAAGTATTTAGTGATTTTGTTCAAACATTGTGACTGAATAATTGAACACAGGTCAATAATTTCTTCATTTAATATTTTGCGCGTGACAACCCTGTCAGGGCACAGAATATGCGGTCTTTCTGTGTGCATTTGGGCTGAATTTCGCTCTGTGGTGAGATAAGAATGGCAGAGCTGTGCAGGAAGCAAGAGAGTGAAAGGGTGGAGCCTTTCAGCTCCCCCCATTCATAATATGTAAATGCATACTAGCTTGCCTGAGTGCGATTGGCTGGCTGGATGTGTTGCCTGGCTGATAGGAGAGGCTGAGTGCCTTGTGTTGCGAATGCTCCTATGCGGTGGACAGAGGAGGAACACAGAGGCGTGTGAGGAACACAGAGAATGCAGAAAATCAGACTAAAGGTGGATTTTATGCTCAGCTACAGGGAAGAGGAAAAGCATGCTTTTGATTCACTGCATCAAACCCTGTTTTGTAGCTGTACATGGGCAAAGGATTGCTTGTCTGCAGGTGTAAGGATAGAGGACGGACGAATTTGCGAGCGACTGTGACACTGCTGTGGCAGGCGCTCCATTCATAACCATGGTGGACTGCTTCAAAGACTGTGGCAATGACAAAGATGAATAGATGCTAAGTGCCACTCTTCTTTCCGCTCTGTATTGCGTGCACAGTTCACTCCTCTCTGTCTGTGCAGCTGTTCCGGATCCCAAGCATTTTCTGGTAAGCGTTTTTGGCCGGAGTCTGGCCAGGTGGCTGAAGTGCCTGATATAAAGGGGACTGTAGAGAGCTGGTGAGATATGGTGGGAGAAAATGGAATCATGTCTGTGGAACTGCAGCTTCACTTCGGCCGAATCTGAAAAGACTCAACTTTGCCGGAACAGTCTCCTCATTCTTTCTCTTGGCCAATAAGAGCCCGCTTTCTCGCTGCCTCACTGGAATCTAGCCATGCGGGTCTGAGTGGAGTTGTTGTTTGCCTTGTACTGTCAGTGGGCTGCTTCTGCCCATGCTTCTGCAGCTGTGAGCTCTTTCAAGATCAGCTCAGAGAGTGGGCAGCCTTTTTATCCCTGCCTCATTCTTGTTTCTTTGCGACTGTTTCAAGACTGCCAAACAACCTACTCCCTAACAGTATATATGTTTAAGTATATATTAAACCTATCAGCAACTTCATGAGTTAAGGAGCATACTATTGAAAGTGCAAGCCACCACTAATGGATGCCTAGGTTGATTTTTTTTTCTGAGGAGAGTGTTCCTTTTTGGTGCAGATGTATGTCTGTTGGGAACCTGTATGCATAGACAAAATCTGTCAGTTAAAGAAGACTTGAGAGAAGGAGGGGTACACCGTCCTGAATTGTATGCTATTTTTGTCCTCTAAGCTGCCATTTTCGTCATTAAATGCCCACGAGTTGCGCAGAGGATCGGGTTTCCATAGAAATCAGTCCTTATGGGAATCAATGCATAAAAAGGGAGTGAGGTGTAGAGAAAAGGAGGTCTGAAGAAGCCTTTCCACACCCCTTGTTGAAATGAGCAAGATACTGTGTTGTCCTGAAGGGCTGACCAGGAGAGAAAAATGGAGACATGCTGTCCTAAAGGATGTAGCCTGAATTATTTTGCATAAGCAATGTGCTAGATCAGATGGAAAACAGCATGATCACAGTGCCAACTACTGAGCTTCTGCTACTCTGGAGATTCAGTCCATTCCCGTTTCTTGTATAATTGAATATCTGCAGTCTGTGGTTGGAATAGAACGCACACAGAGAATCATCAGGACGGAAGAGGAGACTTTTTAATGAACAAATGCACTGAATTGTTACAATTGAAAACTTGCACAGGTACACTAGGACCAAAGCATATGGCATAAAGAACAAATACTAAAGAATATACAGTGACTTGATCATTTACATTTTGTTGGACGATCACTTCTGAGTGTCGGATGTGGATATGATTAATGTAATGTAAAGTCTTCATCTGCGCCCTTTTCCTACCCGCTTCTGCCTGCTGTCTGCCCATTCATGGCGTATTGTTCCCATCTGGTGCCACTACAGCGATTACGCTGAGAAGTGCCTGTTGGTCTGGTTTTATTCCAAATCTTGGCTCAAGTACTCACTACTCGTTTGTTAGTGTAGTGAAACATAACTGAAGTTTGTCTGGGGGACGACAACAGAATGGATGACTCAAGTATTCTAAGACGAAGAGGTCTCCAGGTAAGATTTCTTGATTGATCTAGATTGTTAAATGTCCCACGAGGTGCCCCGTATTTATAGCTTGAACCGTCCGGGTGAGGTAAAATATGGGGCACCTAGTAAACACATCTTCATTGGATTTTTCCAGCTATCAGATTTTCTGCTTTGTCAAAATAATTGTATTCTTTTGGTTAGTTTCTGATACTGATAGGGTTCTGAATATTTGCATCAAAGTATTTGCTAACATCTACCTTCCTAATAATTGTTTTAGAAAGTAAATGATTGCAGATTAAAAAAACATTGCTTCAGCTCAATTCAGATTACTTTGCTGCTCACAAAACCTGCAGGCCACTTTGTCTGACAGCATGTGGTTCATAACTCTGTAACAAGGGGATTGCTGTATTCCCACATGTACCACATGGAACATGAGCATGCTAGGATCTGAGGCAGCACTGGGAATTTTGTTTGTACATTTTTGACCAGACTGCTTGGACATTTAACTATAATACAGTTTGCAATTCTGAATTCTTTGTGTGCGTTTCTTGCCATCTTGATGCCGACCATTGATTTATCTGTTCAAGTTTATATTAGACATCATTACACATTAATTACATAATCACAGATGGTAGATTAAATGAAATAGTAGTTTTGTTTATGAAAATGGATAAAATGTCCTTTTAGCAAGTTTAATTTGTTTTTGTTAATCATTGTTGCATCAGAAGCTATAAATCATTTAATCTGTATTCAAGCAGATATTTGCTGTTATATGTGCATGTCTAGCAAAATCAAGTACCTTTATATCTTTCTGATGCATTTAACTTTTATGCTTTATGGGCTTCTAAGCTGCCATTTTTTTATCTCTGGCAGCTTGAAAACTAAATTGGCTTGGTTGCTAACTTTAACGTACTTGTATGATGAAGTGTGTGAAGGCTAAACATTTTTATTGGATTGGGAACAGCCAATACTCAGTATTACAAAACTCTGATTATGTGAATTTGGATGTCCCTATTAGTGACTGTATGTTTTAAAGACTGTAAATTTTGTCAAAATTCATATTTTGTAACTGACTTACAAGGCAATTCTAGCCTAAATCTGGTGGGTATAAGATAAATCTAGGAACTAGCCATCATTTAGATTGGTCTTTGTTTTAGCATTACGTGCCGCTTCCAGAAACCTGAACAGCAGCTTCTTCCTGTGCAGCAGACAGTGGTATAATATTTTGGTATTCACAGTATGTCTTTGTAATGTAAAGTAGCTTTATTATAGTTGCTATTGATGGTGTCTCTTTTAAATTTTGTTGGCCAATTGTGAAAAGTTGATTATAGCCAAATGTTTTATTCTTAAGTGAAAATACACTCAGTAGGTAGACATGATCCTAATGGATCCCTAGTAGAGTAGCGATATCCTAGGTCTAGACTTCAGTTTTGGGCTTTTTTTGAGATCGGGAAAAGTCTGTTTAAAAGGAACTGGGCCAACATGGCAAAGATAGTCTGGAGCTAACATTCCCCAAGTAAAAGACAGTGTCAGGTCAGCTCTTGTTCACCTTCAGCACCATGCTGAGACAAAAAGATTAGTCAGTCTCAGTTAGTCACACTCTGTCACATTCCTCACATACATCAAACCCCTGCCCATGGCCTCACACAGCAGCATTAGTATGATCCTCTGTGGTGGTAATATTTGTTTTGCTTTGTGCATCCCTGTATTCTGTAACTGAATGTAAAGCAAATTCATTTTAAAGCTGGTATGATGAACATAACTGTGCGGTGCTAAGTACGGAATATAGAGGAACAAGTGAGAGGGTGTGGGTATCAGTGCAGTAAGACCTAGTTCTTCTTTTGCATCACAGCAGAAATTGGAAAGAAATTGAAAGTCATCAAGAAATCAATAGAATTGTGACCATTGTGGCAATTTGCCTCTGTAATATATGTGTTTACATATTAAATGTGTATACTTTGTAAGGAAATCATGGCTGATGTCCTTGCATATGATGGGAACATAACACATTTAAAACATTATTCAGTTTGTTCTTTGTGAACATACAGAAATAATTCTGGTCCTTGGTGAACCACAGATGTTCTCTTTATTCCTTAATTGGCCTATATTTGTAATAAATAGCAAGAAAGGGTTGGTGAGCATTCTCTAGGAGCCTGTGAGTCCAGTTTTGTATCTGCTTCACTTTTTGTATCAGTGTCATCAGGGACTTCGGAGTTTCTGGCAGAAAGGCTGGGTGAGGTTGTGCTGAGCTGGGCTGCTCTGTGTTTCGGGGCAGTGAACTGTGCAGTGGGGGGTTTTGTTTTTGAAAATCCTCCGATGGGGCTCTGCCCCAGGCATGGGGCTCTCTCTGTCTATTTGGCAACAGGGGAGTATTCTAGTGGGTTAAACTCCCACTGAAAGTGGAAGAGATGTAGCCATGGGCAGATTTTTTTTGCTGTTCGCTCTAAATGACACCTCCACAATTTATTTATTCAGCATGGTTGGGGCAGCAAGTCATTTAATTCTTTCAAGGCAGGTTTTGAATCATTTTCTTTTTAGTCATTCTAATAGTGGTCTCAGCTTGTTTGCCATCTTGAGGTCCGCTTTTATATTTAAAGTGGTCACAGTGGCTAACTGCTGGTACTTGATGAATTGGCTCTTATGGCTTTAAGCACTTCCCCTTAATTGCCTAATGAGGTCTGAGCAGTCATATAGGGAGCCTCCCGAAGAAGCCAGTCTGGTAGAAGATGCTACGCACATAAAACAGCACTTGGCAGCGTTTATGAGAAGAGGTTTTTGCGTGTGTGCGCGCACATGTAAGAGCATGCTCCTGCATGTCTTTGTGTTTAGTGGTGGAAGAGTTGGAGTTTCTAATAAATTTTTAGAATGCATTCATTTCAAGACATCTGCAGTGTTTTTCTGAGTGTTTATGATTATGTTGATGCATAGCAATATTCTGTAATCAAGACATAATTATTTTGATTGTAGTATCATAGTGTTGAAGTGATTTTGAATTTGTATAAAATCTTGCATAATGATATTGTTGCTTTTGTTTTCTTATACTTCTATTTTCTTCCTCTATTCCATCTGGCTCAGCTATCTCATAAACACAAGACAACTTGTCTCATGAGTCCAGAGATTAAAATGCTAAAATAGTTTTTAGGATTCTAAGTAAGGCTGAAACTAAAAATCCAAGTTTTATTTATTTATTTATTTTTACTTGAATCCATTTAGAATTGATGCACACAGTCTTGAGCTGCAAAGATGAGCTTTAGAGCAGCATGTGTAGCATTTGCTTTCCTCTTATTTCCTGCCAGGTTAAACTGGCTAATTGCTGTCGTGCTTTGCTGAGTTTGTAGGTGAAGTCTCAGGTGGGGAGAACGCACCTATGGGCTAGAGAGAATGAGAAGGAGATGGGAGGTGGTGAGGTGAAACATTCTGTGGGCAGAGTCCATGTGGTGGATGTTTAGACTGTATCACTGTATTCTGTGGCTCTTAGTCGTGCTCTACTACTTTTTATTAACCGCTCCAATTTTTGTTCAGTGACCCAGTATGTGTTGGTCAGCTCCATTCGGTTAAATATTCTCTTAAATTGACTTGCCCAAGGAATAGCTACTTTGTATAGTTGAAAATGAATGTTCCATTGCACTTCCATTTCCCACAGAATTTGTGTGTGAAACTGCCGAAGTACATTGTGAATAATTTTTGTCTGTGCTAATGTGCAGTTTTCTGTTTTGTATCAAGGGAATGAGAACAAGGCATAGACCCTGTGTTCTAAGATGCCGGCCCAAACCTTTCTTGTGCAATGTTGCAGTAATGAAATTTCAACACCACTTGTTCCCTTTCACCTCAGCATGCACCTTCTCAACTCTTTTTTTAATCCTGTCTTCTGGCAACCAAACAGTGTCAAAGTGTATTGTTGTTTTCAGAGGAATTATCACAATGTGGGGGGGGGGACAAAAACCACAGTAAAGCATGTGATCCAACTGCATCAGTGGACAAAAACCCACAAGGATTGTGGTTCCTGATTTGAACACAGTGGAGTAATAGAGCATTAGTGTGTGGAGCATGTTACATCTTAGCAGTCATGGATTCTACCAAGACCCTTAATGGAGAGTCCAGGAGGAACAAAAAGCTGTTAGCCTGTAGGCAATCTCTGAGTTTGTATGGAGCGAGGAAGTCCATTCTCAAAGAATCCACACCAACCACGCTTCAGTCTGGACAGGTAAGCAGTGTAGAGAGGGTGTATGAGTTAGGGATGGGTCATGATTTTCTAACATTCAAATACTCAGTTAATTATAAAAACAAAAAAAAGTTTTATTTTTCCATTTTTACGGGTGTTGGTAATGCCAATAACGCGTATGTTGCTACAGCCTCAAGATAGCAATAATGCACCTGGAAGCTGTTTGGCATTAAACAACAAGAAGTTTAAAAAAAAAAAAAAGCAAAAAAGAAGTGTCGTGCAAACTCTGATCTGGGCAGTCTTTGAAGAATAGTTGAATAGTTCCCAGAGAAAACTGACTGGTATTTTGTCTTGAAATACCCGTCACTAATGTGGGTACAAGTTATTCATTAAGCAACACAACTTTTCTAGATCAATGTCGATCCAACATCCCTCAGTCAAGAGCATATGAAGGTGTCATTTCTGTTAATAATGAAACTTCAAGGTAGTCAATAAAAATCATGGATACTTCAAATAATCATATAAAATACAACTGTCAAACGATTAACATTAATTTGCTGAGTTTTATGACATCACACATTTAAAGCTAACAGTTGTATAGTTAATATGTGTGTAACAGGCTACCTAAATTGCATTTGATTTTGGGTATACCTTGTTTTTTGAGAATATTTGATTGCTGACAGATATATTTCCCTTTTTGGACTAATCAAAAGGATACAATTGTGAAATTACAAAATTAGCTGTGATGGACCTTTTGTAATGCAAACTGTCCACCTTTGTATGGCTTAGTAAAGTAAAGAATATAATTTTCAGTTGTCGCACCTTTCCTTCCCCCCTCCCCACCTTTAATTAGTTTTCTCTCACTTTGGCTGCTACAGCTCCAAAGTCATTATATAAAAGGATTTATTGCACTGCTTTCACAAATAATACTAATCTGTCAGAGCAGGAATTAATTTGTTAATTTGTTAATTGTGCCATATATAATGCAAAAAAAAATCTTTCTTTGTTGTTACCAGTGCATTACCTCACTTGCTTAGTCCTCTGGTTGAAACGAAATAGGATCATGTTTAGTCAAGCAGTGCAGGTCTACTGCATTTCTTTTAAGTGTCGAATTAAAAGATGTCACTGTTGAATAGTCATAGTTCCTTCAACTGGAACACATTCAGCTCAGATGCAAGGGTCAGTTTGCCAGACTATCTTTTCTATTTGGAAAATCTTTCAAGCCATAGAAAGTTTTTAAAATAAATAGCCTGGAATTGCCTCTAAAAATAATCACTAGCTGTTAGAATAGTGTGGGCTTGGAGATGACTACAGAATCCAGAAATGTGAATTGCTTGTTACCTCCTCAGTTACAGTTTAACAGCAGTAAAATATCAATACTTTCAAATGGAACCTAAACAAGGAATGTTACTCTTTATACCTTAATCATTGCCATGTTTGCAAGCAGTTCAGTCTTCAGTGTAAGTTCTTACTGCATATCTGGAATTTCTTTTTTTTTATTTTCTTTTTTTTAATTTATTTACATTTACAGCATTTAGCAGACATTCTTATACAGAACAACGTACATCAGTGCGTCAGTACATCATTTTCCATTTGGCCTCTTCCACATTGACTATTCAGTTTTTGTTAACTTGGTCCAGAGCAGTCAGTCTATTTTTGAGTGCATTGAATCTTTCTGATATTCTGCTAACTGAGCCAGTTGCCAGGGTAATTCCCAGGAGTTCCCACTGATAGCATGAATAGTCTTCCTATTATCCAGTACACTTGTTTCTGGCCTGTCAAATCTAAGTCTTCATCCATATGCTGTGATTTAGTTAAACACAATCAAATCATTGATTCCAAGGAGATTGATCTGTTATTGATGCTTTTAACAACATTAATTAAAAACTCTGCAGTGTGATAATAGTAAGTGTTGCATTACTATATCTGTTTCAGTGCAAACATTTGTTAGTATCTCGACAAGCAAGTTTGACTATTAAGATCTTTCCATTTACACCTTACCTAACGTTAGCAGTAGATAAGTGTTTTAGAATCTCCCTACCAGCTCCATTTCTGAAGTGACATTTTTCAAAAAGCTGTATGAGAGTTTACCTTTAATTTTCTACCGAAAAATCCGGACATATACATCATTGTATGCATGACCACATGCAAAAGTGACAAGTAATTAAGGCTATGAACAGATGAAATGAAGCACAAAGCATGTACTATATGGACAAAAGTATCGGGGCACCTGACCATTACACCAACCGGGACTTTAATGACATTTCATTCGAAAACATTTGTCAATAGTGTATCTGTATGTGTCTGAAAACGGATCATTAGTGAAACCTGCAAATACTACTTACTTTCCATCCAGTGTTGGTTTGTTACTTTTCATTTTTACAGTCTTACAGATCTAAATGCAAAGCAAACATGGACCTCTAGAGAATACATATGTTTTGCAGCTTTTTTAGGTATTAGTCTTACTTTTATTTTTGTTTATTCATGTATTCTCCAGAATAACAGCTATGATCTCGCCTTTTCCTGCACCCTGAGTATAAAAGAATTACCACCTTTTACTGAATGAGTGGCAGCTGTAACTGGATTACAATCTAAAGTAATGCAATAAACCTCAAAGTTATTAAACCATCCTTAGGATGACAGTGTAACCCCAGGACACCCAGTGCATCTTTCCAGAGCTGAGTCAGGAAGATCAGCACAGATTTGTCTTTCAAAGTTAAACAAAACTTTGAAGAGACCTCTAACCCTCTGCGATATGATAAGGAAGTCTTGATTTAGAGAAAAGAAAAGAGTTTAACTATGAAAAGCATCTGAAAATCTCTGATTTAAAGAGATACATTTTGAGCTTCTTTTTGAAAGTGCTTAGTCATTCAGTAGCTCTCAGCTCCTCAGAAAGAAAATTCCATAGCTTTGAGCTATAATGGCTTAAAGCGAACTCCCACTCTGGCCATGATTTGAAGGAGCAAAACCGTGGAGACATTTAAAAAGCAACAAGAAAATCCTTAAATCAATTCCAAATGACACAGGTAACCAATGTAGTGATTGGAATGATGTTTTTTGAAAGTGCTGCAGATAATAGAGCTCTTGGGTTGGGCAGATAGAAGAGCCATACGATAGTCTAGTCTTGATGTGAAGAAGGCATGAACATCCAGTTGTTGGGGTCATCTGTCGAACAGAGAGATGATAGACTTTTAAGCAATCTAGCTTAAGAGCTTATAAAGCTGGGGATCATCTCTGTACTGGTGATAACCAATGTTACCATTATGCTAGAAAGCAGAAGACTGCATAGATTGAAAATGAAAGACCCAAGTATTCTGGAACCCCATAAAATACTGCTTGATGTTTAAAAGTACCCAGCACAACATAATTGCCATGGCCACTTAGATAAGATCTAAACCAATCTAGGACTCGGGCCAAGAGGCCCACACAGTTTTGCAGTTGATCAAATACAATTTCATTATCAGCTGTACCAAAAGTAGCACTTAAGTTCAACACAACCAGGATGGGGAATTACCCAGTAAGACCTTGGGAAGTGCTGTTTCAGTTCTGTTACAAGCATGGAAGTGGGATTGAAATACTTTAAGATGGCTTGCATTTATAAAATAATTCGGCTGGCCACTGATTTTTTTTTTCAAAACCTCACCAAGAAATAGAAGGTTAGCGATTAATAAGCACAGAGGAGTCAATTCTTCTGTTTTTCTCCAGTGATCTGACAAGAGTCTATGGGGGGGGGGGATCTGCTGCAGAGATTGATTAACAGTGCTTATATCATCAACAGTTAATGAGCTTAGAACCTGTTCAAAAAAAGAGTTGGTAATGGAACAAGAAGAATTGGTAATGGGACAAGTTATTTTCTTGATGTTTTTTTCTTAAAACCTTCAAGAAAATAACTTGAAGGTTTTAATAATGAAATTATGTCTCAGTGTTCCCAATGCTATGTTCTTCTTTCTGCTTGATTTTGTGTCACAGAAAGCAGCACTAATTTGTCAACAAAAACTATGAGCCTGAATTTCCTTGGTAACACACAATGCTGATTATTTATTTCCCTGCAGCAACGGCCAGTCTTATGTATGCTCTTACAATTCCCATAATAGTCATTTTCCTCCTTGAGGGCCTTACGGGCATGGTAGGCTTTAAAAAATAATGTGGGAACACATTGTTAGTATGCATCCACTTTTTTGCTTTTAGTCCTGCATGCTAAGTAAGGAAAGGTGAACATCCTCTCTGAGGTCATTTAGACTGCGGAGATGCTCTGTGTCCTACTTTAGTCCCTCCTCAGCAGTGCCATGTATTTTAAGCAAAGAGTACGCTGAGGTTGTGTGTCGGGTGTTTTGTCTTGACCCATCTTTCCTCATATAACCTCCTTTTTCACAGCAAATACACTATATGGACAAAGGTATTGGGACACCTGACCATTACACCAACAGGGACTTTAATGACATTGCATTCAAATACATCTTCCCACAAGATTTTGGAGTATTTCTGTGGGAATTTGTGCGCATTCATTCTATAGAGCAGAGGTCCCCAACCACCAGGCCGTGGACAGGTATTGGTCATTTGGAACTGGGCCACACAGAAAAACAGAATAAAAATATTTTACTGACTATCAGAATCTGAAAGAGCTTTTATTTAAAAAAAAAAAAAAAAAAAAGCTTGTCTTGGCCACATGATATGGTACATCAAAAAATCACAAGCTAGCAAAAATGAGTAAAAGCTCTTTGTTTTTAGTTGTATCTATAACAGTCTGTGAAAAAACTGTTTTACATGAAACTCGTCGCTGCTATAGAGCATTTATGAGGTCAGTCACTGATGTTGGACAAGAAGGCATGGCTCGCAGTCTCTGTTCCAGTTGTTAAATGGGGTTGAGGTCAGGGCTCTGTGTGGTCCACTCAAGTTCTTCCACACCAAATTCATCCAGCTATGTCTTTATGGAGCTCTAGGGCACAGTCATGCTGGAATAGAAAAGGTTCTTCCCCAAACTGTGTCCACAAAGTTGAAAGTGTGCCATTGCCCAGAACGTCTTGGGATCCTGAAGCATTAAGATTATCCTTCACTGGAAGTAAGGGGCCACCTGAGTTCCATGTGTAAGAGGTGTGGCCCAATACTTTTGTCCATATAGTGTATGACTGTTATGGTCGTACACTGTCACTGTTTGTACACTATCCCAGTCGACAATCATTAGCTGTTGTTGAGGTCAGTTTTGCATGTAGTGGTTTGTTGGTATCAATGGATAACGCTAATTATCTCATGCCACACATGCCATTTAGTCCAACCCCCCAGCTCGACAGATTCTAGAGTGCAGCAGATTTGTTGAGGTTAGAACATTTCACATGGAGACTACTCAGTGTTGAGTGCTCATGCTAAACACCTACCACCACGGATAGAATCTAAGTGAATCTTTTTTTTTTTTTGAGTAAGAACTGATGTTAAGGCTAAAGTGTATTGCATGCTCTAAAGCGGCTCAGATGACCACTAAAGGAACTTTATCAGCCAGTTTCTCAGGCCCAGATTAAACCTAAGCCTAAAATGAATTTTCAGTGCTTATTCAACTTTGGCGCTGGAATTTAGTCAAAGACTAGACTTAATCCATGTCTGGGGAAACTACCCCAGAGTGACTATATTAGTTGGACTTTTTCATCTGTGCCTACATTTCTTTTTTACTTTATTTTATTTTTTATTATAAGATACTTATGTTTCAGCACCCAATCACTGTTGTGACAATAGGAGATGGCTTCTAGACATTTGATTATGTGTCTTGTGTGATTTGAAACACAGAACATCACACAAGTCAGGGGACTTAGACATCCATAACATTCAGGCGTCAGTTGTAAATTAGAAAGAGCAGTTTGGACAAATCAGGAAATGTTTATGGAACAGTACAGATGGAGAACCACCCCCATCTACAGACATTATGTCTCATGTTTTTGTGTACGTGTGTGATGCAACTTGTTTGACCTCTCTTGGCAGGTTGTGACTTGTGCCACTGAAAATGTTTGGTTTTAATGTGCAATTGAAAGCACAGTGAGGTGTAGAAATGAGATGCTTGATAGAGAACATGACCAACAAACGACAAAAAATGTGCAAAAAGTAGAATAATTAGAAGCAGAAATAAGGCTATATTTATTTCTAAGCATTTTTAGAGCCAGTTCCACTTCAGCCCATGCCAGCATGTTCCAAAGATGAGGTGATATGCTCCCTCTACACCTTCCTCATTCCATCACTCTGGTACAGATTAAATTTGTCTTATCTGTTCATAAGACTTCTGTCCCAGATCTCTACAGGTTTTTTTTATACTTGAGACTCACCCATTGGTTCTAGTGTCTTCTGAGGTCATGCTGCTTTATACTTATATACTTATATAGTCATCTTTGACACATTTACCTCCTTGAGAGAGTTCTTGGTCTGTTTCTTTATGATTTAAATTAAGAGTGTCATTATTTTAGTATGTATTGAAAAATGAAAATTATAGACACTGATATGCTCCTTTGTGTTTTCCAGTGGTCTCTCATTTGCCACCTTATGTGGAAACCACTGTCAGTGTATAAAAACAGGTGGCACCATGGTGCTGACAGCTAGGGTAAGGTGTTGTGAGCAACTTGTGCTATTGACACACCCACCCTAAAAAGACTGATTTTTAATTGTTTTTCTGAAGTCACTCATAAACTCTAGGGTATGGGATTTGTATGTATTTTCTTCGAAGGAGGGCCTTGAAAGGGTTCTTTTTAAAATGTTTTATTTATCTTATTCATGTTTATTTATTATATTTACATGTGTACTTTATTAGGGCTCTGTAGAATCAATACATTTTTAGCATGCAAAATATAAAAAATTGTATCGGCTTGGAAATGAAAAGTATTCATTAGTCATTTCTATGGCTAACTATTTGCTTATGTTAACCTCACCAGTGCATTCTTGCTTTTTCTTTTTGTTTTTCTGTCTGTTTTCGTTAATTTATCATTTTTGAGCCCAATATGCCTTGCTTTATATACAGTGGTACTAATAATTATTTGATTTGAGCAAGTCAGCAGACTAAATTAAGCCCAGTCTGGTTTGGTCTTTGAAGCTGACTGTCTAAATGTTGACGAAAAGAACAGGGATGTTGTTGCCAGTTTTTCTCAGCTCATAATGTTCTTGACAGAGCTCGCCTGGTCAGCCTAGACTGACTGGCCTGCCTCCCCTGCCAAAGCACTGGATAAACGTATTACGAGCGCAGCAATGAGCTCACTCTGCGTCCATGCTGAGAGCATGAGCTCATCATTACAGCCAGAGGACAGAAAAGGAGGGGTGAGGGAGAGAGGGAAGACTGCCAGAAAATGAGAGGTCTCAGCTGCATAGGACACACACACACACACACACACACACACACACACACACACACACACACACACATACACACACACATACACAGCCAGTGTTAGGTCAGCCTTTCTGTGTGCGGCATTACTTAATGGTAATGAATTCTCCTCATTGAGCTGGCTTAATCAGTCTTGACTTTGATGAGGAGTGCATGAGAGAAGCTTCTGAAATTACTAGTGATTGACTTTCGGTTAATGACTGCCTGCATCCGGTTTAAAAGTGGTACCTCCAGTAAGACATGGTTTAACTAGTAAACTACGGGTTGTGGCTTTGAGATAAAGATTGTGGTGTCTTTACGCCTCAGAAATATCTTTTTAGAAAGACTGACATCTAACCTTTCCTAGAAACAAACATAATTAGACCTTCTACATAACAGCAACATTGCTAAAAACAGTAATATTGCTAAAATGTAATTTTATGATACACTGTATATCATTTTTCTATGAACAAACTGGAATAAATAGATGCTCGTGTAATTCCACTGTAGTGGTACTGCTTGGGGGCTGTTTCTGTAAAAATAAAAATATAGGTCAAGCTTGTTGATTGGTGTGGTTAAATGCATGACAGACGTAACTAGCTAGTTATGTCCATGTTTTCAGTGCAAAATAACACTGTTCTCTGTTTGGTTATATGTGATATGTTATTGTCAAATGACTACAAAAAGATTTTTGGTGGTTTATGTTGTTTGATTATTCAAGTGAAATTCCGAAATTCAGTTTTGTGTTAAATTTTAATGATCTGTGTCTGTTCAATCTCGTGGGACAAAACTTTTGTTTTCAGCTGTGTGGGCCATGTGATGCAAAAGGTTGGGATCCTTCAGAAAACTGTACAGCAATGGGCATGACTTGTTCCAGTGCAGTTTCTGCAGTTACTATAAACTGGTTGTTTGCTGAATCTTTATAATTGGTATACATCTAGCCTGTGTCTTTTATGGTGGCTTGCCGGGTTTTAGTGTTCTTGAAATGCTGAAAAAAACGTGTAATTTATGACAGTAATGTTGGTTGTCAAATCACCCACACCTGCTCCAGGTGAAACTAAAGAACTGAATGTTCAGTACCCTCTACACTGACCCAAGGGTCTTGCTTGACAAATGAGAACACAAGTCACTCTCATTTAATTAAGTTAATTGCTATCTTTACGTTCCATGAAGTACTAAGGTATTCAAACCATTCAAGGGAACACTGTACAAGACTACATGTTTTGTTGTTCTCTATTGCTCTCTTTCTGACTGTTTCTTACTTGCCCACCCACCAACCTCCAACTCTCTCTTTAAGTCTGGTGACTAGCCTCTCTCAGTAGGCAATAATCAAATGTAGAGCTACAGTGGTATGGTGTTCGCAGTGTGTCAGACTGCTCCGGCAGAGGGGGGCTTCTTTGATCGTCCTTCGCTCACGTGCCCCTCTCCCCTGGGAACCACACTCCTCCATTTCCCCTTCCTCCTTCAACTCCCTCTAATGAGCACCATTCCTCATCCTCTCGCACATTTTCTCTATCTGTCCATAGCACAAGCTCTTTGTAGCTCAGTGGGTTCATATCACACTGAGGCTCTGGTGTTTGACACTCACTATCTCTGTAAATGTTTAGTGATTCCCTCTCTTTTTTCCCCTATCCTCTTTGGTAGAGGTGTTACTGTCTGTCTGTCTCTCCCTTTGTCTTTTTTCCTCTCTCTCTTTACAAGTCTTCGTGAATGTCATTCTTTGTCTCACTCCTTCTTTCCTCATGTGTTAATTTATTCCTGTTTTGTTTTTTGTTTTTTTTGCACATTTTGCATTCCTCCCTTGCCCTGCCTGTTTTATGTTGCTTACACTACAATCACTTTACCCTCTTCATTTCTGTTATTTAAAGGGTGTAATGATACACAGACTACACAGTGCCATATGTATTGTGATTTATTGCTACATAGTTGGGTAAAATAAAACAGATATGGAGATAAAAAGAGAAATGCCTACACTCGTTTGGCTTCTGTTTGGCAATCAGGTGAAAGCAATTTTTATAGGAGAAAAATACACAGTGTTGTGGTTGTGGGGAGTTTTTCCTTACGTTAGTGATTGATTGGAGATATTATGCTTTTTAATGGAGCAGTGGAAGTATAAATCACAAATAAATTGCTGTATAGCATAAGATCTAACTGTACATGCAATAAGTCATGCAATATCTGTATTGAAAGCAAAAGGTACATTAATAATCTTACTGTTCACATCATAACAGCTCTATATTATTTTAACTGCTCTGCTTTGTACATTATGAGCCTGCTCCCTTTGGCAAACAAGCCTGTTTCTGGAGGCTTAAGGTGAGAAAGAGGGACGAATGGAAGGGGAGGTCTTGGTTCTGTATGTTCAGGGCAGCTCTTTCTCCAGAGTAGTTTCTGTGAAGGGGGCCGCAGGGTATGCAGAAGGTGAAAATGGAAGATTTTTGCGTATGTCAAAGAGCGTAGCACCCAAGCGCTGAGTAGAAGAGGTGTTTCTGTCTGCCTGCCGGTAATGAACTCAGTCTGTCAGCATGAAAGCTGAAGGAAAGACGAAAAGAGAAAAGGAGGTTAGGATGGAGGGAGGTAGAGAGGGAATTGCAGAGACAAAGGAGGGGTTGACTGCTTCATTTCAGTCTTTGGAGTTCAGTGTTTTTCTTTTTATCATTTAAAATATGTTTCAGGTGCAGTTGGTTTCCCTCCCCCCCAATCCCTTTAGTGGTCATAAATTATTAGAGACATGAGCAGAGTAGTCATCTCCCTTAATCCCTGCATGAATGGTGAATTTACCTCAGTGGAAAGTACAAGGTTGTTTTATTGAAGATTAAAATTATGTAATGGACCTGCCTCAGTCAATTAAGAGACATTTATGAATCCCAATTGGTTCCGTCCCTCTCAGAAAGCATAGTCTTCTAAAGTCACTTTAAATGTTAGCAGCATTTGCAGGAAAAATGCTCTGTTGTAAGACCCTAATTTCATGTACTGTTCTTAGTATTCTGATTAGGATTAAGAAAACTAGGCTGACAAGGTGGTCTTTTGTGAAGTTTGGTGTGTCAGTTTATGATAAGACCTTAGATGAATCTTCAGAGACTGGATCCACCAGTTCAAACAACAGGCTGGTCATACTGTTTGGGCAATCAAGGTTATGCCATGTTTGTTTCAGCTTCCAAGCCTGTATAGGCAGAGAAAGTTCTGAAAAATAACCTAGATTTTACCCTACCAAAAAAAGTTTTGTTCAGTAGTCTCCCTACATGCCAAAGTCATTCATACTGAAACACCCTCAGAATGTCTTTGTTTTGCGACTCTGACTTCATTCTTGCTACCCCAAAATCATATTCAGCATGGAGCCTTATTGTAGGGCCCTCTTTGATGAGGAAGTGTGGAGTGGTACAAACGGTGCTGCCGACGCTGCGTTTCAAAGTTTCTTTCTCCTCTGTGAAGGGATGGCTGCTGTCATCCTGTGTGTAGGAGACAGATGAGCTTTCTGTGAATATCTCTGCTGCTAATGTTTACTAATAAGACAGCCGGCCTCAGCACTCTGAGAGCGGCTGTCAGACTGGGGCTTCTCCACGTTAGCATCTCTGTGACACTAATGCTCAGTGATCTACTAAAGAGGACTAGTACTGGAACTTGATTAAAGCAGTTCAAATGAAGGTAAGGTCAACACATTTGTCAGAAATCTACTCAAGCCACCTTCGCATGCACTGTAAAAATTTCTTTTTTACTTAACATGTTGAAACACTATTATGATAAGTTAAAACCAGTGTCAATCTTCACACCAGCATTGTATATTTCTTTCTCCATTGTCTCCATGTAAAACTGCCACTTGGGCATGTAGATTTAATTTGAATGTGTAAATTTTAAATAGGATTAGAGTGTTTTCCCCCACTGATAGAGTGCGACGGTGAAGCTAGTTTGAATAGGCGGACTGATCGACTCAGATTAGCTTTTTCTGTGTGAAGTGGAAAAGATGGAAGGGAAGGATGTGGGGGGTTGTGAGAGGGGTCTTTGATGAGAGCTATTTTCTGTAAGAATAGAGCAGATAATTAGTTGGTGTTCTATTCCAACTACACAAAGGGAAGCAAAAGTAACATGCCTGCTAATTGTGGTGATTTAGCCCTCGCTTAGTGTGATGAGCAGCTGCAGGAACCATTTCCAAATCCTTTAGGGGTGTGTGTGTGGGCTACGCTTAAGACCTGCAAATGAACCCATGTAAAACAATGTACTCCTCGAATGTATATCGATCTATACCACTATAGAACCATACAGGCTGTGTGGCTTATCCCAGTACAAGCTCTGCCTCTGCGTCTTACACTTCTGTCTATGGTGGATGGTAAAGAAATTCTGTTTTACCCAATGGGAGATGTAGAATCTTGACAGCTAATCCAAGCCGTCCATGAAAACCCAAGGGCGATGGGGTCTATTCTATGGTTAATCAATGCTGGTGTACCAATACTACAGTGCTAAATGACTGGTGCTGCCCATACCCAGAATACATCAGTCTTACATGCTGTCCTACCTTCCCAGAGAGTTTGTTTCTGTTGTTATGGTCTGTGTCTACACCCCTCAAGCATGTAATGCAAACATAGCAGTTCGTGGATTAGCCACCTACATCTCCTTTGTTGAAATTCTCACTTCCCTGCAGCAGTCGTTGTGCTTAGCAACTTGCCCCACACCAACCTGTCTACCAAACCCCCAAAAGAAGATACCCAATTAAAAACAGCCCTCCCCAACACCTGACATCAAGACTGACCTCCAAGATACACTCTGTCTTAGGTCTGAAGTCTATAGTCCTACCTTTCTCTCACCCCAATCCCCCTCCACCCCCTCCATTCTACTTTCATGAGGAGGAGGTGAAGAAAAATGAACAAGAGTAAAGCAGCAGGCCTAGACAGGATCAATTCAGCTTTACACAGCCACTGTGCTGCTCAACTGGGTTTAAAGTTTACTATCATTTTCAGCACTTCCCTCACCAATGTTTATAGTTCCACAGTGCTTCAGGAACTCATAATCACTGCATCAAAATCAACCAAGATTACTTTGGACTAGTTGCTTTGACATATATGGTTATGAAGTCATTTGAAGGTATCATCCTCCCCTTTCGAGCCAACAGGTCTGTTGAGGACCTAAACTCATCTAGCACCTACGCCCACAGTCTACTCAGTTACTTTTTTTTCAATAAACTGTTCATATGAACACTGCATATGCTACTGGATTCTGAGCTTCTTGTGGAGAAGACAACAGAGGGTTAAGATGACTATCCGTTTATCTCCGCCTCTGATCTTTAACACAGGCACCCCCGGGCTGTATTTGAGCTTACCCACCGTTCTGTACTGAAGGCAGATTCTTCCAACCTCAGTTGTCGTCTGATTCTAATACCATTGCTGGCTTTAAGACTAGTGTTTATTTTTAACAGTATTCAGGAGTGTCACAGCTGGGAGAATCAACTACCAACTACCCTAGGTGTTTGGGACCCTCAAGGGACCTGGTATATAAAGACTTTGATATACACATTCAAAATTAAAAAGAGAACTGACCATAAGAGATTTATCAATTTTATTATTAGCTAGATTAGTACAGATCTGTGTAATACATGTGTTGTGTAATACATGATCTATTTGGAATATCTCCATTTACTCTGAATGCCTTTCGAACTGTCCTCATTTACTTTTCCTGTTCAAAGTCACAAAGTGGGAATACTTAGGCAAACCCCTTTCAGCCCCACTCCCAGCACAGTATCCATTCAATATGAATGAGATGCAGCTTGAGTGAGACACAGTGTACTCTGGCATGTGTCTCGGTTGAGTCTGCTCACCTGCTCTATATAACAAATTTTCTGTGTAAAACAGTGAGCTGCAGCTAAGCCATCTTCTCTACCTGAACTATTTAGCTGTCCACTGCTTAAAAGTGGTTGATTTACTTTTTCTCGGATTCTAGGGATATTTTTGTGTAATATTCAACATTGAGCAGTATCTCCACTGTCTCTTGCCAGCAGGGTCACATAGTCAGTATTTCCTCTCTGGCTTTTCAGTGGATTGATCTGCTTTCAGTAGTCAGACATCCCTCTGATCCAATTCAGCAGCTTTCAATCAGTGACATAATGACTGTGGAGCTACTTCTGCCACAGTAGATTTCGTTTCCAATATGTGTCCAATCCTGTAATTCATATCGCTGTTTTACTAATACTGCTTTGATCTTTCTGCTGTAACCTCCCACTCAGCTTAATCCTTTTTTAACTGATATTTGGCAGTTAGTCTAGACAGTGTTTAATGCTGTTTGGGACCATTAAATGGCCGCTGACCTGATTTGTCTGTTATCTAATAGGAAGCCACTACTACTCACTGAACTTCCCTTAATGACATTTTATTGCCTTAATATAGTGCCATATTGGCATATAGACCCCTATAGCTGTCAAGTTTTGAAATAAAGGTCTAGGTGTTATCCATAAGATCTTTGGTTGTAATCATTTGATGTATTTCAGGGTAAAAACATTTATTTATTTTTTTAAGTAAACATTGTTGCAAGTTATTTAATTAGTTTCGATTGGGTTTATTGAGTAATACCATTTGTTTGTGCGTATATTTCCTTTGTTTGTACTCTTCTGTACACTAGCAGTAGCACTCAAGCTGGTAACTGCCAAGGAAGCTGTTAATTTGTTAGTTATATTCAGTGTTGATGCTTTTATAATATTTTTTTGCAAATTTAATAAAGTGTTATGTATTTGCATGGAGGAACATCAGATTGTTGACTTTTCGCAACAATGTATCACCAGTATTTTATCAACAGTAGTGTGTGATGTAAACATTTTATCGAGGTGTTAAAGTTGATGGTAGGAACTAATTTCAACTAAGTGGGCTTTTTTTTCTTGGTATTATTTAAATGACATTACGTAGACCAAGGTGATTGGAAAAGAAGTTCTTTCACAAATATATACAGCCCTGGTCAAGAAAGCACACAGAGAAAGAACTGTGGGAATGGAACAGACTAGGCAACCTTGCATTCTCTTAATTCCTCTAGAGACAGCTGCTGTCGAACACAAGTGTGCCATAAAATGGGGGAATATGGTATGAGTGTGAAAAATGCTTAACTGGAATGTGCAGCAGGACTATGGAAGTGTGCGGTAAACATTTGCTGACCATAGCACTACAGAAATGCAGAGGTGTGTAGTACAGTAAGATATATAGTTAAGTAACGTAATAAGCCACTCGAGGTTGTGCGTTGTGGTGATTTTGTCGTTCTCAGTGGGTGCTGTAAGGCAAAATGCCTAATAATAAACATAAACAATTTTTCCCCCAAGAAGTGTAACTGTAGGCTGTTAAAAGAAATGTGCAAAAACTGCAGGCTATGGGTGCCAAGCTGCATAGTGGCCTGTACATTTATTGCAATTATATACACTGAAATTACTTATGCAGAAGAAGCAGGGTCATTGCACAGAATTATTTGTAAAAATATGTAGTGAATAAACTATAGATGCAAATATTCCATGTTTTACCTTCTGTTTATAAAACTATTTCAAGAAAATTTCTAGAAACTTCTTGAGGTTCTAGAGAAATGGATTCCACAAACAATAAATAATATTTGAACCACACAGTCTAAATCTGCACTTGGATATTTAGATTGCTTATGTCTGCAAACTTCCAAGAATGGGGCGGCCTTGTCAGTAAAAAGGGTGAATGATTAAAAACATTTGAATTGTGCATCTTTTTAAGAAGTACAACAGAATATTTTAATAAAACCAAAACAACTTACCTTTTGAGTTTTGACAAACCAAATGGTGTCTGACAGACACTCCTATATTGCACTGCTGTATGATTGATCAAATCCGTGCCAGATTTGGGATCTGAATTTAGTGCTTGCTGAAAATACACTGAGAATTTTACCAAAATAGTGACCACATAAAAACAGCGATCCGTACCAAACACTAGTCTGCCATGTTTTCTGCATCTTATCCAAGCCGGGCAGCACATGAGTTTGGTATGCGAAACACTGCATACATCTTTATTTTGAGATTTTAACTTTTAATGGGATATGCAGAGGGGTTTTGAGGGTTACAAATGTAATACAATGAATAAAATTTAAACCTATATTTGATAGAGTAATTATTTTTCTCTCCAAGAGCAAAACGTGATGGTATTACTAAGCTAAAATATTTACAATTATTGTGCATTCCTACTATTTAGTAAATGAAAGCTCTAACCCCTGACTGGTATAGTAACATTTTTTAAAGGGTAGCGGTGAATAATGTTTGATTATTTGACTTCTAGCTGTGTCTTGTTAGTAAAGAGCAGTTGAAAGTGTTAACAGCTAGGTATAACAATAACTGTAACAAAGCAGGACATTGTTAATTTTGTTTATTTATGGGACAGTAAATTGTCCTTCAGAAATTAATGAACATGAAAGACATATTAGAAGTATATCAAGTGTTTTGGAGAAGGTTCTTCCAGTCAGAACTTTGTTGCACATACTTATTTTTAAATGGGTTTACTTGTAGCTGCCTGACATTTTGTAAAGCATATGTAGCAGCATGTTGTTCATGAGCAAACTTCAACTGTCTGCTCCTATACTGCCTGCATGATCCCTCATAACTCCTCTCCTTTCCCTTCTGCTGAAGAAGGAAACAGACCGTCCCTTGAGTCTTCTCTAATTGGCTCATTAGCCTTGTGTTAATGAAATAGGCCAAGATTTGCGCACTGTATGTGGTTATGGCAGTCTGCTCATCTCTCTTTTTCTCCTTCACTGCAGTACTCAGTCATAGAGCAATCAGAGATGCACTGTTCTCTGATCAGTTCTTTAAACCAACCCCACTGTTCTGACTTCTGGCATCCCTAATTAGCTCCTGCCACATAATCCAAATAAACAATGTCTGCTCCAAGAGATGACCAATTGTTGTGTAATCAGTTTTATGCCCTCCAAACAGATCAATAGTTAGTTGAAAAACTGTTTATGCAACATGCTGTAAGCTCTTGTCTATCAGACTTTGTTCCTTTCTGCTGCTTTTTAATTATTTTTTTTTTGAGGAATTGCACTGCAGTACATTTAGTGTCTCTCATTTTCTTAAATCTTTTTTTTTCCTTTCTTAAACATATTACTTATGTTACCTTTATGTGCTTTATTTTAGTTTTTATATTTATTGTCTTGGGTCTATTGTCCATGTAAAGCTTAAAATTCTGTACCAAGTATGCTATATTAATATGCCTCTGTTTGCTTTTCCTTTTTGTGTCATGCGAACAGGGGAAATATAGAATATAGAAAATGTACTTTGTACTTACTGAATCACTAGACTGTGTGTCTGCAGCTTCTAATGAGTTTTGTGGTGACAGTTGGCTGTGTTTTGCTGCCTTTTGTAATTGTGTGCCATGGAGACCAAATGGTGTATCTGACAGCTGAAAGGATCTATCTTCAGCTTTCCCCACTTTTATTTGCCTTTGCCTTTCTCCCCTATTGTTTTCCTTGGGATTAACTCTGTGTATCTGCAGCCTCCTCGGCCGCCATGCCCGTAGCTCAGTCAGAGCGACTGTGTTGGCACTGTTACCACCTTGAACGCTCTATATCCAGGCTGTCACTCTTTTAGACTGGCCAGAACCCCTGCTGGGCTCCCGTGGGGCCAGAGGGGCAAAGCCCAGGGCCAAAGCTGCCAATCACAGTCCTGTGTAATTGTGAGCAGTACCTTTCAGTGCACAGGAGCTGATGAAACGTTTGACTGTTCTCATCTTAATGACAGTTTTCTTGCTACTGTTGTGATGAGTAGCTTTCTTGGCTTTATTAACATGACACAAATGAAAAGTCAGTTTCTAAATGTTTTGGATATAATGAGTCTAATGAATTATTTTATTGTTTTGGTTTTAATGTGGTATCATATTCATATTTCTTAGATGTGTAAATGCCCCTCCTAACAATGTATATCATGGAAAAAATTGTTGGCAGATTTCTCCTTGGAGTATCCATGGAGATGTGATGTCTTGTATGGTTTTGCCCTTGGCTGTTCCTTTAAGTCACTGAGGGCTGATACACTGCACTACTAGTCTGGATGGTTTCTGATCAGCCTGTAGTCCAAGTTGCTGTTGCAAGATGGGCATTTGTGATAAAACCCTTAAGATCGATTAGAAAATCTTCTGCTGCAGCAAGGCTGAGAGTGGTGAAGAGAGAAAGAGTGTTTGTACTGGAGAAGTATTAAGCAGCCAAGAAAATTGTTCAAACCTGTATTATTTGTGCCAGTAAAAAACACTGCTGGAATAAATATAAATGAACTTCAGCTGAATGGTTTTACATGCTATTTTTCCAGATACCTATGACTTTTGCACTGTAATGTATATTGTGTGTGGGTCAAGTCAACATACGTGACTCTTCAGTATCTCAGTGCCCTTTTTGCAACCGCATTTACCATCCTTATTACTTTAGATTTTCAAATGACTTCCTAACTGTTTCCAATGCATCCATTTTAGTTGCCTGCTGCTGTTTGCTCTGCCCATCTCCTTGATTACATTTCCCTGCACTCTGGCTCCCTGTCATGCTCGGTGGACTAAAGGAATATTGATGGTCTCCATTGGAGAGATTGCTTTTGTGTAAGAGCAAGAGGGCCTGCTCCAAACTGTCACTCCAGCTAATTTCATTTCCCACCCTTTTAGCCCATGGCGATGATGGAACTTTGCCTGGTAGTGTGTGTGTGTGTGTGTGCACATGATGTGCATGTGTGACAGCTGCTACCTTGTCTTTCGGACCCCACCCATCAACAGCTTCATAAGTCTAAGGAGAGAGCCCTTAGTTCTTCTTTAAACTATCACACTGGGAGATATTCCTCATAATATTGTGCGTTTTTCTGCTTGGTAGATTGTAACACATGGTACTAAAAACAAATTACTGGGTTATTGTGCTATTGTTCTGATGAGAAACCATTCCATGTCCCACCTCGCAATGACTAGTGAACTATATCAGTAGTGCGGTACTGTTGAGACACACTGCCATGGGTATTATTGAGCTTTTGAAGAGCCTGAAGTGCTCTGCTCAGTTGCCTGTACAAGACTTATAAGGCTGCACCCAAGAAAGAGCAGACGCTATAATCTCTGGATTCAGCACTTTAGGGACATTTTTAAAAGACAAATCCACTAAAGATGTGCATAGCTTACAATTTAGACAGTCGTGTATCCATAAATGTTCCCGGATGGATAACAGGTTACCTGCAGGGTGGAAAACAAAAGAACGTCGAAAAAGGGAACAGACTTCATATGTGCTATTTTTTGTGTGACAGTGCATGCAGAGATATCAATTTCAAAACATGTTTATTACTGTAAAATAGACTAATGAATTGGTTGGAAGAGTAATGTTAATAGAGGCTACCTCAAATGAAACTGGTACCTAAAACAGTTAAATTGGTACCTTCACACATGCCTGAAGCAAACCTGTTTTATTTTCTGGTTTGCAACCATTTAAGATGTTAAAGATTTATATTTGTTGAATTATTTAACAATTACTATTTGGACTTCCCAGAGTACATTTAGTGATGCGTTCACCTTTACTCACGTGTATTTGTAAGTAAAGTAATCTTTATTTTATGCTTTCAACCTTAATCTATTGTTAAGACAGTTTGATTCTGAAGCACTGCGAGTGAGTGTATTTTAGTGATGCATCAAAATGAAATTTGGGCTACATGTTTTACAGTAGTTTGTAGAGTGGCCTAAATGCTGGTGTGTCCCTAGTTTATTTACTGCCTGCAACAGATTACAGAGTAATCAAGAAACCCTGACATCAGTATCATGTTCACTGAATACAATTTAGACATCCAATTAGCGGCCTAGGTTTTGGAACAAGCATTCTTGTTTCATGGGTGGTTATTGTTTGACATAGAAGTATTGAATGACATGGAATTTGATAGGAATCTGACACTTGATAGTACTGAAGTAATTCCTTTGAGGCCATAAGTGTTGAATTCTTAAATCCAATCCTAGTACTACTTGTGAAATCATTATTCATATAATTTTGATGAACATTAAGCTGAGTGTTTGCAAAATATACTCAAAGTAAATACTCAATTGCAGTTTTATATTAAATATATTTAGTATTTTTTAGTAGGTGTTTGTTCTTATTTAGTTAATAAGTAATAGTGAGACAGTTAGATTTTAAAAGAAAGATGTCCCTTGACTAGAGTTGCATGAGACAGACAGAATATGAGTATTGTGGTTTTACTGCTGAAGGTCATTAAAAAGGTTAAAAGTCTGTGAATATTATTTTGAATAGTATGTTTACTTCCCCCATCCATATAGTCCATATATAGAAAATAAAAACAAAGTCCTGTTTTCAAATCACAAAACCAACACATTTAAATATTATTTAAATTTCAAAATGGTAAAATATTCTTATTCTGGCTACAGCGGTTTAGCCCTGCCCATTCGTGCACCAATAAGATAAATAAAATTAGATTTTGTTGGATTACTTGAAGACCTCGATTCATCAGAATGCCCAGTAACTCACCTGGAGCTGTGATTAGTCACCCTGTCAAAGACACTGTGATTGGTTGGAAACTCATTTGCATATTGCTGCCTTCTGCAATGTTAGTATGACAGAGGCAGATATTGCAATAACAATTAACAGACAATATATTGTGCCACCCTGCCCTTAACCTGTAATGAGCATGAAATTTTCATATTCCACTGCAGTGGTACTTGACATATTAGCATTAGACACAGTCTTAAAGTGTTGTTTTTGCACACCATAAAAAATGTGGCTCTAAGCTTAGTGTTTTCACATTTACCTTGATTTCTCTCATCTTTCCTTGTGCTTCATTTTCCACTACATTCTGCTGTGTCTTATTTATAGCTTTACAGCATGTTGAAGAGTGGGAGGCAGACGGGTGGGGGAAAGTATTTGATGATGCTGAGGGAAGACAAGCTCTTAAAAACGAAGAGCGACGACTATAAATACAGCCAGCAGCAATATCAGCTCTGTATTGGCTGAGTCACTAATTAAAAAGTAGGCTGGTGTTTTGCTCAGTATGCACTTTGAAAAGTTGCTGTGTTGGTGTTCTGCTGTTGCCCCAGGAATACTTGAAGGTTTTCTGGCTCGGCCTTCAGCCCACATATTCCTTAAAGACAGAGAGGCTGTTTGTCTCTCCGTCACAAATGATGGTCTCTTTTACCTCTTATACTTTGTTTTTTTGTTGTTGTTGTTGTTTTTTCCCCCTTTTCTCCTGCCAATTTTCTCCCCACTCTAGCTTGGACTCCCACAATGCCACCAGCACTGGGAGGGTGAAAGCACATGTTTCAAGTCATGTGAAGCCAGTTACTATGTCTTAAAATTGCTGCTAATGCAATTTCATAGGGCTGCTCAGTGTTCTTTTATGTCTATCAATTCTTTTAAGCCTGCTAACAGACACCAGTGATGAGGGGAGAGGGGGAGGGTCAGTCCACCCTTTTGCATTCTCCTGTTGATGAGGCAAACACTTAACTGTGTTACTTAGGAGCCCTTGAATGCTTTTCTACCTCTTCTCCAGTCCCATTCAGTCTCTTTCTCTATATAAACAAACACTGGAGATGGAACTAATCTGATAGCAGGTATCCGCAGAAAATGATGTTTTGAATATCGGAGGGTAAAAAGAGTGAATTCTGTCCAGTCCTGTAAGAAATCTACCCTGAAATAACACACATTGTGTGATGTAGTTGAATCCATACTAAGCTTCACAGCAAATTAAGAGTTAATTGCTTGAAAGAATACTGTGACAGGCACCTTAAGCCACCCCCCCCCCCCACACACACACACACCGCCTGACAAGTTTAACTTTTTGACACAGCTATGAAGAGAGTAATACGTTTATGCATAATTTTTCTCTGGCTCCACTTGCCCTAAGCATTTCTGCCTGTCGGATTTAAAGGATGACTTAATTCAAAGCCATTAATGTGGATTTTTTTTAATTTTATTTACTGGGTGAAAATCTGGTTGATGATACCTTTTACAATATACTAAGACCTCAAAGTGCTGTAAAAGGGAAAGGAAAGTATGAGAGCGCTCCCCAGTAC
>JBBPCX010000114.1:14423716-14434515 GCA_037974365.1 Hydrocynus forskahlii
GTGCGTGTGTGCGTGTGTGTGTGTGTGTGTGTGTGTGTGTGTGTGTGTGTGTGTGTGTGTGAGCTGATTTCAGTCAGAGCGTCAGTGCATGCGTGACCTCTGCTCATACACCCACACAGTTAATGGATGATGGCTCTTATTAACAGCTCTTCCAACTGAAACTAATGACTCCTCTTTGTAGTAACAGCTAATGCTCGTGTTCATTATTTTGATACATCTCCTCCTGCCGAAAACATGGAAAGGGTGAGAGGAATAAAAGCTTGATGCCATGGGCAAGGTGACCCACATAACCTTCTCAACATATCAAGAGCTATTGCTTCAGCTCTCCAACTCAGGATACTGTTACCACTTGAGTAACCTGAGTATTAAGCATTTTTGTGTGTGAGGCAAACTATAAGTTTCTTGCGTCTATGACTGTGCATTAACAGCTTTCAGTTTGAAACCTTCTCACTTTATATACCAGTCTGAGTGTGCATGTGTGTGCGTGTTTACAGTATTGCTGTGTTCATCCTCCCATGAATATTTACAATGGAGCGTATCCGCTCCCTACAGACAGAGACAGATGGAGTGGCCCTTTTCTGTTTGTCCTCTCTGCCCTACGAGTCTGGTGGGCCTTTTGGCCAATTCTTCCACTCTTAGAAGACATCCTGTCTTTTAGTGCAAGTTTCCACTTCACTGTGTTGGCTTAGTTTTTTTTTATTTCCTATGCTTTCAGTGTTTTTTTTTTTTTTTTTGACTGCAGTGTTTCCAAACATTGAAGTATAACCTTATCCAGAATGTGATGTTTAACCAGTTTAACCGAGCAGCTCCCTGTGATGCACTTCTACCACCTAGTGGCCAGCTTGTAATATTTCACTCCAACTTGTGCTATTTTCAAAAAGCAGCAAACTCTGTTGTATTCTACTTTGGAGAGCAAATCTTTGCTGCACAGAGATATTTAACGATTCTAATGAAGCCACACGCATTGTTGTCCTAGCCTGAATGAGATGAAATAATCACATTTGTTGTCATTGTTATTCACAGATCTTCTAGTGCAGTGGTTCTCAAACTGGTTTCCATGGACTGGTTGTAGAACCACAGCCATAGTGGATATACTTTTGTTAGAGACATAAAGTGATAATATGTATTATTATCACTTTATAATAATGTATTCGTGTGTAACCTAATAGTTTAACTATAGATTAGCTGATATTATAAATTTATTCATGCCAAATTGTTTCTAATCAGTATATCCTCATTTACTGTTTTGCAGAAGGAGCTAAGCCTTCCCCGAAGAGGCAGTTTGTAAGTACCATTTTTTTCTTCTCAGTCATTCTCTTGTTTTCAGTGTTTCTGAAATACAGAGGAAGGTCCACTCTGATCTGAGACAACAAAGACCAGAGCAGCTTTAAATCAGTGCCATTGTGAAGTCTATTTGGAAAAGACTTTATAGCGAATAGAGTGTCCTGGGTTTTACTGGATATTTGGTTTGTGTTTGTCTGTGCGTTTCTAAAGCTTCTTTTCAGAGTGTTTAGTTTGTCGTTGGACTTGGTTTACATGTCTAGAAGGTCTTGACTGATTTCCTTAGTTGTTACATCAGGCCTATATTAGTCAATAATGAATCATTGTGAGTATTTAGACCAGTTTATGCTTCAACAATCCACGTTCTGACATAAACAACACATTTTACATTATATTGTTACTGTACATAATTTAGTCTGAACATTCTCTATAAGGGCAGCTACTAGCACTCCTATTGCTTTTGTGCACTTCAGTGTCAGAAGCTGAAGATCATTGCTTAGCCTGCTTGACTAGTCTGACTTTCTCTGTTCTGAGCTATAGCTTTCAAACGATTGGGTTTAACCTTACAGTCATGGTTAATCATGCTGTGATGTCTGAGGTTTGTGATGCATAAAGGGAGAGCTGTAAAGGAAGAGGGGTCAGAGGTGCGCAACCTACAGGCTGCATACAGGACGTATGCTCCAACAGCTGAGTATCTCTGCCTCCTCAGCCTTGTTTTAACTCACCCTGCTTCCCTATTTTTAACCTGCGTGCTGCTACCACATACAGTTTGCACCCTTATGAGGCAAACAGCATCACTACAGATGAGTGTATTTCTCAGTACATGATTTATGAAGTACAGTGTGTAGAAAGTCTTAATGTGTTTAAAGTGCTCGTTTGGTTCATTAGTATTTGTGTGTGTGTGTGTGTGTGTGTGTGTGTGTGTGTGTGTGTGTACATGCATATGTTTGCTTGAATTCTGTTGCCCCAAAGTGGTATGGAGTGTACTGTATCTAGCAGAGGGGGCACTGCAGGAGTTCACTGAGTTTATTGCACCAGCTAAACCCAATGCTGCTGGCCTGGATTAAAGACTTAATCAAATCAAGCCTCCTATTCTATCTCAGTGTCAGTCAGTGAAACACACACACACACACACATTTATTTTTCTCTCGTACAGTGTCATAGATCATGTGTCAGTGTAATTGCGTTAGCCTGTGCTGTAGCAAGTACGTCAGTCTTGTAATCACTGTCTTAACAGTGGATGCTACAGTGGTTGTATCAGGGACCTTTTCTTGATCCTGGGTATTGTCTGACTCCTGGCACGTAGCCGCTAGCTTGTGCTGGGAACAGAGGAAGGGACATTGATGTTCTTTTGGTTCTGGGAAGTGTGTGTGGACAGGGATGCATGCTGTGAGCCGTGGGTGACAGCTGCACCCCCACCCCCACCTCCAGGGTCTTGTGATATGAGAATGCCCCGTTCTCAGCAGTTAGAGTGAGGGGCGATAAGAGACCGCATCAAAGCAGTGTTCTCTTTCACTGTTCTTTAACCTCAGTGTTCTTTAACCTCACCAACTCCACCACTTGGTGAAGAGAAATGGATGCTATCTTTCATAAACTACCAAGGGCCTGCAGATGCAGATCAGGTTGGGTTGATCTCTTGAGCCGTACCTGTAGGTGTTCCCCCTGAGTGAACTCAGGGTTCAGGCACATCCAGCAGCCGGCTCACTTTAACTTGCTTGTCAAGTTTCCCTCTGAACACTGGGACTGGATTAGAGATCTGGAGAAGTAGGTTTTGTGTGGTGTGGTGGGTGCTGCATTTTGGACATCCTTGCCACAAGGGTTAGTTTCCGTACTACTCTTCTGTCATCGTCACAGTTGTTTGGATTGGTGTAGCTGGTTATGGTCCTAACTCAGATGTGATCTGGCTATTTGGGCAATGCACTAGGCACTCCTCTGTTTTTGCATTTGTTTGGTGATCCCCTCACATCATCGCAGACATGAAGAAAAGAAAGGAGAGAGCAGGAGCACCTAACCTCCATATACAGTGAGTTTCTATATCTGCTCATTTCATAGCAGAGCTTATATTCTTCACCAGATACATACACTTATTTTCATGCTATTCTGTAAAATGAAACTGAGCTTTTGTTAGGTTTGTAAACATGACCATTGCTTAAGGGGGTATACAAATAGACCAAACAAAACTCTGAAATAGTTTTATACACATATAGTTACATATATAGTTTGTATAAATTCTCTTCCCAGTCATTTTGAAAGAACAAATTAAGCTTTTAAATGGTGTAAATTAAAACTGAACAACAAAAGAAAGTTCCATATAAAGTGACTATAAGCAGTTTCCTCCAGAGGAAGCCATCTCCCTCCTCTCTTGGTCCTTCTACAGTGATGCTGAATGACAGTCACGGACGGCTTCTCTGCTTACAGCATCCAAATGTAAGCCTTGGCCAGAGCAGTTCAGAGAAAACCAGAATGAGTGAAATGCTCTTTCAGCTCGGTGACTAAACATGACATGAGGTCAGTGCTAGGCCAGCTTCCCTAGTCCAATCATTTTTCAGTTCCAGACCTGTACCCTGGCCTGGTCCCCAGCTCTGCTCACAGTGTTGCTCTCTACCCTGGCCAGCTCTCCTGTGAATGCTGCCTCTGTGGAGCTTAGCCATATGGTGCCTGGCCAGTCCCATGGCCAGCAGCAGTACTTGGCTTCAGTTGTCTGAGCAGTGGCTTAGAGTTGCTGGTAAGAAGCGACTGATGGCTGTAAAGCAGCGTCCACTTAAACCGACCAAGCACTGCACAATACATTTAATCATTAAAATAAATTTATTTGTGCATCTTGACCAGTTACAACTACTCTCTTATGTTTCTGTGAAGGTTCAGATGAATTGAGGTGTATGAACAGCATGGATCCCAACATTTATGTTGTGCTGAATTTAGGGAACTATTAAGTTTACTAATGAAAAACACAAATAAACGCATTACTAAACAAATGAATTTTGGCACTTTGTGCAGGTTGTTTACAAACAGGTGGTGTACAAAAATATATTTGCATTAGATTACATAATTAATAGAATGTGTGTTCGTTACAGCCTGGTGTAATAGCAGTGCTAGTATTTGCCCTGTCAGACAGCCCTTGCTGAATCTAAAGACTCAACAAGTCACATCAAAATGACTTGTATTTCTTCCAGCCCAGTGTGTTTGACCTGCAGTGTCAGAGAGCTGCCTTGTTTTAGTGCACAGACTTTATAATTATATTTGACATTTGTAATGATAGATTGACCTTTGCTTCAACTGAACCAGCAGAGATGAATACAAATTTTAACCATCCCAATGGTCCAAGAAAGTGTTGAATAAGAGTAAGGCACTTGCTGAACTAGGTTTTCTTTCTGTCTCTGTTCATGAAGTTCTTTGCACAAAATCACTCTCACATAAAGAGATCTCACCAGCTTTTGCATAATAGGTCCCCTTTAATGTCCCAGAAATGTTTATTTATATTTTTCTATCCTTCCTTTCCTTCTTTTCCTTTTCTTTTATATGTATTATATGGTCATGTTTAGGAACCACAGAACTCATGACATTATGCCATAACACCTTTATGTAGTAGATAGTGAGAGATTTATTTACACACACTCACTCAGACAAGCTCTTGAACGAAAACGCACCATCATACGATCCACTCAGCATCTGACCAGTAATTTTGGCCTTTTCCTTTCCTTCGTGCTGCCACACTCGCTCACTAGAATCTGGTCGACAGCTCAGTTCCGTTGCCATACCAACAGCAGCCTCCTTCAGCATCTCCTGTCCCCCACCTCCTCCCCCTCTCCTCTGCTTCTGTCGTCAGCTGGAGGGCCAGAGGAGCCCATGTCGGCACCAGCCTTGGGTCTGTCCCAGGGGGCTGGAGTTATCCCCAACCCCTTTCTCTGGAGGTAAGGAGGTTCTGTAGTGGACAGCCCACTGAGACTAACAGTTGTGTTCTTGCCTCAGTTCTACGCTTTCTTATCGAGGACGGTGTTAAGAAAGCTGTTGTTAACCATGTGTTCTTGTTTTGTGTGTTTTATTTTTTGTGTCGTGTTGAGGCTGCTGGTAAGGCCTAAAAGAAAAGTTAAACTATGCTTTCTAGTTTAAAAAGTTAAACTATGCTTACTGATGTCTCAGTTTAAACTCTGAACTATCACATATGATTCCAGTCTCAGTTGTTGCATTCCTTATAGAAATAATCAGCAAAGGTAGTTTTAAATTATATCAATGTTCTAGCGTAGTTCTGAATTAATAGTAGCATATATTGGTTCTTTTAATAAGCTTTTTTATATATTTCATATTTATATGTGTAGGTTTTACTATATTGTCTTCATTTGCAATACATTTGATGTGTAAGTTATTATGATTATGACGGTGTTTAGTGTTCTGTATTACTTAGCTGGTGGTAATTTGACAGCAATGTAAAATTTCCTTCACACTGTGGTTGCTTGTTACATTGTAAAACAAGCCACACAGTGTTGGTGCTTTATTGGTGTGATGCAGGTGTGTAAACTTCTGTCCTTTTTCTCTCTCTGGATGAAAACGGGAATCAAAACCACTGTCTTTTCGTAAAAGAAACTCAAGCAGCTCTCACTAATAGGGGCCATTACTGCAGGATCAGGTGTCAATAATAGAAAATCCATTTTAGTGACATGGTCAGTCCGATAAATGGATTTATTGAATACATAATGAAGAGTTTGGAAACTGAAGATGTTAAGACTGTTATGCAGTAACAGTATTGACAGATTTCACAGTTAGGTTCACAAGAGACAGATTCAGCCTCTGACAAAAGGTTTTGGTTAAGTGTCAAGAGGAGGTGTTGGCTTTTTCATATACAGTAAACCCCCACTTTTACGTGGATCAGCAGTCATGGTATCAGTCCAATGTGGATTTTTTCTGAGAACCGAACTAATCATTTTTCACTGAAACCCCCGCACTAACGCGGAAAATGCAGAAAGTCTCCGCATTTTTTTGCTTTTGTGATGTCTGAGTCTTGTCCGCCACGCCCTCTCGTGCTGGGTTACTAAGCACCGCGCCCAAACATAATCCAGCACGAGGACGAGGGTCGAGGTGGACAAGGCCCCGACGTCACATCTTTTTTCATGGCAATATATCATTTTCCATGCATTTTTGTGTTAAATTAATGTTTTGTTACTGACGAGAGAACACAAAGAAAGGCGTCTTGGGATGGTGAAATACCGCTGTACTCAGAGGCGAGAGGTTTGAAAGTAGCCAATCCAAGAATGTTATTTATTTCTTCTTGCTGCTGATTGGCTGGTGCCATTTGACGCATCCCTCACTGTACTCAGAAGCAGGAGGTTTGACAGTAGCCAATCCGAAAACGTTATTTATTTCTCCTTGCTGCTGATTGGCTACTACCCTGTGACGCTGCAGACCAGAATTTCCCCGTGGAGCGCCTCGAGTGTTCGTGTGTTTTTCTTTTTGTTTTTCTGAAAGCCCTGTATTTTTTTTACTGTAAATTAAATTAATTTATTATTGTATTTATCTGCTTATACCAAAGAAAACGACAGCGCATACCAAAGAAAACGCACGTGCATGAATTACAGTAGTCTATACAGGGTTAACATCGGTATTTACATTCTAGTGTACAGTACAAATATGGCAATGCGTTTTAAATGACATTAAATGTTTTGGGAGCATATTTAGGGGCATATTTAGGGTTTACACCACAAAAATAGACATTTCTAGGCATTTTTTAACCACATCACAACAACATGGTTTTCACTATGTGCTCTTGGAACGTTTTCGCGGGGGGTTACTGTATATACGTATATGTGTGTATAATAGTGTGTGTCTGTGTGTGGGTTCAGAACATTCTTTAGAACAGAACAAGTGCCAAGTGACACAGGACAGAGCTAGGTCACTGCTAATTAGGCACCATGGAATGTCAGAACACTGTGTTCTTTCTATCTCTCTCTCTCTCTCTGTGTGTGTGTGTGTGTGTGTGTGTGTGTGTGTGTGTGTGTGTGTGTGTGTGTGTGTGTGTGTGTGTGTGTGTGTTCTGTCACCATGGTTCCACTCTTATCCTTTAATTCTGGTGAATAGCTGATCCACTGGAGTTCTTTAAATGATCATCATTGCAGTAAGTGTTCAGAGATATGCTGCTGTTTTTGTCCAGGAGAGAGTGCCCTATTTATACAAGGTTTAGTTTCACTCTTGTCAAGCCTGATTTCCCTCATTACTTTCATTTCGCACCTGCCACTGCTAATGTGAATTCAATTTGGTTATTTTGTGTTTTTATGTTAGCTATCCATAATACAAGATAAATTACAAAAAGTTCCCCCTTTAGGATAAAAGGCTGCCTTATCTTAAGTCCCATTAATTAGACTGAATTTAAAGACAGAATTTGAAAATGAAGACCAAACAGCATTCTTAAGAAATTAGAGATTAAGGTATGAACATGTACAGAAGAAGGCTACAAAATAATATCCAAACGTTTGGATATTCCAGTGAGCACTGCTGGATCAATCATGGATGAAATGGAAGCTGCTTCATACCACCCACATCACAATCTAGACAAGGCCATCCCTATAAACTCAGTGTCAGAGCATGAAGGAAACTCTGAGAAAAGTCACAGTGAGGCCAACAATCACTTTGAAGGAGTCACAGAGGTTAGTAGCTGAGAATGGAGTGAACGTGCACCAGTCAACAATATCAAGAGTGCTGCTGACAGCTGACCTGCATGGAACGGTGGCTTAAAAGAAGCATCACAATTATATAAAATATACTATTTATAAATAATTTGATCCCTGTTTACTGATATTGATTACATTTTCTAAATTATGTGTTGCCCTGCTTGTAACACACCCCTTGCAGGTTGACTTCTCCTTAATGTGTGATGTTGATCTTATAGTAGCCTATGACTAAGGAAGCATTTTTCAGGTCATTCATGAATTGTTGCCTGTTAGCAGTGCCAAACTCCTGACATCACTAAATGACTCATTTAACTGTGACCTTAATGACTCAATGATTTTCCCAAATCTTCTCAGCATTTTATGATGCCTTACTACTCACTACTACATGCCAGTATAATGCCCAGTTTTTTCCTCACCCTTTTCGCAACACATCTTGTATGTTGGAAGTGTTCGTGTGCGTGTGTGTGAGAGAGAGAGCGCGAGAGACAGAGAGAGAGAGCGCGAGAGACAGAGAGAGAGAGAGCGAGAGACAGAGAGAGAGAGCGAGAGACAGAGAGAGAGAGCGAGAGAGAGAGAGCGAGAGAGAGAGACAGAGAGAGAGAGCGAGAGACAGAGAGAGAGAGCGAGAGACAGAGAGAGAGAGACAGAGAGAGAGAGCGAGACAAAGAGACCGAGAGAGACAGAGAGAGAGAGACTGCCTGCTGTGATATGATGTTTGTGGAGTCCCAGCTGTGGGCCAGCTCAAGGTGACACAGGGCTTCTTATGCTTGGCTGCCTTTGTCTCTGTCTACACTCTTTCTTTCTCTCACACACACACACACACACACACACACACACTCGCACCAAAGTATTCTCAATAGCCTTGTTACACCATCACCCAACCCACTATAACCTGACACTGTCCTGCATATCCATCTTTTGTGCTCTCTCGCTCTCTCTCTACTTTAAATCCAGCTTTATTTCCCTTATCCCACCCTGTCCAACATCTCACCTATCAGATGATAAAAGCACTGATACTACGGGATAAATGTCCCTCATGCAGACTTTAATCTGTACCCGCTGATCGTTTCCAGAATAAGTACATTATTCTTTGTGTGTGTGTGTGTGTGTGTGTGTGCGTGTATGTTCATTTAAGCGGACATTAATCTCCTGTCATTCTGACAGTTTCTCATGGGACTTGGTATTGAGTTTTTCTCTAATCTTGTCTTTCTAGGGCAAGTACAGGAACATCAAACATTATTGCAGGGCTTATAAAATGTAGCTCTGCAGAGTGTTTCTATGCTTGTTAGTTTTTTGCAGATATTTTAAGTAAATATGAAGTGTCTGTGTGCTAATTTGCTCTGATTTTGTGTATTAATTGTGTTTATGTTAACACGAAAGATGATTATTCTTAAACGTACATGGTTCATTCATAACACTACATAAGCCACATGAACGACTGCCATAAGGGAGTGTTTGTCCAATTTGATGTCACTCCCTGGCTAATGCTTGCTGGAATAAGCTTTTACAATCATATGTGGTGTTTTGTTTTAGTTGTCATTAAAGACTGATGTTGAAATTGCATAGCCATTAAATGCCAACCTTCAGTTAGCATTTTTTGCCAGTATTGTCACTACCACAGTCTGAAATTGTATTGAGTATTGGCTGTGTTATGTTTCCGTGCTTTGTGATGTGAGTTTCAAGCCGCCTGCTGCTTTTAACATGCATCAGAGAGAGGGAGAGAGAGGGGGAACTAGTCCTTCGTGTGTGAGGAGTAGGGAGTGGGAGCGAGGGTGAGCGTGTGCATGTGTATGAGGATGAAGATGCTTGGTGCTCAGTGTACCTCTAGCAGTGTCACAGATTGCAGGCAGACAATAGTGACAGTATTCTGACAGCTGGGGACACAAGCATGAACACACACACTTGTTTAACGTAGCTGTCCTTCATCTGGTCGTCCGCTAGCTCCATGGTAGGTGGTGTGTTTAGTCCCTGCTTGACAGCCATGTTAGTGAAAAGCCTGGATCATGTCTGACTCCTTCTGGACTGTGCTTTCCAATTTCTCTCTGCCTGAGAGGAGCATGCTACGTCGATCCAAAAGGTACAGCTTTATGTCTCTCTCTCCCTCTTCCTCTCTCTCCCCCTCTCTCTCTCTTACGCACATGTTCGTGCTTCCATTTGATGTCTCTGCATTATCTCTGTATATGTGGCTTGGTCTTAACAGGTAACTCAGTTTTCTAGTCAAATGAGCAGTAATGGAGGCGACACAGATGCTAACTGTGCTAACTGTTTTTGTGTGTGTTTCTCCTTTCCTTTCCTGTCTTCTGAAGATTGTGTGTGCTTTAATGCATCTACATCTTGCTCTGTCTCTCCTGTGTAGCATGTGAAGGAGGTGTGTGCAGCTGTGAAAACATGCAGCCACACATGATCATAAGCTATAATTCAGACACCTCCTTAAATCAGTCTGCAGTGTGTGTGCACGCATGCAGAGAGGGATATGAGTTCTTTTTTTCTGAATGTATCTACAGGAGAAGGTTTCCATCTCTTCTCATGTCATATTGCTCCTGTATTCATTTTTTTTATTGGTGGAGGGCACTGGGGATTCTCCCCTTTATGCCTCTTGCTGGTACGTGTGTGTGTGTGTGTTGAATGTTACATTGATGTTAAAGATGTAAATTAAGTTCAGTAAAGTCTGCAAACTGTTCAGAGGAATTTGAATCACTGGAGAATAGGGCTGCAACTAACAATTATTTTAATAATCGATTAATCTGTCGATTATTTTTTCGATTAATCGATGAATCGGATAAAAAAACAAAAAACAAAGCATTCATTTCCAACCCTTTATTCAAAAACAGAACTAAAATCTTTAGAAAGTGCACAAAC
>JBBPCX010000114.1:14437352-14461688 GCA_037974365.1 Hydrocynus forskahlii
CATATTTTGCAGTTAACACACTTTTTCTGTTTATTTAGTGTGAAATGCTCCCACACCTTGGATGACTTGGGTTGCACAGATTTCTCTGCCTCCACCATGTATCTCTCCTCTTCCTCCGCTCGTTTTTTTATTTTTTATTTTTCCTCCACCCTGTCTCTGAGGCGCCGAACTCTGCTAGCATCAGTGCGCGCGAGAGACCGAGTGTGTTCACTCCGCTCCGTGGTCAACTAAAGTTTTTTTTTAAATAATCAAATGTCTCAGCGTCACGCGACACAACGAATCGATTATGAAATTCGTTGCCAACTTTTTTAGTAATTGATTTTTATCGATTTAATTGATTCGTTGTTGCAGCCCTACTGGAGAATATGACTTGCACTGTGAATTCTTATTGAGATTTTTGTGCGCTCAGTGTATCTACAGATTTAGATTTATAAGTTTCTCTACACTACACACACACACACACACACACACACACTCTTTCAGACTGTTTGGTTTTATTTGGCTGTGAACTGTAAACCATGAAATATCATCCATGTTGTCAATCTTCTTCAGGTTTCATTAGTGAGATTGGGATTTTTTATCATCTCTGTCAGCCCCAGTACACTTAGTGTCTTAATTAAAATAAAAGTTACACTAAAGACAGCTGACTAATTCCAGTTCTGCAACACCTTGGTGGACTCTTCTTTCATCTGTGCCTCTTTGGTGCTCTGAACCATTGTTTAACTAGTGGAGATGTCTACCTTTTGAAAATGTTTTTTTACAGAGGCACCACATGTACAAGTTGCATTGCTCATTATGTGACAGAGGTTCAAGGAGTCTCTCACACTAAGCCTCTTTTTTCCAAGAGTAATGAGTGTTGGAGGCAGCCATGTGTTCAAGAACACCTCTCAGGGCTTTCTGTGACTGCACTGGCTACGCTGTGAAATGACAGCCAACTCACTGTGTGGACTTCACTTGGGGCTTATCCAGTCATTTATGCTGTTCATTGAACACTGTACTACTTTCAGGAGAGGTGCTGAAAAAATGCTCTCCAACCTTAGGCTACAATCACATTAGCAGGTTTTGATGACACAAATCCATTTTTGCCTTTTTGTGGCCCAGATCTGATATTTCAGAGCTGTGTCGACACACAAATCCGTTCTTTTTATTACTTTCATATATGGTTCCAAACTGAATGTGTCCGATGCCTGGCCATGTGACCTGAATTAGAGCTGTGCATGCACTGTTGTTTGTTTTCCTGTAATAATAAACAGTTGAAGGCTATTTAGAACAAATTATCTTTGGTTTGCTGCTGATTCGACAAACTGAATCTCAAGTGGCACTCTACCCTCATGTAGTGCACTTGAAAATATGTGTTTAATATACACTCAAACGGTGTGTTATATTGTAAAGAATGTGAGAGTTTATTTAGATATTCAGGAAAAGCAGTGGTGAGAAAAGAAAAGCAGTAGACCTGGGGAACAAATATTCCCAAAAAAGGAACTGGGGGCTTTATCTTTGGGAGACTTTTAGGCTGGGTGATGGAGGCTAGAGGATGGGCGGTGGCTCGGCCAGGGTTTGAGTAGCAGTTGCTTAGTTTCCAGCTTCATTGAAATCTCTATGGGGTAGAGAGAGACACATCAGACACATCAGTCTCCATGCAACTTAGTTGGGTGAGTCCTGGTGTGGTTTCCCATCAACGATTGCTGGCTGTGTGTGATTTGATCTGAAAGTCCTTTGCCTGCATGTGCTGGCTTGGTCCATGACAGTGATGCTGAAACTGGGTGGAGGCGGTTTCAGCATCTTCAACCAAGGAGAGTGCATGGGAGCTCTGGGGCAGCTCCAAGGTGAATTTCCTCTGGCAGCAGCTCAGCACGTTGCCACAATGTCTTTTTGGGAGTCAGTCCATGTGCACAGATCTCTGCTGGATATACAGCACACAATTGATGTACAGAGTCCATATTCATACAGTGCACTAGCGGGTAGGGAGCTGTTTAGGATTTGGTCTCAATTTTGACGTTCCTGAGCCATGTACGTTATGACATACAGTATTGGTTTGTATTGGTGTGTGTAGGTTGTTTCAGGGCACTGGTTCCTTTACACTTGAGACTGATATTAGTCATCCACACAAATGTGAACCATCATGTCAGAAAGAAGGAATCAAGCAATAATGCTTGCTATGTAAATGGAGCCATAGTGAAATTTTTACTTGTTCCGTGTATCTAGATGCATCTGTATCTCGAACAACCATACCGCAAACTATACAGTGTGATCTGACATTTTGAATTGAACTGGAACATTTCTCAGTTTTTCAATCAACGTTTTGGCAGCATCCTGCTGTAGTAACAGAACCATCTGAATCATCATTACCATCCTGCCAAATCAGTGCTTTATCAACAGTATCCGAAGTCCCACAGTATTACCACAGTATTATCTTTGTGTCAGATCGCTGTTTAAATCAGGTTCTTTCAGGTTGTTTGGCTTCAGAGAATTTAGCTTTATATTTTCATCTTGTGGTCCCTGTTTGCATGACATTTAATAGTAGGAGGCACAGGTGATGTTTCCATTTATTTTTTATTTACTAATTCACACAGGTAGTGCTGAATGTGCATGGATACAAAAATACTTGCAGTCCAAGCCAAAAGTCAGACCCTGAATGGTGGATTGTGTTTGAGTTTTTGTTTGTACACAGGCAAGTACAGCAAAATTCAGGGCTGATAGTATGGCTTGCTTTCAGTATAAACATTAATGCTTCTTGGAATAGAGAGTTATAGCAACTCTATGAGTGGTCTTGATGCTATATCATTTTATTGTAGTCACATCACCTCTCTGCGATTGTCCTTTAACTTAGTTCTGAAAGCATTTTTCAGTCCAGCTGGCCTTCTCTTAAGGATATTTTCTTCTCTTGTTTTTTTACTCTGTCCTTTTTTGTCTTCATCTGCCTTTTCTTTCTCTCTTTCATTCTCTCTTTCTCTCTCTCCTCCTCTCTCCTCTATTTTAAGTGGCAATCTGATAGTCTGGCTATCTTGTCAGAGGTAATTCCATGTATTTATTGTAGAAATCCAAGCTAAAAAGAGACAGAGGGACAGTCGGATGGAGAAGTATTGCTCTTTACATGCACCTCATGTAATTGCCACCTTCTGTAACATAGGCTGTTGCTGTAGTTTTTCATTGTGGTGTTGTCTCCTGACCACGGTTTACACTGAGCAGAAAAGAACTGTGAAGGCTGTGGTCTGTAGCAGAGATGCAATGAAATCCCTTACATTTTCTTTCAATCTCACCATCTTCCTTTCTTTTACTCCCCCACCTGCCCCTCTGAGCAGATGAGGTGGTCTGCATTATTAATGATCCTTGTGGAAGGTGTGTGTGTGTCTTCCTGTGAACAGGCCACCTGTCTCACACACTCAAGGTCATCAGTAAACCCTGACCTTATACACACTCACACACAAGGCTTGCCACATGCGCACTTGTTACTGAGGTCTACTACACCTTATAATAGAGGCTACCTTATAATAGAAGATGTTCGTTTTGTATTGTACATCCTATATGTTATTACTAATACTGTCAGTGTGCCATTACTGTGTGTGCTAGCTGTGGACTCGGTCATCTATTGCACAAATCATCCTCTGTAGTTATCATTTTAATTCCTGCATTCTTTGTCAGAGCATCTCTAAAACAGCTTGTCTTGTGGAGTTTTCCCCAAGAGACAGTGATTAAGCTAAGATAAGATAAACTTTTATTAGTCCCACAAGTAGGAAATTTGCATTGTCACGGCAGAAAGTGGACAGAAACAAAGAGCAGCAAAAATGAAAAACAATGGAATAGAATAAAGTAGAATAAAATACTAAACCAACAGGGCAGTATAAAATGTGTACTATACAGTCTAGGAATATAAAAATAGAATAAAATATGTGCATGTGTATTGTAAGAATGTATACTATAGATTACTACCTACCAAAGAGGCCCAAGGTGCCTAAAAGCTCATTGATGCTCAAAGGGCGTGAAGGCTAGTTCATCTGGTCTGATCCTACGGAACAGCTACTGTAACACAAACGGTTGAAAAGCAGATACTGATAATGATAGGAAGGTGTCAAAACAAACACTGCATCACAGTTTGCCGTGTATGGCGCAGCACACCAGTCAGGGTACCCATGCTGGCCCCTGTCCACCACAGACTGCCTACAGTGAACATGTGAGCATCAGGCCTGGATCAAACAATGGAAGATGATGGCCTGGACAGATGAAACACATTTTTATTCGCGTCATGTGGACGGCCTGGTGCTTATGTGTCTCTTTCCAGGGGAAGAGATAGCACATGGATGCACTGTGTGAAGAAGGCATAACCTACCTGAATATTTTTTCAGACCAAGTACACTACATCATGGCAACGGTATTTCCTAAAGTCAGTGGTCTCTTTCAGCAGGATAGTGCACCCTGCCACATTGCAAAAATGTTTTATTTGAGGAACATGGCAAGGTCTTTGCTCGGCCTCCAGATTCCCCAGGTCTCAATGTAGTCGAGGATCTGTGGGATTTACTGGACCGTTGAAGCCTCACTTCACGACTTACTGGACTTAAAGGAGCTGCGGCTGATATCTTGGTGACAGATGGCAAGTGTCCAGTTCTTTTGTAGAGTCCATGACTCGGATGGTTACAATTGTTTTAGTGGCACAAAGGGGGGCTTCATACTATTAGGCCAATATGAAGTAGGCCAGTATGAAGTATATTTATGTTATAGAGTTGAATAGTATGGTAAAATAATTTCACAGCACACAATGTATTTTTGTTGCTATCTGTAAAGATGAACATTGCACTAGTTGTGCATCATAAAAATATGGATTTTCATTTCCCTCACTGCACTGCACTAAATCAAATTAAACAGAAATTATTTTGTTGTCTTTGTAATGGAATAGCAGTTGGTCAGTGTCTACATACTAATTAAATTCATGATTTACTCAGAAAACCCTATTTTTAGATAATGTGACAAAACCGATCAAGATAATGATAAATATTGTCATACTGCTCAATATTAAATATGCTTTAGCAATGCTTGATATCAGCAGTATTTATTATTGTGATAACATTGTTAAAGATTGTAGTTGTGATATGCCTCACAATACATTAAAACATATTCATGGCTTGTTAGTGGTTGTGACCTGCTTTATTTTTGATTATTTACATTATTGTGTGTTTGCCTTGGTTCATGAGACCTATCACAGAAACTCATGTAGATTATTTGAGGTTTGGTACAGCACACAGCGTAACATTTGTAATTTCAGTGTAATTTCAGTGCTGCAAAAGAAAATGTAATGAAAAAGGAAATGTTAGAGATCCCAGCATTTTTGGCCCAAAAAATCCAACAAGTGAGCAATGATTAGATTGAACTGATCTTTCAGATAAATATTTGATATATTTATTGCACTCCAAAAGAGCAGAATGTTTAGGTGATGCTGCGCAGCTGCATCTGGACTACTGTTAAATTCATTTTACTACATTTGTATTCCTCTACAAATAAATGCTACATTTTTCTGTAGTGCCAGCTTCTACATTTTATTAAAAATGTATATCAACATCAGCACTGACAGGTTTGACAGTGTACATCAAGATAGTTATTAGCCCAGAATTTTCATAAGTGTGTGTATTTATTATGCAGCCCTAGTATGCATGTTGGTGCATTTCAGCATATGTCTATGTATAAGCAGAACCAGTTACTGGAATCTTGCAGAAGGGAAAAAGTTTTGTGGTTTGGTCTCCCCTGTTCTTGATGGTACAAAATGAAGAATCGATTTATTTCTCTCTTTCTTTTTCAGCATTCCCCTCTTGCACCAATCAGCATTCAGTACAGCCAGTTAGCCCATGGGAGGCCTTTAGAAGGTGCTTGTAGCTGAATGTGACTCAGTCGATCTTTGATTACATGTAGACAGTTAAACTGTAGGTGCTTTGCCAATTGATTGGGGTACTTTGTGATTATCTGCAGGCTGCTTCATAACCTGCAGCGTGTGGCTGACTGTTAGCAATTCTCCCTCAGAAATAAGGAAAGGGACCAGGCTATTTTTTAGAACTGAAAGTACATGGTCTTGATAGTGTGTCTGATATATTTGCGTTTTTGTTCACCCTCACTAAATAGCTACACTGAATTCAGTACCCAGTTTACATTTAATAAAGAGGTGTTTTTGTTTTTTTGTTCTGTTTTTTGTTTTCAAGTCATAAGCATCAAGGTATCACATTTAGCTTTGAATCTAATGTGGCAGCAGACGGCATGGGGGATAGGTGGTGAGGGTTATGTTTGGCTGCCTGTTGGTGGTGTGCCATGCTGCAGGGCTGAGATGAGAAGCTTGGCCAGCAGGTGTTTCTGCATAATTGCAATGTTCAGTGTTAATAGGCCCGTCTCATCTGTTAGCGGCAATTATGCTGCTCAGCTCTTTGACGTTCCATGGCTCGAGTCTTGGGCCACAAATTAGTCTGTTTGCCGAAACTATGAAGCACATAATCATGGATGTGATGACAAACATAAATGACAATTAAGGGACCGTCCCATCCTGTCTGAACACACATTGATGTTTTGGTCACTGCTCTCCCCATTTGTGTGTTTGTGGATGTGTGTATATGCAGTTGTGTTAGTGTGTCTGACCATCTGCTAATATGTAATTCTATATGCTGGTAGTGTGTGCAGAGGTTTAATGGTTTCTTCTCCCTATATTTTTAACAGCAGTGAACATATGGCTTAAACCCGGCCAGCTCAGTCACAGGAGAGCTATCATTGCCTGAAACACTGCCATGTTGTCTCGGGCCTGGTGTAATATGGCACTCAGTCAAGTTTTAACTCCACCTGATGATGAGTTTCCTGTGATTGCTTTTCAAGCTCAGAATAAGGAACAACTAACATTAGCTCTGTATTTAGTTACTTACTTAACGATTTGTATTTGTGCTCACACAGCTGCTCTTCAAACAGTATGGCTTACACACCTATTTGTGAATGTTTGGTGTTTTTTTCTTTATCCCTGCTAAACATTGGAATACCATCCTAGACTACTTCTGATTGCTGTTTTAGACATTGTGTGCTTTAGCATGTGCTTGATTATTTATGTTAAGGGCCTCTGTGAATTTAGGAGATGTAATATTGACTCAGAATTTTGACATTTACTGCAGTTACATATCCTACTTTCTTTTTGCAAATGATTGTCAGTTTATTTATTTTTAAAACAGGGATGGAGAACTTTTGAAATGTAGAATTTCTGATGCCATCTGACAGCCCTTTGTGGACAGATAAAGTGCAATTTGGGGCGAGGTAGCTGTGTCTCCCCAGAGAGAGAAAGAGAATCAAAAGGAGCATAGTTCTGTGACTTCTAATGTCACCCACAGAAGCTCATACTTTTTCTCCATGAATGGCAAATCATCTCTACTCTGCCATCCTTTTATCTTACGCTCCCCTTCACCCTCCAATCAGAAGGGCACACTAGAGCACTGGGCTCTTGTAAAAACCTTCCCATGTTTGATCTAGCCTGGAGACTAAGGCTTCTCACACACCTGGGAGGGCTGCAGCAAGTGTAGGATGTGAGATGAGATCCGTATAGTGTAAACTCACTGCACTGCCTTGCCTTATCCAGCTGTTCTGCCAGATCAGGGTTCAAAGCTCTAGTGTGTTTATGTGCATTTGTGTGAACTGTTGCGCTGGCAGAGGGCTGGCTGTTTTTATGTTTGTGTGCGCATGTGTTGTTTCATGTTAAGATCATGATGGTTCATAAATAACATTTAAAGCTTTGTGTAGCTGTTCCACACAGCTAGTTTTGGTGACCCACTTTCAATGCTGTGGAACCACCACTGCCTCCTGCTGAATGTTTAATAATGACACATACAAGTATCTAGTATTCTTCCAAATCCCAGACCAACCACTGCTGAACTGTGATAAGAAGAGTGAGCTGAACTGCATCCTCTAGCTTAAGATTCATGGGCTCCAAAATGCATGTAGAAAAACACAAAATTCAGAAATTTCACAGCTTGTATTTGCAAACTTTTTTTGCCTCCAGGTCTAAACAAATTACACCCAAACAGAGCCAGAAGTCCTTCCAAATTAATTAGTGAAAGGACCTTAATAAACTCCTAAAACTACATAAACTCATGAAACCCAAATGGAAATAAACAGCTGTAATGTATTCTACATTTCTTGGCATTTAAATACTGGGTAGAGCAGTTCTCTCCTCGATTACTGTAATTAAGGCACAACTTTCATTTCACGCCCATGAACTCGGCACAGCTGCACATTCTATTAGTATGCAAACGTGCCACGGCTTTCAGCTTCTATTTATTTATTTTTGCTCCTTTATTTGTGATGATGGAATGTAGTTTTAATTAGTTCAGCTTTGTGTGTGTGTCTCTCTGCAAGAAAAATACTGACGGTTCCCTAAAAAAATACATTGCTGTATTTCATTAGCTTCTCAGAGGAAGACAGAACAAGCCTCTGTTAGTATGCACTCTCACTGCGTTTTTAGATGGTAGAGTACAGACAGGGGTGTTCCCTGGAGTGTTTCACAAGAATGAGCTCCTCTAAAACACTGACATGCCAGGCTTTTGCTGTTAACTGCTTCTGATGGAGAGTGGTGTGTATTAGGGATAGAATGATACAGCCCCTGATTTGATTTGATTCTCGGGGTCAGGATTCATATTACAATATTTTTAACAATATTATATGTTCAAATATTTGTGTGTTTGCGTGTGTGTGTGTTTGGGATGGGAATTGAAGATGTTGCAAATTGTTGGATCCGTTGGAATTTTTAATTTAATTTTTTAAATGATTAACAGCACAATGTGAAATTCTTTCTCTGCATTTAACTCATTCACCAAATGAAGCAGTGGGCTGCTACCAACGAGGGGCGCCCGGGGAGCAGTGTGTGGGGATGGTGCCTTGCTCAAGGGTACCTCAGTGGTGACACTAGCAGTTGGGATTCGAACCCACAACCTTCTGATTGCAGGGCCAGCGCCCTGACCACTGGGCCATCCAGCTGCCCCGGATTGTGTGCCTCCAAGATTATCGATTCCTTTTATTGATGTTGATCCATTCCTTCTCATTTTTTCTAAACTTCTCTTGATGTCAAATTGCGTCTGCGCTACTGGAAACATTCACCAAGAAAGAGTCTTGGTGGAGAAGAGCTGTCCAATATCTGGGTTTATTTCACAAAGAAAAGTGTCTGTAAAATTAACATTTTGAGTAATGCTGTGTAATTAATGACTTTATGCATGTATAATTAGCCCCGTTAGGGCCACACAGGCAGGCAAGTATTTTCTTATTTCAGTGTTACAAAACAGATAGACTTTTGAGAATAGCTTTGAGGCGATTTGTGTATCAGCTCAGAATTATAATTTGGTTTTAGACTTAAGCTCATTTGCAGAAAGAATAAACAGTCATCCTTCAAAAAACACACAGCACATTTTGAACCCTAATTAGGTTTTGTCACATGAGCCATTGTCATTTTCAGCTGTAAAGCATTATCTCACAATGCCTTGACAATGTATATTAAACGACACCAATAAGTATTCAGGTAAGGTGACTCTAAAACTAGGGATGTGCTATATGAAAGGGAATTTCAACAGAATTTTTGCTCAAAATCATTATCAAATATGGATAATTAATGTGGAGTTTTGCTTTGAATTGTTCAACTTTAAACCAGGAAAAACAAAACAAATCACAAAGTTTCACTTTGTAAGCTACCTGTATTATGTTGTTACTCTTATTTTTGATAAAAACGACCCAAATGCATTTTGATTGATATTGCCTGGAATGCACTATAAAGAATTGTGGACAGATAAGGTGCAGCTTGGAGCAAAGTAGTTATGTCTCACCAAAGAGAGGGAGGGAATCAAAACAGGAGATGATTTATTTGATATAAAACAGAGGGGTGTAGTGTAGTTCTGTAACTTCTTATGTCCTACTCTGGCTCAGACTTCTTCACCATGAATGGCAAATCATCTCTACTCCTTTTATCTTTCAATCAGAAGCATTAATATCAATAAATAATATTTAAAAAAATGATAGTGATGTGTATTAATTTTAATAACGTGCTCATATGTCAACTATTGGCCATAGAAATTCTGAGTATGACCAGTCTGAAATCTTTCTGTTGAGAGAATCATAGAATAGTACAGGAATGGAATGATTCTAAAGATTGCTTTCATCTATTAGCTCACACATGTTAATCTGCGCAGGATTCTGAGTAATTTATTCTCTCTCACTCCCTCCTTAACTATCTTGCACCATCCCTCCTGCTGAGTGTGTGCTGTAGCCTAGTCTTATCCTCACATGTCTGTTACACTGTAAATGCTGGAGTTGCCATTAGCAAAAGGAATAAAGGGAAGGGCTACTGCAACACTCATCCCCCTAACTTTTTGTTTATATAATGCTTTTATAAAGCAAACTGACACTAATATTGAATCATCATTCACCTCTGAATGGCAATAACGTCTCTTGCAGCGATGCCGTTTAGCGATGCCATGTAGATGATGTTTTCTATAGTCAGGGTTTCTTTCTCTATGCAGCTGTCAACTCTGTGTCTTTCTGTCTGTCTGCCTGTGTGTGTATGTGTGTGTGTCTGTCTGTCTGTCTGTGTGGGCGTAAAGAGTCTTCACACTTAACTGTGCAGCATTCTGCTCTGCCTGCTGCTCTTTGAGAAATTGTTCTACAATCAGAAAACTGCGTCCCCAGTGGAGCATAAGGTAGAATTAGAGCAGCTGTAGGAGGTCTCCAGGTTAAACTGAGCTAGAGTGTGGGCTGTGAGATGCTTTTTTCCCCCTCTGTCAGCTCCAGAGAGGCTTTTAACATTTAAGCTAGCAGTAGAGAGCTGCTATTTGTGTCTACTTTGAGCCCGCTAAAATGGAGGCGGTATCAGAATGGAAGAGTGACTGACTGACTGAGGTGTTCATCTTCTGTTCTTTATTGCACAGGGAAAGTGTTTTATGAATGATCTGTTGCAGTGTGTTCTTGTAATGTAGTCATCTGATACGCAGTCCCGTTTTAAGACATGACATTTGGTCTTGGGTGAGCTCAATTTAGAATGGCTTTGATAAATGTACTTTGATATGTACTTTATTATTTATCTAAGTGCATTTTTTTTTTTTTTGCCCAGCTGTCGTACCAGCAACCGGAAGAGCCTGATAGTGACATCCAGCACCTCGCCTACCCTGCCCAGACCTCACTCGCCACTACATGGACACACAGGTAAGTAAATAAATAAGTCACCCCTAATATCAACAATCATGTTGTTTACACGAAAGGAAATTGAAAAATCAGTCACTCAGGCTAGGCTGGCAGGCATCACTTTCGATTTGCAGAATGATTATGAACAGATTGGCAGTTGACATTTTGTACAGATTGTCTGTCTCATGCAAAAGCCGTTCAGCCCCCTCCCCCCATATCCATCTGATTAACCTTTCACTGCCTGGCACGTCATAATAATATCAGTATGTTTACTGAAAATGTGTTGGGAGTCACTTGCATACAGTCTGGGCCCTCGACTCTACTAGTATTTTAATAGTCACTCTTATATGTGCACACGCAAGACACACATAAACAAAGTTGTGCCTACCAAAAGTGATCGAGTGAAGCACAACTGGAGAACCAGCAACAAGGTCATGGATGGACAGAGCTTCTTGATGCACATGGGGAGCAAAAGTTAGTCATCTAGTCCAATCCCACAGAAAAGCTACTGTTGCACAGTTTGCCCAAAAAAGCTCCTGCTTTCTATGATAGCAAAGTGTCAGAATGCACAGTGCATTACAGCTTGCTCTGTATGGAGCTGCAGATCGGTCAGAGTAAGCATCAGAACATGGCGGAATGGAATAAAGTGGCCTGGTCTAATTAATTTTACACCATGTAGCCGGTCAGGTGTGTGTATTGCTTAGTTATGAGAAGAAACCAATCTTTAAATGTACTGGGTAATGTTCTGCTGGGGAAACCTTGTGTCCTGGCATTCATGTGGATGTTACTTCGACACATATACGCCTGAACATTGTTGCAGACCATGTACACTTCTTTATGGCAATGGTATTTCATAATGACAGTGGCCTCTTTATGCAGTATAATACATCCTTCGATTATTGGTCAGAGCTGTTTTGGCTGAATAGGGGGGGCCCCATGATTGATTGGTGCAGAAATATTTACTATCCAAGTTCTATTCTTATACACCCTTCTCATCAGAAGTTTGGGGGGGAGGTAGATAGCTCTTCAACAGTAACTGACAAATCCTTATTTAGAAAAATGTGTACTTTAGATTAAGAATGATGGTTTCATAAAGATACGTTGCGGTTTCATAAAAAGTAACTTTTTCGTAAAGGTAAGTAACGTTCACATTCCTTACTTGACTGAAAACTAACAGTGAAAATCAAGCCCAAGATCTCACCACACCCTGGTCCCATACATGATTGAAGTGTTATATGCAGCGATCAGCCACAACATTAAAACCACTGACAGGTGAAGTGAATATCACTGATTATCTTTTGACAGTGATGCCTTTTGGGGTGGGATATATTAGGCACCTTTCTACCTAAGGCATATTACCACCTACATAAACGTTGCTGCAGACTAATACCCCCATTTTCATGGCAGCAGTGTTCCTTATTGTCAGTGGTCTCTTTCAGCAGGAAACCCTTCATACTCTAAAACAATTGTGAATGGTTTGAAGAACATGAAGAGTTCAAGGTGTTGACTTGGCCTCCAAATTCCCCAAATTAGTTTAATCCGTAGAACCTCACATTGCAAGGATTTGCAGATCAGTGTATCATGCTTAGCTTAAACACTCATGCTCAAGAGCTACTGCATCAGTGACTGCTAAAGCTGATGTGACTGCAGTAGGATTTGTGTAGTGAGAAAAGAAATGTAGAGAAACAAGCAGTCTTTTATGCACGTGTGTGCATGCTGCTCTGCGTGGGTATTCATGTGGCATGTAAAACCTCATACTTGTGTGAGGCCAGGTACTGACAGATCATGACAATCCATGTGCCAGACAGCTTAGACTTGCTCTTTTCCCATCCAGAATCTTTCTAATTGCATTGATCTGTTCCTCCTCTGTGCTGTTGAAGCGGGAAATAACATTACATTCGAGTCCCCGAGCTGAGACCAGACACATCCTTGCATCGATCCGCACTGTGAGCTCTACCAGAGTCAAAGGATTAGGCTGTAGCAACTTTCTCCACACTCGCTCTCACATACACAACAATTTCTATATTATTTTAAGATTCATTTGAACTAACTTCAAATGAAAAGTTTTCTGCTGTTGCACTTCTTACTAACAGGACTTATGCTGAAGTGTGGGAGGAGTGCTGGACTGTATTGTTGATTGGTGCTGGCTGTTTGCAAACTTTACTCAAACAATGGAGTTCCATGAGCTGGTCCAATCTCTACGATGCATTATCACATTTTTGTATTGCCGTATTATGATATGACAATGAATTATTGCACCTTTAATGCAACGTATTATCACATCATCCTCCCCTAGAGGGAAGTACAGGATAATTAAGGACAGGTACAATGAATTCGTAAATGTGGATTAACTCATCAGTGCGTATCGTCACTTGGGTGTGCTACTGATTACTTTGAATAAAGTGTACTATTACACCAGTGTGTTTTGAAACCGCTCTAACTGCTGACATAGCAATGGAAGTTAATGCCGATTCAAGATGAGAGTCAGTGTGCCGTTGTCGTTACGCTCAGTTTTATATTTATACTTTTACTCATACTTCGACACTCGATCAGTAACTAAATCACACTAAACATGGGCTACGTCCGAACAGATGGATGGAGCGAGCATTGTGCAGGACACTCAAGAGCACAATGTGTGCAATGAAGAAACACAGACTCATTGTTTGACACTAAAACAAATCTTTATATTTTGTGAAACTATTGAGCCATCTAATACATGCCAAAGTAATACTGGCAAATTGCACTGTCAAGCAGTTTTTTTGATTACCTGCCTTTATAAAATGTCTTTATCAAGTTTTTATTGCCCCCCCCCCTTAGTCAGTACTATGGCACTGAAACCATAGCAACCAAAGCTTGTGCTGTCATACAACAATCAATCAGTCGAAGTCGAACAACTGACACCAGCATTGATGCAAACAGACAGAGCGGCTGAAAAGAAAACAAGAACCATTCATAATACGAAGTAACCCCACTGAGGAGTTAAAGGAAAAGGTTTATGAGTTGGAAGAACCTTGTGAATTTGCTCCCCATGTGCTGCTGAATGGTATCCAGTATGGGTTTGGGCATTTCAAGCTAAAGTACTTTTTCCCTGGGAACTGTTCAGATATTCTTTGCACACAAACAAACACAGAGAGGGTGAGTGACCCTAGCAGTTCTGTGAGAAGCAGGCAATGAGCTGGGCTCACACTCAAAATGGAGATGCTATTCATCACTAATTGGACAGCATGTCCTTGGGTGTGCGTATGGTATTGCTTTACAGTCTTTTGCTTTATGTCTTTGTTGGAGTCCTAGTCCTTGAAGCTGGACTGTTAAGCAGAGGCAAAACTATATTGAGATTGGTGAGATTGTAGCTTTAGTTTGATAGAATACAAGTAAACATAGTCATTAAAGTGAGACAGGCTTGCTCCATAAGGCAAAGACTGTAGCTATGATGGAAGGGATATTGTGGTAGAAGAGACATTTCTAAATATCTGTCTGTTCAGTACGGTCTGGGATAGTTCCCAGTAATAGGAAAACTGCCACACATTATGTTCAAAACAGTCCTTTTTCTCTAAACGGTTTACACATTAATAATCCCCTGCCAGCAAAACCTAAAGTCATGCCATTTATCTGGCATTTATCACTAGGCCTGTGTCTTAATAATTACATTCGATCCCTCTGTTCTCTGTTCTTTGCCATACTTGCTCAAAAAAACACTGTAGCTGTTGGTGTTAGCATTACAAACACCAGGACTGCACTCTTTTGCATTATTTGTTGTGATACTCTTTATTATACTGATATTGCAGAAGCAAACTGCAGATGTTTTGTGAGTTTTTGAATTAATCAAGGCATTCACATCATCCAGCAAGTGTAAATCATTTTGTTCATACATAGTATAGGCCATTCTCTGACAATCTCAGATGCATTTTGCCCACACTGTGCATCCCTAATAGGCACAGTCTATTATAATGGTTGTTTGAAAGATACTTCTGTTGACAATATTCATTCATTGTTCCAGGTCAAAGGCTTGCAGAATAATAAAACTCTCCCCTATGTATTTCTATACATTAACACATGACAATTTTCACCCTTTGCCATATAGAGTGTTGCTGTAGAGTGTGAATTATCTCCAACTCTTTATAATAATCCCTCTGTGAGCACGTTTGTTTTTAAATGAATACTTCTCTGTGACAGGTCTGCGTTCTGCCTCCCTGTCCAGCTGTGCACAGCTGTCCCTGCCTGCTTTCTGACAAAGAATTTATGCATTCATTAATATTTAAGATTTGGCACAGACCGGTTGGCAAATGTATAATTAATGCACAGAGGGGTGTGACCCCAGACTCGCCACTCAGTCGGCCGTTGAAGAGCCCCACTGTTCGCATCGACTGGCTTTATTAATGATGCTTGGATCTCTACGCTGTCCTCAAAGGAATTAAAGCTTTTACAATATTCCAGTGTTTGGTTGTCCTTGATAACTCTTTCTCTGTTACTCAGTTAAACTGAGTTTCATCTGCTCGGTTATTCCACAAAAAATAGGTGGCAGTTTGCACTGTTGATAATGTGTATTTTTCTTTTCTAAGAATGGACAAACATATATGAGCAATGATATAATAAATACATTTTAGCATAAACAATGTGCATGAGCCACCACTGATTTTTTTATATTTTGGTTCAAATTACCTTGTTGGTGCAAAAATACTATTTGTGCCTGTCAGACTGTCCTTTCTTTGGCATATTAAGTAGATGAAATTAAAGAAATCTTTCAGGCCTCAAGTTATATGTGCTTTGTTATACTTGAGTGATTCATACACAGGTCACTGTGTGGCTTAACAAACAAGAAACATTCCTCTGAAACTAGTCAGGTACAGGGACTCGACTGAAAAGAAGACAACTTTCAGGATCCCCTAGAGAACTATTGCTCAAGACTATTTAAAAAAAAAAAGTCTGGCTCTAGGGAAGAAAAGGATGAAAAAATGAGGGGTGGCTCAAGACTTTTACACAGTACTATATAATAAAGCTTTCAAAGCTTTCAGTGCTAGCCATCCTTTTCATAACATACTAAGTTAGTCCCAGCACTAATGTAATGTCTGTCCTAAGCAAAGATATATCCAATATTTAAATGATGTTTCTTATTCAGTCTGACAGAAGAGGTCAGGTGGTTGTTGAGGTGGATTTGGAAGTTTAGAGTTTTCTAAAGAATTGATCTATCTTTAAACAGCATTTCAAAGCTTGAGATTTTTAACTGATTTATAAGTTGTTTTTTTTTCCTAGTGCACTGCAAATTTTCTTTCACTCTGTGATACATAACATTCTACTCAAAACCTCCATGTAGAGAGGTCTGTTGTCTGACTTAGTTCTTTGTCAGTAATGGATTTTTAAAGGGTTCTGTATTCAGAATGCTAAAAACAGGGCAAATGATCAAAGCATTTTTGAATCTTGATTCCAGTGCCATTAGATGAGTTTTCGCCTTATCCTCAACTACTTTGTAACCTAAATGGAAGCTTTTTGTGTAGAGAGGATGAAGACTCTTAGTGAAAGATTTATTTGATTGCAGTCTGGGCCTGTGTTTATGAACATGAAACACCCCTATGCACTTACTATACTGAGTGTGTCTGTGTCTGTGTGTGTGTGTGTGTGTGTGTGTGTGTGTGTGTGTGTGTGTATAAACGTATATTTTTAATAAGCACACAATAACAAATTGCATGCCTGAAATGCTTTTTGCTCATTTTTCATTTTGGTTCTTTCTGCCCTTTGCAGGGAGCAGTCCTTTAGACAGCCCACGCAATTTCTCACCCAACGCTGCAGCCCACTTCTCCTTTGTGCCTGCCCGCAGGTGAGTGACATTCAGAGTCTGCTTGCTGCTTGATAGCTGGACTTGACTACGTTTTAGTTATTATAATAGCGTGACTGTTGCTTAGGTCATGCCTTTTCTGATGCATAGTGTTTTGCAGAATCCAATTTTTATTCTTGGCGATAAATTGAGTCTTTTCTTTTGCCTTGGATTTAACTATCACCCTTAGCATCTCATCTGCCACACATTAATTGCAGCTCGTTCTCTTTAATTTTCTCAATCTCCCTCTGTAGCTTTGAATAATGACAAGGCAGATGCTAATGAATGAATCTGCACTGGTAACTAAGCGGCAGACGAGATGGTAATGAATCGAAATATGAAGTAGATGGAAAGAACGGGTGACCTCGTGCAGAATGAATAGAAATATTTAAACACAAGGCTTGGTTCAAATCCTCACTGAACAGTAAGTTTGAGTCCGTAGGTCAGCAGTGCCATCTAATGGTTGATAGAGGTACTTTGAGAGGCAGCCTTTTTGCCGCTGAATAAGGATATCTTGTGACGAGTATTGAACTGAAGTTTATTTTGTGGTGGTGGTGGGGGGGGGGTGTATTCAGACACTACAAATTAGTCTCTGATTATTTTGGGTGTATGCTTAGGATGCTGTCTTGCTGAATCATCCAACTTCTCCCTAGATTCAGCTCTCTGGCCTGTGAAATCACATTGTCCTTTATGTTTCATTATTATAATGTTTTATGCCTCAGTGTGCAGAGTGGCAGCTCCATATCAGGATGCTCCCACATCTGTACTTTATTGTAGGCTTGGTGTTCATGTGTTCATATGTGCAACTTTTGTTCTTTAGACATGTAGAGCTGAATTATTGTAGGGGATTTCTTTTTTAATTTTATTTTTTTTTTTGTCTCAACCATAGTGCATTATTTCAAGAGTTCAGATTTGTCAGATGTGTTCTGAAGTGCTTGCCAATTTTAATCTGAATGTTGTGCAGGTGTTGTGTTATTGTAAGAGATGAATTAGGTGTAGTTAATTTTGGTTGTTTTCTTAATAGCTGTTGTGCTTTCATGTTGTCCTGCAGCTATTTTTGAGTGACCACTGGCTTCTCTCTTACCTTATCATTTTAGAAGAGTTTTGCGTGGTGCACTTGTCTGGAAACTAGGCAATTAGTTGCATTTCTATGAGCTTTCCACTTGCATTTTGTTGGACCAGCTGTACTGACAGGGATGTTTAATGTCTTTATTATGGTTCTGTAGCTGTCTACATTTGAGCATTTATTGCTTAATAATCTTGTCCCTGGGAACTTTATCCTTTTAATAGTTAACTGTTTGAATACTTAATTTTTTTTAAACATTTCTTTGTTTATGCTTATGAACAGGGGTGTGAATAGCCATTGAGACAATTATGCAGCATTATCTTGATATTTGGACCCCAATATGATACCACAGCAAGTACAGTGATTGGATTCTGTTATGGTGCGATGTATTGCTTCCATATGTTATAATAATTAATTAAACAGCATAAGGAAATTAACACATGTCTCAATTAATAAAATTTGATGTTCCCATTTACTTCATTCCAAATTCCTCTGTGACAAGAGAGGTCTTGCACCATCTTGTGGCCTTCAGAAGCAATGTAATTTTTTCAATATATAATATTATTAGATATTGATCATTTGCATCACTGGTTGATATCACAGTATATTGATATAAGTGGATATATGATGTGTGTACTGGATGTACATTACATAGCAATGAAGTGAATGAATATTTGTTGCCACTCATTGTGCGATATAATATTACTTTCAGTCCTAAAAGACACAAACACACAGACTTGTTAATCCTTTCCTTATTTCCACACAGTCACGGGCACAGAGCTGACAGGTACTTTTCACATTACTTGCCTTTTTCACTGCCAGTCCATTGTGCTTCACCTCATTAAACCAGACAGTCAGACCAGCCTAATTAACATCTCCTTGGGATTTAAATTTGGTGTTAAATATTATTACCAAATTAAGTAATTAATTTGTGATCTCCAATCAGAAGCTTACTTATGAATTCACTACAAGAGCTGGATGTATCTACAGCTTGTATGATTAGTGGAGTCACTTTGTCATGTTATTCATGACTTTAATTTATGCATGTGTACAGTTTGTTGGTGTACATGCTTTAATTTCCTCATTAATAAGCATGTTTTCATTACTCTGTATCGTGCCATGCACGTCATCTTATCATTTGTGTACAAGCTTGTGAATCTCTGTGCATTTCTTTGTGTTTTGGAATGAGAGCAGAGCATGTTTTTTGGTTTATTTTTTAAATGCATGCTTCTTCCTCTTATGCCAAGCAGTTGGACCAGCTCTGCTTTAATGTCTAATAACCAGCCAGCAAAGAAATCATAAAATATTTGGATCTTATTTTTTATTTAATTCATTCATTTATTTATTGTAATCAGACTCAAAAGATCTTTGCTCTTTTGTTCTGTCGTTGTAGAACGGATGGCCGCCGCTGGTCTCTTGCCTCACTGCCCTCCTCAGGGTATGGAACCAACACTCCCAGCTCAACAGTCTCTGTGAGTATCGATATGTGTTCGCATGTGTTTGTGTCCCTGCCTGTGTTTGTCTCCCATATGGTGAAATAGCCCTCAGACAGATACTTTACTATTGCATTTGATCTCCGCTCTAGTCCTTTCCCTCATGGTTTATCCCATTGACCTACAGTGGGATAACCTCCGGCTTCAAAGCTGCTTTCTTTGCCCTGAAGAAGTGCCAGTGGCCTCTTATTGACGCATTTTCTTCAAAGAAGCTCAGATTCTCATGCTGCTAGCTTTAGTGTGCTCAATCCTCAAACTTCAGATGAATTATGATATTGACGAAAGTCTTCGTGGGCTTACCAAATCTCTCGGACCTTTTTTCTCAAGCTCGTTTTGAAACTTTTGCTATGGGTCAGAGCATTTAAAGCAATAAAAAGTTAGCAAGAAATTTGGCTGAACATTGCTGGCTTCATAGACTATTAGTCTTAAACCCCATCAGTCCCGCTGGTCTGAGTGACAGTTGCCGCAGCCTATGCTGTGCCTTCTGCCCTTGTAATCCCTCCCTCTCTGCTTCTCACAGTCATCATGTTCATCCCAGGAGAAGCTGCACCAGCTGCCCTTCCAGCCCACTGCAGATGAGCTGCACTTCCTCACCAAACACTTCAGCTCTGAGAGCATCACTGATGAGGAGGGCAGGAGATCTCCAGCCATGCGGCCCCGTTCCCGCAGCCTCAGGTACACACACCACACACACACACACACACACACACACACACACACACACACACACAAACACGCCAATGTTGCCTTTTATACATGCAAGCAGAGTGTGAAATTCTGCCCCCCACAAGACCCCCCAAAGTCTCAACATCAAAATTTAGGGAATAAACGCAAAAGTTGAAATAAGCTTTTCCTTGAGCTCCCCTTATCAACAAATATTTTGTTTTGTTTTTGTTTCTATCAAATAAAAATCATTCATGCAGTCATGAAGATGCCACAGGTTTCATATTGAAAATAAGTAATTATGGAAAACTTTAGTTTGTGTTTAACCTACTAGCGTAGTGCTAATTTCTGTTGTGGATTCTGCCTAAATAGAATTCACTGTTGTAAACCTCAAACTAATGGCATTGTTTATTCACTTTCCCTACATAGAGTTTAAGACTTCTAATGGCATCGGACATGCACGTAACGTTGCGTTTTGTTTTGTCAGTCTTTCAGGAAATATTTTCAAATCCTAGTTTTTGAAAGCCTGTTAGCTGCTGAACTTGTTTTGAAACAAAATTGCATTCATATGTAAGGTTGTTTAATATGGTTCAAAGCTTTTTACTCCTGACAAGAGTTCTTAGTCCATATATTTGAATTGCTAAGCCTTGTATCAGTGTTCTGTTTGGACTCATACATGCAAGGTTGGATTAGTGTGATGTGCCTGCTTCCCTTGTGCATACTTAAAGATGAACTGGGCTGTTAGGTTTGGTACAAAAGATGTCAATCAGCAGGTCATAAATATGCAATATTTTAGGTGTCATGTCTGCATGGAAATGAAAAAGGAAAAAATAAAATACTTTACTGTATTTTGGAGAAAATTCTGACAGGTAATTGAAATGTGTGAAGTAGTTACTAAGATGTTTATTTTTAACAAAAATCAAAAAGCCTGTAGATGGGACCTCTGAGAGGATAGGTTTATACAGTGTAAGGTGGAGGGGAGTATTTAGTGTAAGCCATGTACGAATGTTACTCAGATTAGATTAAAAAACAACAACCCCCAGGCTCCCTGACTGGTAAAGATCAGAAGCTTCAACTTTGATGTTAAACTGACACACATCACTCTCAGTGAAGTCTTCTCTATGGAAATGAAATGTTATTCAGACTCTCTGTCCTTCTGACTGACATGTCCTTCTTCCTTTACTCTCGCTTTGCACTTGCTGCTTTGCTTTTTTAATGCATTCATCTTAAGCCAGGACAGCTTCCTTCCCAAGCCTCTCAACTGTGGATATCCATATGCCCTACTTCCTCTTTTGCTCCTTCTCTCACTCAGTTTCTCACTCTCCCTCGCTCCGTTTTAGGCTAAGATGGCTTATTCAGCTAACTGTGGCCTTCACTCCAGCTGTATCTACACGCACTCAGTGGGGGGATTCTACACATCAGAATTATTAGATCTATAAATAATAGATCAGCACAGTAGACTAGCTATTAGCACGTTTTACCGATTATGCCTTTCTGGAGCTCTCCATTGCTCGCGATGAAAAGAGGGAGCAGAGCCCACCCTGGTTAATTGGAAGCAAGGAAACGGAGCAATCATATGCTAATTTTTTGGCCTGGGTTAGCAGACACGCAGAGCGAATTGACAGTGGTGCTTTTTCATACAGTGCTTGAGGACATTTCTTCGTCTTCTTTTGCTGTAATCACACACACTCACACACATTTTTGCGCACACACGCACACACATGCACACACACACACACACACATACATACATATACACACATGCTCACTGTCATTAATGAGCTCAATATACATTGCAGCATCCATCATGGATGTGTCAAGTCTGTTGGTAACAATAGTTTTCCTGGAGAAACAGCCATAATGAAGTGATCCCTGCTACACGGTAATATTAATGCCTCTATGGCTGATGAAGACATTCTGTCAGAGTTGACGATATAAGTTTGAGCGTGTGTTCAGTGTGAATTTTAACTTCTATTTGAAAGATACAACAGAAATTTTATGTAATGTTAACATTATAAATGCTATAAATATCAGATTAAAAGCTACGTAAGTTTAATTTCCTAGTTTTCTTCCTGTGTCCTGGCTCAGAAAATATTAGTTAAGGTCAATCTTCAGTTCCATTATACTCCTTATTATTCACCTCATCTGTTTATATGCCACCTTATCTATTTGTGTTTTGTTATTTCTCTCTCTCTCTCTCTCTCTCTCTCTCTCTCTCTCTCTCTCACTCTCACTCTCACTCTCACTCTCACTCTCACTCTCACTCTCACTCTCTCTCACTCTCACTCTCTCACTCTCTCTCACTCTCACTCTCACGCTTTATCTATTATACGTACCAAGTCATAAACTCTTACATGTGTACATACACACACACACACACCAGTTGCCAATTCTGACCATGTCCTCTTTGTTCTGTATCTACATGCAGATTAAGGATAAAGCTCCTTATTTTTTATTCATACTACATTTCCACCAGATCAAATAAAATTCTTATTTTGCCTGAAACTATAATGAGAATCTCGTTTCAAGGTCATTTCTCAAAGAAATGAACACTTTTTTAACAGCAAGCTCTTATTTCTGCTTCCATTATAGAAAATAATTACATTGCCTAATTATCATCTGTCTAAATGTGGGCTCTTATTCTTTCACAGGAGCAGCACACTGATCCTTTTCACACTGAATTCTTTATTTAATAACAGTGAAAATTGCTCCAGGACAAATACACACACACTCTCTCTCTCTCTCTGTGTCTCTTTCTTTCTTTCTCTATTGTGTCTATCCATCTCTCACAGGTGTGTATGTGCACACAAAACTCGCACTTTCCTTTTTTCTCAGCTGGAGAAATACTCTGTGTGATTGTTAATGCTGAACCCGTTGGCTATGAATCAATCTCTGTCAGGCTTAACCTTTTCTTACTGCGGCATCAGTTTGATTGCAGTTCTTTGAGAGAGTTTTCAAGCAGACATTCTTGGGCATTGTGGCACACCTGTAGACAATAGTCTGTTGGTGTGTTGGTGTGTTTGTGTGTTGGCGCTATGAGAAACAGCACCCTTGAGGTTGACCTAATGTGCCACGTTGAGTGTGTTCTCATTCAATTAGGATCGCTAATAGAGCAGACAGGCTGTCGATGGATGACTAACAGCATTACCTCATCCCCATAGTCACATGACCAGTTTCTCTCCACTTATCCAGTGTGACTCACCCAGAACCCCCCCCCCCCCCAAACAACACCACTGACCCTCATGCCAGCATTCCTTTTGGACTATCAGTTACTTATACACTGCCCATGAAACTGTGAACATAAGAACCTTGTCTTGGTCATTTTGCATTAGCTTAACATATGAAATATAATATTTTTGTAATAATGCCAATAGCAGTCTTTATCATTCACGCCATTTAGGGTTTATAACCACTTTTTACTTAAAAATATTTTCAGTGTGCTTTTAACAGTAGTTTTGAAAAGAAGTGCCAGTGCCAAAAAAGTACATTACTACTTTCAGAGAAAGGCAACGTGTCCTCAAACATTTGACGGGTAGTGGATGTACAATAGGTGTCAATTACACAGTACTACTAGATGATGAAGTTTGGTACTTCGCAGAAATCACACATTTTTGGTATCCACTCTTTCATAAAAGCTTTTGTTTAAATAGTGCCATATGCTGTTTGTTAAGTGGAGATCTTATATTTGCCATTAATCCTTACAATAACCCCCACCAACAGCCCTGGCCGCTCTCCTATATCGTTTGACCATGAGATCGTCATGATGAACCATGTCTACAAAGAGCGTTTCCCAAAGGTAAAGCACACCTATAGAATAACAGTAATTAATTGTTTTATACTATATATGTGTGTGTGTGTGTGTGTGTGTGTGTGTGTGTGTGTGTGTGTGTGTGTGTGTGAATATACACAGCAGCTCAGTGTAAACTGTACAGTACGGATACGGGTTTACCTTTACATTTCCTTTAAAGGTTAAGCATTAAGTTGAGTTTAAAATGAAATTAAACTGTTTTGGGAGCATATTTGGGGGCTTATTTAGGGTTTACACTATAAAAATAGGCATTCAGGCATATTCACGGTTTTTCACGATATGCAGGTCCTCTTGGAACGTGACCCCCACAATGCAGTTTTTCACTATACGT
>JBBPCX010000114.1:14461825-14484112 GCA_037974365.1 Hydrocynus forskahlii
TTTTTTTTTATTGTTTGTTTTTTTTTTTTTTTGTTATTCACATAATATCTTCTTTGCAGGGTTTGGAAAAAGCATATCTGTGTATGAACATTACCTACACTGTAGTCTGACTGTACTCTAATAAGTGGTCTGTTGCATCACCTGTTCCTCTCCTGTACCCCTGTAGGCTACAGCTCAGATGGAGGAGCGTCTGGCTGAGTTCATGTCTTCCTCAGCTCCGGAGAAAGTCATGCCTCTGGCTGATGGGGTGCTGAGCTTCATCCACCACCAGGTGATCGAGTTGTCCCGAGACTGCTTAGACAAGTCACGCGAGGGTCTCATCACCTCCCGCTACTTTTATGAGTTGCAAGAGAACCTGGAGAAACTGCTGCAGGATGTGAGTATGAAAGTACATACGGTGTTATTAGTGGTATTCAGAGGTATGGGTGATTTTTGTAGCACCTTACACCCTGTCTATTTGTCTATGAACACGGTGAGGTCATCACAACAGGACCAAAGGTCATGTCGGTTAGGTTTTAAGGCCAGTGTGGCTATGGTCACCTGTTATATGTCTGCCTCGCTGATGTCTTGATTAGCTCAGTCACAGGAGATTTAACCAGCTTTATGGCTCCCAGTGGTCCGTGTGTGTGTGTGAGAGTGCGTATGACTGTATATGTTGAGTGTATGTGGTTAGAAATGGGGGAGGCGCCTCCCTGATTTTAATTTCACGCTTTAGTAACTGCCTCTGGTGACGAATGACTGTCTCAGACAACCAGAAGGATGGCTATAAGCAGAGAGAGAGAGAGAGAGAGAGAGAGAGAGCGAGAGAGAGCGAGAGAGAACGTGTCTAACTGAGCATTGGAAACTGGGGGCGAGAGGAGGAGGAGGAGAGACAGGGTCAGGCTTTCCCCTCTTTTGGTTGGCTGTGTCTAACCAACCCATCACTGCTGCCCGACAGAATCAGATTTGTTCGAGAGCCAGTGGAATGCCAAAGCTGTATCCACCTCACACCTCACACACAAGCATGCACTCGGACGCTCTGTCTTAGCATTGTGGCAATCGAGGATGACATCACCCAGTACAGGCTAATTGGCTGGTTTGGATTGGGGGTGTTCAGTGTGACAGGTAGACTACAGCAGGACGGCTGCATAAATCGTATCTTCTGCTGGTGTGCCTCAGAAAGCACACTTTCGCACCAACGACCTGTCCCGTCTGGAGGATGGCGCGCTTCTCGTGGCAGAGGCGGCTGGAAGAAGAAGAGGTGCTTCAGCACATTCTGGAGTGTTGGGAATGGAACATGCTCCGACAGAGTGAAGACTTTACAGTTGAGTGTGAACAGCTAGGTGAACGCTGAGGGTTTGGATGTTTGGACCACGACAGGGTGCAGCATGTGCATGGGGCGCATAGTATATCAGTTGGCCAAAATAAGCATGTTATATGGGAATGTTAAGAAGGTTTTTTAGTTGTTATTTTGAAAGTATTATTAGTGGCAGCATCCATTGGATTTTAGATTATATTTTTACATATGGTGATGTAGTTTTACCATAGTTCTGGTCATTTGTGCTGTATAAGTATTTCAGGAAATTGAGCTGATTTTATGCATTATTGCTTTTTATTTAGTACAAAGGGCTCTAGGGTAAAGTCAAGATGAAAATGACCCAAGGCCACTATTGTCTATATCTTTTTAAATGACCAGTCGCCATGGTTTGGTCTCCAACAGTGCCATCATTAAAAACCACAGGAACCAATCTAGTCCCACAGTCAGTCTGCTGACCTGTCACCATGACGCCTGGCCTGTGATGAGTCCGGGGAATGTGCTCCTGACCTCATATACCTTAGGGCGAGGTGCAAGTCAGACAATCTCTCGTCTTTATTTTCCTCCAGTATCCTCTGTCCTCTGGTGAACTGCATATGGCATGATCTATCCATCAGACTTTTTGTGTGTGTGTGTGTGTGTGTGTGTGTGTGTGTACGTTTCTTTGCAGGTTTCATTACCTGTATAAATTATTCAAAGGATGATTAGAAATCCCCTAGAGGGGGATGTTGTCAGCTATAGACAGCTCTATTAGCTTCAGTCCAGCCGCTGTTTATTAACCATGCAGACCACTCTATTACACATCCCTCTGTGCCTTTTCATCAGCTCTCCTTCCCTATCCACCACTGCCCTCTCCTCGCCTTTTTGAACTGTCAGTTGTCCTGGTATTTATGCACTTCCATCTTTTGTAGGTATTACAAATACACAGACACCCCCACCTGGCCTCCATTAAAACTTGTGTCTTGTGTGTTATTTTACGAATTAGCAGATTTTCTGAAATGTTGCCACACAAATGTCACAGCAAGGTCAGTGATGTTTTTTCAACATGAGCAGCAAATGCAATGTCTTTTCTCTTCTATTTCTTTGTGTCTCTCAGGCCCATGAGCGCTCAGAGAGTGTGGAGGTGACCTTTGTCACCCAACTTGTGAAAAAACTGATGATCATCATCGCTCGACCTGCTCGGCTGCTGGAATGTCTGGTAAGAAGGCATCTTCGGGGCTCTCAGACACTTTACTAACCTTATTGTTATTCTCAGTGTGTATCCAGAGCTCCAAGTGGTTTTTTTCTGTAGCTGGTGAAGCAAACATATAGCTTACAGCACATTTAAAATGGAAATCTCCTATAAAGAAAGAAAAGCTGCAGAACCATAGCCAAACCACTCCGTACATTCAATAATATCTAATACTAAAAACATAGAGTTTGACAGAAAATTTCTCCTCCTTCTATAACCATTGGAATATTTGCTAGAATATTTTTACTCTAGTGTGACATTGTGTAACAATAGCTTACTGTACTATTACAAATAGAGAGAGAACTTTGCGAGATTATTTATGTTCTTTGAACTGTATGTGTCTGCATATGTTTATTTGTTGTTATATTTATTGTAACTGTGGTACTGTGTCACAGTATGATCTGAACACATTATGAATATTAGCAAATACATACTATAACACATCTTGTATTGTGAATGTGAAAGATATCATGATATCATATTTTTGGCATATCGCCCACCACTAAGTAAACAAATGACTAACTTCACACACATACTGTGTGGGGGACAAGGCGCCATAGTCCTGCTCACATGTGTATTTGGACTGATCGCGCAGTCAGCAACCTGACATCATGCAGAATGGCTCTCCCGTAATGAAGCCGCAGCAGCTGTTCAGTGCTGCTTCTTTGGCATAAAACAAATGATGCACATTTAATATTGAGGCCAATTTGATACTTACAGCAAGAAAACCAAGTCTTGTTTTCTCTCCATACTTCTTTTCACTGTCTGATAATATGTTGAGGAAAATTGTATTAAGTTGTTCTGTGCTCAGGATTAATTACTTTTGAACATCGGTCCTGGAGAAAAACACAATTAAGATGTTCAGATTTGAGTCCCTACAATGGAACGTAACTCTTGTTCAGTTGTGCCTTTCAGGGTCAGAGGAATGGAGATGGTGATATTTTGCTCATGTGTGTGGTAAATAGCGCTCTCTCTCTCTCTGGCCTGAGGTGCTGTCAGAGAAAACAGAGCTGCTGCTTGTTATTATGATTTATTATGAAGTAATAATAGAGTTGTTTGCAGGGAGTCAGAGCTGTTAAGAGGGAGAGTTGTGACACTGACTGATCTTGCCACTGGATGTTCACATGGTTTATGTACACCTGGTTTATGTTAGATTCTCTTATAGGACAGACTGAAGTGAATGTGGTATTAAACATTAAAAATGTTATTATTAAACTGTCTATACTTTACTGGATATACATAAGGAAGAGCAGTGACTGCTTGATCAGTTTCAGTTATTTACACCAGTCAGTTTCAGTTATTTACAATGTTATAGTTATGAGTGTATATCCGTTTTTTCTTAATTTGTTTAGGTTAGCGTACTTCGTTAGCATTGGTTATGTAGCGCAATATACTTTTGTAACCTTAAGATGACCTTGCTTCACTTTCCTGAATAGTTCTAGTATTAAATGGGTTTGTCCTTACAACACCCATCAGTTATGTTATTGAGTTAGTGAGATTTTCAGTGACTGAGCAGATGCAAAAACACTACCCGACGTCCAACACAGCCTCTGCAAAATGTAGATCACATTGACATTCTAGATGATATTTACAGTATAAGTGGAAACTGAACTTGCTAACCTCTCTGCTGGTACATTTGACAAAGGTCATGTTATTGCCACAAAAAAGGCCATCTGAACATTTGTACATTGCCCTACTCCTAAGAAGAGGAAGACCTGAATGAAGAACTGAGAATAGAAAAAGAAATTAGAGAAGCCCAAAGTGAAGTGTTGTCAATCAAGCTGAGAAAAATGAGAAGCATTTCAAAACAAGAACACCTTGTCAGCTGTTAAATGAGGGTGGGCTGGCTTTAGGGTTGTCCTAATTAAAGGCACTAAAGACACTAAATATTGACAATCCTCAAAGGTAATATTCCACAGACAGTAAAGAAACTGAAGAATGAAAAGTTTGGAAATTACTAGAAGACAATGAGCCGAAACACACATCAGTCAAAACCAAAAATCTCTGTCTTGTTTATATATATATATATCTGCCTGTTGAAGGAATTTGATCCAGAGGAGTTCTACCACCTGCTGGAGGCTGCAGAAGGCCATGCTAAAGAGGGTCAAGGCATCAAATCAGACATCCCTCGCTATATCATCAGCCAGCTAGGCCTCACTAGAGACCCCTTGGAGGGTAGGACCATTCCCCATTTAATTAAGAACTGCGATTAAATTATGCATTTTCATTTTCAATGGAGAGTAGTAGTGTGTTTAATGCTTTTAGCCTTAGGTGTTTACATTAGGTTGTTTTACTTATTTATTTGCAGCATTTATTAACAGATGTGTAATGATTTCTTTTTGCTTACTGCAGAATGTCTGCCATTCCTTTCCCCTCTGATTTTTCTTTTGTACACAGAAATGGCCCAGCTGAGCAGTTATGACAGTGGAAATCCTGAAACACCTGAAACAGAGGACTCCTCAGAAGTGAGTAATTTATTAATTCGTCAAGTTCACCATTTTGTCAGTGATGTTAATTTCAAGAGTAGGTTAAGGCAAAGTTACTTGTTAACTTTTTTACTTGTGAATATACTTGTTAATTGTAATAAATAAAAAGAAAATGAAAATGGAATAACTAAATAACTAATGGAATGCAACAAACAAAAACTAAATAGTATGACACAGGAAAAAAGGCTTAATGTTTTCATGAAGAAAGGTGTAGAAGTCAATTCTTTCTATGTGAAACCTTGAATGACCAAGACAAGGAAATGACTTTGAGTAAAGACTGCAGTCAAGAAAGTCTACAGTTATGCTAATTTAGCATTGCTGAAATTGCAAAACCCATTAAAAGGAAGCCACAGTAAAAAGACCATTGAAAAGTGCAAAACTACAATACATTTGTTACAGACACAGATAAACTAATGGATGTCTGAAAATAAAAGGAAGGTTCAAGAAGATCATTGTCTTTAAATGCCAGTTTAATATAAGAATCAGTTAATGTTGTAAGTGTTTGGGTCTCCTAACCGCCTGGGCTTTATCTGGTTTTCTTCAGAGTCGTGGTGCTGCAGTACAGCCCCCTCAGCCGCAACCTAAGACCAAAACTCCGAGAGAAGAGGATTTTGAGACTATCAAACTTATCAGTAATGGGGCTTATGGGTAAGAAGTCATGAAATGTGTAAATTATAGCTACTGAATATCAGCCTTATTGATATGATGAAATAGTTCACAAGTGTAAAGCCAAATTTTGCCACCAAAAACAAACATCAGGGAAAAGTACTACAGTACTTTAGGAGTAATTAGAAGGCAATATTTTCTGTTTCCCACAGGGCTGTATTTTTAGTGAGACACAAGGAAACTCGTCAGCGTTTTGCCATGAAGAAGATCAACAAACAGAACCTGATCCTGAGGAACCAAATCCAGCAGGCATTTGTTGAGAGGGACATCCTCACATTTGCTGAGAACCCCTTCGTTGTCAGTATGTTTTGCTCCTTCGAGACACGCAGGCACCTCTGCATGGTCATGGAGTATGTGGAAGGTAAGGGAGATACTTGTATACAAACACAATACTATGAATATTAGTGATGCACCAATCATACAACAGGCTTTTTTTAAACCTGAAGCTTACACTGTTGGGCTAAATAAATGAAACACACATTTTCAGTACTTTCCATTATCTGCAGCTGCAGTAAATAGCAGTATTTTCTCTTTAATGGGTCAAGCAGACATTTTAAATTCTTTAAAAAAGCAGTTTTTGTTTTTTAGTACTAAAAACATGAAAAAGTGCTACCTGATTATTTAGCACAATTAATCTAGCAAAACTATGCTCCAATATATAGATGTCCATAAGTATAAACTGTAGACTGTTGTAAAATGACTGAGAAAGCAGCATCGCTGTAATGCCCTTTTTTTTGTATTTTAAGAGTTGAGATCACATTTAAATGTGTTATTTTCTCATACTTCAGATACTGAATATACTTCACTTAAGCTTAAGTCTACATTTTGTTGTTATTGTGTATAAAATAACAAAACTAATGAATAAGTTTAGTGATTCCAACCTTTTAAAAGAGTAGTATTTGTAGACTAAACCCTTATTGTTCTGTGTTCAGGTGGTGACTGTGCTACACTACTAAAGCACATTGGCGCTTTACCTGTGGATATGGCACGCATGTACTTTGCTGAGACTGTGCTGGCACTGGAATACCTGCATAATTATGGCATTGTGCACCGAGACCTTAAACCTGACAAGTATGTCCACCTAACTTACATAGGACATTGCCGAGTTAATTAGTGCCATTCATTTCAAAAGATGCACTAAAATGGTTACAGACAAAGATAAACTGACAGACAACACAAAAGAAACATCATCTGATTATAATAAACATTATCTATAATGGTTATCATTATCTATAATTTGTTTCTATTTCAGTCTTCTCATCACATCAATGGGACACATCAAACTGACAGATTTTGGTCTGTCGAAGATTGGCCTCATGAGTCTTACGACCAACCTCTATGAGGGACACATTGAGAAAGATGCCCGCGAGTTTCTAGACAAACAGGTATAAACAGACCTCTGTCATGTGTTTGTCTCTGCCCTCATCTGGCCGTTCTCTAACCTACTCTCATTCTCAGGTGTGTGGTACTCCTGAGTACATTGCCCCAGAAGTGATCCTCAGGCAGGGTTATGGGAAACCTGTGGACTGGTGGGCCATGGGTGTCATCCTATATGAATTTTTGGTAGGCTGTGCTCCTTTCTTTGGAGATACACCTGAAGAACTGTTCGGGCAAGTCATCAGTGGTGAGTGGCACAAAAGAAAAGTATCCATATTATATTGTTTCACTTCATTATAGCTCACTCCACTTAAAATATTACTTATGAGTATTATAATGTATTTAGAAGGGTTTTTTATGCTCCTCACTCTTTACTGCAGATGAGATTATCTGGCCTGAAGAAGATGAAGCTCTACCTGCAGATGCTCAAGACCTAATTTCAAAACTGCTTAGACAAAACCCACTCGAGCGATTAGGAACAGGTAATTGAACACAAGCAGCCAACAGAGCACATATAAATAACTTCCTTTAGACTAACCAGTTTTCTTCCATTGTATTGATTGTTGTGTGTTTACCTTTGTTTGTAATCTGTAGAAAATATTGACCTTGATATTCTGTTTCTCGGATTCTTCTTGATGTACTACACGTTTGTTCTTTCCCTTGGAAAAAAAATGTAACAATGACAGCAACAGAGATGGAGAGGAGGAGTGGGAATGCCTAGAGGTAACGGAACATCTCTCTCTCTCTGTCTCTCTCTCGCTCTCTCTCTCTCTCTCTCTCTCTCTGAAGGGAGTGCCTTTGAGGTGAAGCAGCACAGGTTCTTCACTGATTTGGACTGGAACAGTCTGCTGAGACAGAAAGCTGAGTTTATTCCTCAACTTGAGTCTGAGGACGATACCAGCTATTTTGACAGTAAGCCTCCCAGTTTTTCTTTTTTTTTATCAAGAGCTAGAATAGAATACTAAGTGTGGAAAAAGTACGGTGATCTTCCACCTTCATTTCACTCATGCACACACGTACAGTCTTTTAATTCAGTCTTTCCCTCTGTCTTCAGCTCGCTCAGATAGGTATCACCATGTGGACTCTGATGAAGAGGAGGATACAAATGATGATGAACATCTGGAGATCCGACAGTTTTCCTCCTGCTCCCCGCGATTCAGCAAGGTACAGAAAGATTATGCGCTCACACACTTTTAACTTAACCACATAAACCATCTTTATATCTCTGGATGTGCTATGATTACCTTGGAAATAAATCCACAGGAGCCTTGATGCAGAGTCTGTGTGTGGTATGTTCAGGTGTATAGCAGTATGGAGCGTCTCACCCTACATGAAGAGAAGCGCACCCCTCCCCCTACTAAACGCAGTCTGAGTGAGGAAGGTGCGGAGCGCATCGACAGCCTCAGTGGCCTCAAGTCCCGCGATCGCAGCTGGCTGGCGGGCTCACCAGAGATGTATGTGCTCTACTTAATCCTCAACTGTTTCCTTGTTTTTGTGAAGGGTTGCAGCAAATAGCATTGATAAATGAAAGAAAAGGCTTTTAGTTGTACTCAAAAGTAAAGGCATTGTGTAATGCTCTAATGTTTACATGATAGACAAAGTTATCCTGACAGATTACAATACATTACAGAAGTACTATGGGGGGGCATATGTTGAAATCCTAATAGTCTTAATCTAATAATGGTTGATAGATGTCGATTACAGAAATAAACATTTGTTGTAGACCAGTTGTGTTCTGAAGTTGAGTAATTCAGGAATGCAATGTGCTTGTTTGCTCCGCAGCCTGCGTAAACGGCTCTCTGTGTCAGAGTCTTCGCACACTGAGAGTGACTCCAGCCCTCCTCTGACGGTGCGGCGCCGCTGCTGCTCAGCTATCATTGAGATGCCTCGTTTTGCAATCTCCAGTGAGGAGGAAGGCATGAGAAAGACTCCAGTCAGGGGGCCTTCCGCTATTCCAGAGCTTCCTGTGGAGAGGGAGCTCAAACTGGATGAGTCTCCAACCACTCCAGGGTCCATTTCCAGTCAGACGAGCCGAGCCACACTCACACGTTAGTGCACATCTCGCTATTTTAGCACCACTCTCTTCCTGTTTGTTACAGACATAAAACTATTAGTTCACACCAATAATGATGGAAATGTAATGCTGTGTGTGCGTGTGTATGTAGCTGGTAGTTCTGGTGATGTAGGCGATCGAGGCTCTCCTCGCTGCAGCAGTACTGATGGAACAGATAACTCCACTCCAAAGGCCATTAGTGACCTGGCCGCCCGCAGAGCTCGTCACAGACTGCTGTCCGGAGATACGGAGAAGCACACATCACGACCCCTCAACAAGGTCATCAAATCAGCTTCAGCCACAACCCTCTCTCTCATGATCCCTGCAGGTTAGTAGCCGGCTTTTGGGAATCGGAGGACTAATGAGCTAATGTACATTCAAATGACTACCATGCAGAATTGTGAAGCAAAGCATTTATTTTTAAAGTTAAAATCTTAATCAAGTCAATTTGCCATCAACAAACATTAGACAAAGTTTGTCATCTAGTTTAACCCAATACGGTGCGTTCTTATCTTCCTCTAATATATAATTTGGTAAAGGCTGTCACTCTCATTTTTTTAATGACAGTGACATTGAAGAGCTCTTTTTACAAAAGGTTAGGAGAAGGGCTACAATAAAACTATGCTGTCGAACTATGCAATCAGTAAAAAAACGAACAGGAATGCTCTTCAGGATAATTATGAGGACAGACAAAATGTCTACACTGACATGTAGTTTTTACAAAGTTTTACATTTGACCTATGGCAGTTGTTTCAGGAAATTGTTCCAACTGTTTTCCTTCCCTTTTCAAACCCTCTCACACTGGCTACAGATCATCATGGAGCATCTCCTCTGGCTAGCCCTATGTCTCCCCACTCTCTCTCCTCCAACCCCTCATCACGGGACTCCTCTCCCAGCCGAGACCTTTCCCCTGCTGTCTGCAGTGTCAAACCTGCCATCGTTATTCACCGAGCTGGCAAGAAGTATGGTTTCACCCTACGGGCCATCCGTGTCTATATGGGTGACACAGACATCTACACTGTACACCACATGGTCTGGGTGAGTACTCTAGCAGAAACAGTGGATTGAGTGGATGTGCCAAAAATGGCTTAGAATGAACATGCAAACCAATTATAAAGTTTATATTGCTTTTATGGTCGATGAAGAATGTATGTAATGCAGTGTGAGTTTGGGATTATATAGCAGTCATCTTCTTAGCATATTTAAATCTGATCTTTTTATTCAGCATGTGGAGGAGGGAGGCCCAGCACATGAGGCAGGTCTGAGAGAGGGCGATCTCATCACACACGTTAATGGGGAGCCGGTCCATGGCCTTGTACACACTGAAGTTGTGGAACTTATTCTTAAGGTACATTCTCAGAAACACACACACACAATTTCTCAATGTTGTATGGTACTTCAACTGACAGATTAATCTTTTTTTCCCTCATACAGAGTGGCACTAAGGTGTCCATCTCTGCCACGCCTTTTGAGAACACATCCATTAAGGTGGGTCCTGCCCGCAAAACCAGTTACAAGTCCAAGATGGCCCGACGCAACAAGAAGACCAAGACCAAAGAGGGACAAGACAAGTAAAGTTCATTACCCTTCTTTTTATCATATATTTCTTAAAGTTTGATTTTTTTAATGTATGTTTACTTCTCTTTAATAATTGTACTGTGTGTGTGTGTGTGTTTGTGTGGGAACTGTTGCAGCAGTAAGAAAAGGAACTCCCTGTTTCGGAAGATCACTAAGCATGCATCCCTCCTTCATACCAGTCGGAGTCTGTCATCCCTGAATCGTTCTGTGTCGTCGGGTGAGAGTGTTCCTGGCTCTCCAACACACATGTCCCCTCGTTCCCCTACACAGGGCTACCGGTCCACACCAGACTCGGCTCACTCTGGTAAAGTGTTCAGTATGCTATAGTGTAGCAATACCAATGTTGTTGTACCGTGACTTATATACCAAACCCAATGATGTTAATCAATCAGTTTCAGTGCATTTATTTTTGTCTTTTTTTCAAAAGGTCCTTTAGGGTCTCCATTTAATGTTGTCTGGCCATTGCCTTTGTGATGTAACATTGAAATTAAGCTGATAATAAACAAAAGGAAAAGCCAGTGGTCTTCATATAAAACCACTTTTGCTCCTATGTAAACCTTAGCTCATAAACAATTTGTGCTTTTTGCTGTCGTTCCAGTTGGAGGGAATTCTTCTCAGAGTAGCTCTCCCAGCTCTAGTGTTCCGAACTCTCCTGCCAGTTCTGGCCAGATCCGTCCCAGCTCCCTGCAAGGCCTGGCCCCAAAGTTTCAGCGGCAGTACCGCTCCCCTCGGCGCAAATCTGCTGGTAACATCCCCCTCTCACCGCTGGCCCGTACACCCTCCCCTACGCCCCAGAGCACCTCTCCCCAGCGCTCCCCTTCACCCCTGCCGAGCCATACGCTAGTTGGTTCCTCTATAGGCCAGTCTTTTCCTGTTAAACTTCACTCTTCTCCTCCACTAGTGCGGCAGATTGCGCGGCCAAAGAGTGCTGACCCCCCTCGCTCTCCCCTCCTGAAACGCGTGCAATCGGCTGAGAAATTGGCAGCCTCTCTCTCTTCCTCCTCCTCATCTCCCTCTCCCTCCTCAGCGGGAGATAAGAAGCTGCCTGTGGGCGCTAGCCGCAAGCACAGCCTGGACATCTCTCACTCAGAGTTTAAGAAGGAGATGCTCCAGCGGGACCCCAGCCTGCAGAGCCTGCAGGAGTCCACTAGTGAAACCCTGCTGGGAGGGAGGGTTTCTCCCGCAGAGAAGGGCAGCCTGCAGAAGCACTCTGGCCGCAAGCTGAGCAGGCAGGAAGGCCCTGATTCTGGAACAGGATCTCTGGGTTTGACTCCTGGAAAAAGCAAGCTGAAGGACAAGCTGTCTGCTATTCGACAAGACCGCGCAGAGCGCCGTGAGTCTCTGCAGAAACAGGACGCCATCCATGAAGTGGATTCGTCCGAGGATGAGACAGACGAGGGGTCAGAGGATAGCCAGGATGGACGCAGAACAACATTTGTCCCTCCTAGCCATGTACTTCGGCCCACAACTGTGATGGCTTCGCCCCATGCTATTAGGATGGGACCTGCTGCTTTACCCACTCTGTCTGTGACTCCTACCGCAGTAGTTCAACCAGGCTCTTCTCAGCACAGCCAGGGACTACAGGCCCAGCAAACTCAAGCTGCATCTCTGGTACAGCCACAGGCCGAAGCCAAAGCATCAGAGCTGAAACTCAGCCAGACTCCAGTATCTCCTCCCACTTCTGCCTCTACCTCAGCACTAGCAGAATCCAGTAATAGAGGGGGGATGATTCCAGATTCCTTATCCAGTGCTAAAATGAACACTCCTCAGCCCAGCCCTCTAATTAGTACCTTTTCTACTCCTGGCAGTGCATTTACCACTGTCAGCAAGGACCCGTTTCTCAAACCCACAGCGCCCCCTGTGGACCGGAGGACCTCCAAAACTGCTGAGCCCAAGGCCAAAGTGAGCAGCAAGCAAGAGCCCAGCACAGTACCAACAGTAGCCCGGGAATCCCCACTGTCCACTACACCAACTGGAGGCATCACCAAGGAGATGAAAGAGGCAGACAATCGGAGACAAGCAGCCGCTGCAGCCGCTGCAGCCGCTGCTGCTGCATCCACCTCCTCCACCTCCACACCTACTGAAAGTGGAGTGGATAGAGTGGTTTCTCAGCTAGCCACTGTGGCCAAGAGTGTGCTGGGCCCAGTAAAGCTCAACATGCCAGGGACCAAAGAAGCCCATGAGAGAAGCAAGGAGCTGAGACCCCAGGCAGATTCATCCTCAAAAAGCAAGGAGCCTCGTTTGGACCATTCCGATTCTCCAGAGACTTTTCCATCTGTATCTTCTGCCTCCCTAACAGGCCGAGTGCCTGAATCACTATCCAGACAGCCATCCACTAAATCTGAGCCACCCTCCACTTCTCAAAGGCCCCTGGAGCTTTCAGGAGCTTCAAAAAGGCCCTCTACCCCAAAGGACTCCTCCAAAACCACAGGCGAACCACAGGACAGGTCAGGAACTTCAAGCAGCAGTGCCACCCAGAGGCCGGGACCTGAAGCACAGCCCCAGAGCCAGGCTAAACCCTGCTTCTCCACGTCACAAGACAAATCAAACAAGAAGACGTAGCAGCCCTGCTCAGAAAAAATAACAACTAATGAAACATATTGCAAATCTCAAAGCTTGCATGTTTAAAAACAAAACAAAAACAAAACAAAAAAAACAAATGCTCAGTCCACACTAACCCTGAGAAGAAAGAGGTGAAAAAAGAAGATACATCAGAGTCCAGCAACTTGATTCTGGATTGTTCTATACTGTGTGACTCATACATTAATAGGGGCTTTGTATTGTTTTAATTTTTCTCCTGATATGTTTTCTCAACATTTGTTTTAGGTTTGCATTTTTGACAAAAAAGGAAAATGTGGGGCTAGAAATAAACAGGAAAAATAATTCTGCCATTCAGTACCTTCAGTACCTCTCCATATGAAAATTAGGCGCTTTTTCCAGGATAGAGCTAGTTGTGCCTTAACACACTTCAGAAAATCACTTGTAAGTCCCTCCACCGTTCAGTCACAGGGGGGTACAATGTATCTCAGCAATAAAAGTAGCGTATGCTTAGCAATTTGTATAAACACATCAACGTGTCCTAGCACCCTACAATAGTTGGCTGAAAACCAAACCAATTTTCCCATTAGTCTCTGCTACACCAATTTTCAGTTTGTAGGCACTAAACAAGCGGTGTGTCTGGTATGAGTCTGGGACACTACATCTTTGTGTCATAGTGATAACATGATTTGTGTGGTAGAGTAGTGGATAAAGAATTTTTCTGTCATTGTGATTTCACTTGCAAATTTGTTCTCCCAAAAAGAAGCTGAGGTCAGGACTACACTAAATAACTACAGTTATTTTCTTCTCTGTTTTTGTGGGTTCTTGCTTGAAAAAGTCTAGCTCTTTAGTTTTAGCCCAACATATACATCTAAATATATAAATATACATTTCCTTCTGATTATTATTAATGAGAGTTAAAAACCTGGGCTTTGTACATGTTGGATGTTTAGATGAAAGTATGTGATGGAGTGTTCTTGATGGTCATTCTGGTCTGACAGTAATGCCTGTACCCATACTCTTACATAACACTCACACTACTGAAATGCTCTTGCAAGGAACTAAAGGGTGTGTTTCAAATTGGAAATGTTTTTATTTCTAGCCCCTGCTCTCTGTCTCTTTTTTTAACAACTGAAATGTTTTTTTTTAAATATCTGGACCAACTTGCTGTGTTCTTTCTGTATATTTGCCACTAATCTTTTAGGTTAGAAGACTTGTACATGCTTGTTCATGAGTGAGTGGGTGTGTGTGTGTGTGTGTGTGTGTGTGAATGTGTGTGCATATATAAATGAATATTTAAAGTTCTGTTTGGTGTCAGTTTTATACCCAGTGGCATTGGGAGGGTGTCTTAGATTGGTGTCCTGTCTTTGCCATTAGTTCTGTCTGATTTACCCTTTTTTGTGAAAAGCCTTCGAAGATGTATTTGCACAATCCCTTTTTACTTTGTGTCATATAAATATAAAAAATAATAATAAAATACAGTCCAATCAGATCCCGGACCTTGTTGGGGTCTTGAGGGGTTCGACCAATCACTTAACCCCTGTTACTTGTCATATCGTGTTGCTACTGTACATTGATGTGTTCACCATGCATTTAAAAACATAAATATCTATGGAAGTTATAGCTCTCTCACATTGCCCTCACTCCTATCTATGCTGAATTTGACACTTCTAGAGCATATTGAATGCATTTTTTCTATTGGGTTTTAATGTTACTTACTGATTAGTGAAGAGTCCTACATGACCCTGTTTTAAACAGGAGAAGAAAAAAAAAGTCATTATTTAGACAAAGTCAGTCCTCAAACTCTCTTTATACATTCTGTCCAGTTCCTTGGGTTTTCTATATTGTATTATTCATAGTGGCTGTTAAAGTCACACGATGGTATGTACAGTTATGAGATATGTCCATATGAAATGTGAATGGGTGTCTTGCACATTTTAGCATTTTTACGTCGTCGGGAAAGGGCTTTTGATAGCTTTTTGAGCCTGAAGCTTGATTCCTGACACCAAACACCACAAATCAGTACAGCACCAAGCAAGAAGAGTGATTTAACACAGTTGCAGCGCAAATCTAACATATGATTGTATTGTGTTTTACAGGTGGCATTTTCTGTGTATAGCTAGATTTGAAGTAGTATGTGAGAGTAGATTGTTATGGCAGATGTTCATCTGTCCTGCACCGAAGTGGCTCTTTTTTGTATCCACAAGCTTAGTAAAGGCCAGTTGCCTACACACAGCACCAAACGCTGTCTCGTCCTTTCCGGAGCTTAACAGTGGGCTCTAAATCTTATAGATAAAATCAGTTTGACTAGACAGAAGGTTGGAAAATGGCCTTCGATTTATTCTCTATGGGTGAAATCGGCAAGAGCCTAATATATGTGGAAAAAATGGCATATTTTGATAGGCGTGCAGTGCAGTGTCCAGGCACATATCTTTATGGCAGAATTTTGTTTAGTCATTGATTATCACAGAGACTCCAGGAAGGGCCGCATCGCCTTAGATTTTTGAATGGAGTAAAATAAGACTTTTCGTTTTCCAAATTATAGGTCATAGCCTGTGGTTGCGCATTCTGATTATACAGTACCTATATAATGTATAAGCCTGTTTTTTCAAGTACAACAAAAAAAAAAAAGACTAGATTTAGAAAAGGTGGTGCTGCGTTAGTGATTCCTAAAGTGTGTAATGTGCTCATCTTGTGTGGTAACTGCACTCACACACACCATTCAAATGAAGCCATTCATATCGTGCAGCCCTACGCCATGCGGATGGACACACTGCTTTTTGAGCCAACTTGGCCAACACTCATCACTCTCTTGAGAGAGCCCCCTCTGCACAACGGGAAACCACTAGATTGTACACATATTGTTTACTCACTGTTGCTCGATATCAGTGACGACACATAACCACTGACCAATGCCCTTTGTATGTTTAGAACTCACAAACGCTAGTAAGAATATGTGGTGTACGGAATGCTGATCCGCAGTCTTGCAAGTGAAGAGCTGTTTGCATTTACATTTATAAGAGACTAAAGACTGCTGCCACAGTCACTACACTTGATATGGGATCATGACTGGACAGAACAGGTGCTCAGCTGATGCACATTGATTTCTCCAGGACACAGTTGGGTCCATAGAAGTAACCTTACCTTGTCTGTGTGTATCGTGCGTTTCTCCTATTGGGCTGAGACACATAGGGCTTGTATAGTAATGAATCAACAGAAATGGGCTAAGGAAAAAAACTGCTAGTTAAACCAGTGCAATATCTTTTTTTTTTAATCATTATTATTGTGGTAAAGACGCATGTTTGTTGTAACTCCTTACTCCTTCCTTATGAACAATAAAGGTTTTTTAAAGAAAATCAGTACTCTTGCTGTTATTTTTTAAATGGATTAACCAACTGTTGTCTTTTAATTGTATAGACGTGGTCATTTAACTGATGGGACTAGATGTTGCTTTCCATAATCACAGGCTATAATAGCCCAATGCAATTTTACAACCAGTTCTCTAAAGTGTAAAATGTAGCCCTCTGTCAAAATACATCCCAATGTAAAATGTGCAAAGAAAATTAGATATTTCAGGAGAATGGTGTTAAAATTGACTCTTATTTGTTTTGTTTTTTTGAATTTGCTCATTTTCAGGTGTAGTAGGTAATTGGTAGCATTGGTTTGTGACAAATATGTATTACTTTCTCCGTTCTCCTGTTCCTCCAGCCAAGTAAATGGGAGAAAGACAAAAGGTTGGTTAATGTAAAACACACAAATGAAATGAAATACTGACAAACCCAGATTAGACTTTAAGTGTGAGTCACTTGTATTACAGTGGAATAAAATTAATAACCTCTTTGTACTCTGCAGTGGGACTTGCAACAGCTCAGATGGTACGACTGGTTACCATGTCTAGGCTAAAAGAGCAACAGTGAGACATGTTCACTAAAAGAGCTGATTAGTACTTTCACTCTTCAGCTGTAAGTCAATGCTGTATTCTGCAAAAGACCAACTAGAAGAATTATTGTCCTGTTAACGAAAAAAAAAAAATTATAATCAAGAGTATTAATTGTACTCCCTTTCCTCCGGATTTTGCAACATTGCTGTGAGGATTTGATTGCATCAGTTCTGGATGCAATACCTTTCAGTCGTTCTAAAGGTATTGAATGGAGCTCCACCACTCCGGAGAAGGAGGCTCCCAATCCAGTCCATGAAGCAGAAGATGAGAAGGGGTCAGAGATTTTCCCATCTGTTTAAAAGGTGCCCACCATGTGACACTATTGGTTTTGCTTGTGGCTTAATTGTGTGGGTGTGTGGATCTCCTGCCAGGCTGAGGTATGTGTAAGAATGTATGCAAACAGGCCTGACCCGCCTGCTTGCGTCTCCCGTGAGGTGTGGTTTTCTGATGAGAAGTGGTGGGGGTTGAAGGTACTCTTGACAAGGTGTGTGTCTTTCCCCCTCTTTCCTGACAGGCGGCTGCTGCTGGTGATGGATTGCTGGCTCCCTCAGTATCTGGCACCTGTTCTACATGACCGGGGCAAACTCATTCCAGTCCAGCTCCTCTCTCCACACGGCCCAGCCCGGCCCCCCCAAACCTGATAGCCTGCCTAAGTTCTGGGGCTCAGTAAGTCCTCTGGGGCTCAATAAGTTCTTTCTCGTTTCTGAATTTATTTTACCCCTGTGAGCTCACTCCTGCTTATGAGGTTACAAGAGGGAAAAAAAGAATGAAAAAAGGCAGGGACTGCCTACTAGAGGTGTAAACCTCTAAACTCACAGCATTTCAAGTGGATTCAGTTATTTGTGTAATGATTAACAGTTAATTGTGTAAAGTTCACTGCATACAAATGTGAAGAATGAATGTAGGGTATAAAGGAGATACAAGTAACTAATTTAGTTTTAGAATTTATAACTCCAAGGATCAGTTTCACAGACCTAAATAATGCTTAATACTAGACAGAAGATTTTCTGAAAGAGATTTATGACTGGCCGCTCAAATTAGTCCAAATTTAGGCTGGATCCATGTTTGGGAAACCAGACCCATAAGTCTTGGAGCTAAATCCCTCACATGTTCACGTAAAGTACCCACAATAATATCACAGGTACCATGAATTGATGTTAATTCATGTATTGATGTTCTTGTGTTACGGCCTAACCCGGCGCCAGTGTAAGTGTGGGTAACAAGAAAAGAAACGAATAAAAAATTGAGCCCACAAAATAGTTTGCATTACTTCTACTTTTACTACTACAATCATCTGGCAAACCCTTTTATCCAAAGCGACTAACAATATGAGGACACAATCAAGCTTCTGGACAGTGTGAGAACCAGAGCCAGATATTAATTGCGAAATTTATGTGAGTACTGCAAGAAGATTAGGAGAGGAGATGCTCTCTGAGTCTTAAGATGTTTTTTGAAGAGTTTCTGCTGCATTAGAAGAGGAATAGTTTGCATTAGATGAGGAACATGTGAAATGAAAGCACAACATAATGTGGGGGTCTCTTTAAGATAAGAAAAGATAAACCTTTATCTTTATCTTATATAACTGAACCGTTATATCCAACTTTTCTTTTGAATTCACTGCTGTTGCATCACATGACTAGTCGGAATCACAATGGTGACAGATAATATATGGGGTTGCCAAGGATGCATGCTTTATGAGCCCAGGCCTTATAAAACATCCACTTGACCCACACCTCTTTGGGCCTTGGATTTTTAAAGGGTTCCATACACCCAACACAAAAATCTACTGAAGTCTTTAAATACACTAGCTCATTTAGCTTGGGCCTTTTTGGAGTTTCTCTCTGCTTTGTTTTGATTGCTTTGCCTTTTTTCCTCTGAATGTTCCTCATTTTTTCTTCTAAACCTTTCTTTACATGTGTGTCTGTTAGAATATAGATATGTCTCCTGTCCCACTGGTGGTCTTTCTTGATCCTACTTTTGGAACTGGTAATATAGCAAAAGGGTTAAATATCCCCACACCTGAAAGCCAGTTTATTTCTAGCTGTTATAACTGTCTGAGACTGGCAAGGCTGCAACACATGACAATTTACTCAAACTTGAGATTTTGCTGATTGTCTACCTGGACAAAAAGAGAACATAAGACAAAATGTGCCATGACTTTTGCACCAACCACATTTTATACTTTGTTTGTCCAATGTGGTCAGTTCATCATATAAAGAGTGTATGTGTATTAAAATGAAAATCAACAAAACATGGTATTTATCCCATTCTACCGTGTTTGCATTTAATTTAATTTAACCCTTACAGTCACGTGTCACCACACCTCACCGCACCACACTGTGTGAACAATGTGAAATTCTTTCTCTGCATTTAACCCATTCACCAAGTGAAGCAGGGGGCTGCCACCAATGGGGGCACCCGGGGAACAGTGTGTGGGGACAATACCTCGTTCAAGAGTACCTCAGTGGTGCCACTAGTAGTTGAGATTCGAACCCACAATCTTCTGATTGTAGGGTCAATGCGCTAACCACTAGGCCATCCAGAGTGCTGAATATTATTGATAATATCTTAAAATTAGATATTATTATTATTATTATTATTATTATGTTGTTGTTGTTGTCAAATTTAATCAATCATAACAAAATGAAATTTAAAATATTTTTCCACTTCTGTGTCCTGTATTCCTCTCATACCCCACACCCATTCCAGCTAAATGATCTGCAGCCCATCTGCTCCTGTATCAGCAGTTTTGGATCCCATTCCTTGCATGTTTAACAGTAGTTAGCATGTAAACAGGTGCGTCACACTCCTTCCAAACTGTACTGTGTTCTACATGTTTTAATAAATGTTTTAATCTTTGGTCCCATCTGAAACTAGCCCTTAGCGATTATCTCCACCTGGCTCCGGCATGACAGAGAGGAATGGCAGGCTACTAGCTGTGCTGTGGGCTAATTGTTCTCAATGGCAGCAGATGCCAGATATTTAATGAGCCAATTCTGTGTGATATATGTATAGACTACTGTACACATACACATGTGGTGTGTGTATAGTGTGGAGGCTTGATGGGTGCCAGGCTAATAGTGTGTGAAAATGCAGTTGGATGCATGTAGGAGAGCTATAAATTAGCCTGGGAGAGAGAGGTGCAAGGTTTGGGTCTAATATTGTACACAGTATGAATCTAAGCCCATCTTGAGTTTCTGTCAGAGCAACTGCAACCAGCCAGTTTTTGTCAGTAAATGGACACATACTGAATACATACTTGTATGTAGACATACAGTACTGTGTGAAAGTCTTAGGCACTTTTCAAAATTTTTAACAGTTTCGATGAGCAGTAATGTGTTTTTTCACATTAATATCACTAAATATATTAAATAAAACTACAAAGAATAAACACAAATAACATTTATACAGTAAACAGTGCTTTTATGTTCAGTACATCAGTGTGCTCCTTCTGGAAGTCCAGTATAGTACTTGTAGAACTAGAACTTGTAGTTCATCAGAAACCTGGTTTGATTCAGTCAGTTCTTTATTAAATTAAATCAGAAGCTTTATTAAATCAAATCCAAACAATGGCTGGAGGCATAGAGGAGAAGTCTGGAACCGAACCTGTGTTCTCCTCACGAGTTCACACAATATCACAACAAAAACAAAACTTGATACCTTTTACTGCTTTCTTGATTGTTTGCATCTATTCCAATTCTAAATTCTAAATTGTAAAGCAGAAAGACACATTCACACAAAAATTACTTTAAACAATTTTGCACAGTACTGTACATACATACATACATACATACATTCATACATACATACATATGTACTAATACTAGTAGTGCTATTATTATTATTATTATTATTATTATTATTATTATTATGATTATTAAGAAGAAGATGATGAATATGAATAGGTATATAAATAGTCCATTGTATTTGTAATTTATTTTAGAGTTCAGATAACTAATAATGGGTTATTAGCTCAAAAACAATCATATTACATAAACAATAAATGTAATTATTCAAATGTTCCTCAAAAACATTTAATTTCACTAAAAGTTTGACTTTACCAAATAATATGTCTGTCTCTTTGAGAAAGCGAGAAAGCTGACACTTGGCCATGGGTGGACCATTCAGCAAGACAATGGACCCAAACAAACTCCAAAATCCACACAGATATGGTTCTCAGTACTTTTACTGAGTGGGTCACCAAATAATAGTGAAAAACCTTTTTAAAAACCTATGTTTAAGAAATCTTTTGTTCCAGAATATAATATATGCTGTTCTGTCCAAAACTAGCGAGGTCTAAACGAGCAGAGAGCAGGACTGGGGTTGATGTAGTAGTAGAGCTGGAGACTTTACCTCCTAAATTCTGACTGAACTGAAGATGAACTGGCTGCAGGTCTGCAGGACACCATCAGAATGAAGAGCTACCTACATATATTTTAACAGTGTGAGAATATGTTCTTCTCTTCAAGTCCCACTGATAATGGTGTGTGTGTGTGTGTGTGTATGTGTGTGCGCGTTATTGTGTGCGTGGTGGTTGCCGGTGCAGTGCCAGTGGGAGGCTCCATCACTGTCCTGCTGATTGATTGGGATGTCAGCCAAGATAAAATATCCCGTCCTGCAGACACTTGGGACCGGCACCCAGGGGGGAGGTAAAGGAGAGTCCCCACAAACACACACACCTGCGCAAACATATGCTTCTGTAACCACATGGACACACTCATTCACTTACACACCTGCACACAAACCCCTGCTGTGCTCCCGTTTCTACACACATAAACACACACATCACCCACCCACCCTCTCTATCCCTCACACACAAACACATACTATTATTTCCCCAGAGAGACTGCTTGGCCTCTGAGATTTTACTGTGACTTCCATTTATTTGTTTATTTCTTTCTCCCCTAGCTAACCCCTAGCTCCTCTTTTTTCTCTCTCTCCCTCCTTGTTCCTTCACTCTTTTTTCCCTTCTTGTCCCCCCCAAATCTCTCTGTGTTATATTTATATATATATATATATTATATATATAAGTATAAATAAATAAAAAAAAAAAAAAAAAAAAAACATTTGACCATTTTTACTGACAAATAATAAGAGACAATAAGATTTACCAGGCTGATTCAT